>OX424574.1:67717987-68317987 GCA_949152435.1 Gastracanthus pulcherrimus
ACGCGGACAAAAAAGGCTACTTTTCAGTCTTGGTATACAATATACTATTTTGTGTAGCGTATTGATTCAAAATGACGTCAGTACGATAGTTTAGGATATCAAGAGTTTTTTACATTAAGATTCAATATTTTTAATAGTCTGTACAAATTTAGCACATTTACAACTAAATGACTCCACTTTGAATAGCGAAACCCTTTTTAGCCTCAACCAAATTAACAAATTCTGTTTTTAAAACCGAGTATACATGGAGGTCAAGTAAGTACTTTATTTAATTACTTTACTTGATTACTCTGAACTAGATTACTTTATTGTTCGTACTTACAAGTTATCGTAAAACTTATTCAAATACCAGTTCACTTAAAATAAAAGAGCACAGAAGAAAGTAAGAATATTCGGAAATATACGTAGTGCACATTTGACCCAGTATAGCCATCTCACCCCGTTCTCCCTCAAGTCCATTTTTCGAAAATTCTCGAAGTCGCACATCACATTACTTACACCAATGACCCAAAGAAATCCGCGCGCGCGCTTCTTTAATGATGCCCATCGCCTCGCTGTTTGGCTGCAGCTGCACGGGAAAATCCCGAGCCGCGGCACCGAGAATCGACGTGCATGCTCTTTCGAAGTGCTGCGGGCACACCGCTAGAGCGTGCTGGGCGGCACAGCAAAAAACTTTTTTCCATGTATCTATGACTGTTTGGTACCCTTAAGATGGTTCGAACATGATTAAAAGTACTTCAAATTGATATAAAACTAATACAAGTTATTTATAAATATATAATGTGTCACCACGAAGACGTTTAGACCAGATGGCCGAATAATTGTAAGAGAAAAAATTACTTGAAAATCGTCTATTATATACACGTCTTTTGGGCGTCGATGTGATTTTGAGCAGTAACATGAAGATATTTCTTCACAAAATATTAAAATCAAACTAGAAAGCCAAGGTATAATTGTATGATATCCGTACTTTCGAATGACTTAATGAAAAGTGTAGAGAGCCGAAATTATTAAAAATATATTTACTTAAACAGGATGAAATCGTTGAAATTCTAATCTCAAAGCATGAAAAATTGAGTCATGTGAGAGTAAAAATATCAGTTTTGTAACGAAAGAACACCTAATTATGTGTAGTATAGCAATCTTAAATTATCTTAAAATTCATAAATAAATGTCAAAAATATTATTTACAAAGATTAAATAAGATTTTGGTAAATTTTTTTGTACACTCTGAATTGACTCAGGAGTCGTATGCGAATCACCTTAAGCAAATTTTGTATGTTTTTAAAAGGATATTAGCTAAGGTGGTAAGTAAAAAAATGTTAGGAAATAATTACCTATAATCATATTGATACTGAAAACGAAATTATAATATTATTTTATTTAATATATCTATATTTACAATCTATTATTCATGAAAATAGAGGTTATAAATTACAGACGCAAATGAAAATATTACGAATACTACTTACGATCAGTACGTGTATTATCTTGTATTTTTACCGATATGGAATCTGTCCATACAACTCATTAAATTTTATTGATAGGCCAATACTGTAACTTTATTACTTGAAACTTTCCCTATAGTCGACTTCTCGTATCTCAAGAGGAGGTTCGCTAAACGAACGCCTGGACAGACGGCGCAACCCACGGAGATCCAACCTGGAGTTATTTAATATGACTAATTATATTCCAATTAATTATTACCATGCATGTGGGTTCTATCTACGTAAATGATTTTTCTTAAGTTATATATATATATATATATATATATATATAGCGACCCCTTAAAACAGTTAATACTAATAAGTGAACTAATACGGTGTCTTTTTTTATAAGATTTCCAGGATTGAGTGCAATTTTTTACCTTTGACAGCTAGATCCTAACCTAAAACCATCTCGAAAAAATCTGAAAAAATTGGGTTATATTCTAAACATCCAATACAAACTTTTCACCCCAGTACATATATATGTATATATATATATATGTATTAAATAGAATAAATAATTTAATATTGAAACATTTTTATATACATTTTTATAACATATATATATATATATTAGGGTGGAGCGAAAATTTTCTAATGAACTTTTTAAGCTTGGACCCCCCTGAAAAGTTTGTATTGGATGTTTAGAATATAACCCAATTTTTTCAGATTTATTCGAGATGGTTTTAGGTTAGGATCTAGCTGTCAAAGGTAAAAAATTGCACTCAATCCTGGAAATCTTATAAAAAAAGACACCGTATTAGTTCACTTATTAGTATTAACTGTTTTAAGGGGTCGCTGATTACGAATCTGGCCTCAGGTTTCCGAAATTCAATATGGCGGATTCAATATGGCGCATAGGAGCACCGCAAAATTCACAGACTCATCATTTTTGGCTAAAATTACTTACATAGGGGTTTTCGGGGTCGCTGATTACGAATCTGGCCTCAGGTTTCCGAAATTCAATATGGCGCATAGGAGCACCGCAAAATTCACAGACTCATCATTTTTGGCTAAAATTACTTACGTAGGGGTTTTCGGGGTCGCTGATTACGAATCTGGCCTCAGGTTTCCGAAATTCAAGATGGCGGATTCAATATGGCGAATAGAGCACCGCAAAATTCACAGACTCATCATTTTTGGCTAAAATAAATTACATATGGGTTTTCGGGGTCGCTGATTACGAATCTGGCCTCAGGATTCCGAAATTCTATATGGCGGATTCAATATGGCGCATAGGAGTACCGCAAAATTCACAGACTCATCATTTTTGGCTAAAATTACTTACATAGGGGTTTTCGGGGTCGCTGATTACGAATCTGGCCTCAGGTTTCCGGAATTCAATATGGCGGATTCAATATGGCGAATAAGAGCACCGTAAAATTCACAGACTCATCATTTTTGGCTAAAATTACTTACATAGGGGTTTTCGGGGTCGCTGGTTATAAATCTGGCTTCAGCTTTCGGAACTTAAAGTTGGCAGATCTAGTATGGTGAGTAGGAACACCATAAACTTAAGAATTAATATTTTTGGCTAAAATTACTTACCCATAAATCCATCTACACGCCTCAAGTTTTGATATGAGAACATTCAGAAAATATGTTTTTTTGAAATATGTTGGTTTATCGGTGGAAGGCGAGCGAAAGTGAGTATAGTATCAAAATCCAAAACCCCTTAATATATCTACTATCTAGCCACTAAATTAAGGAACAATATAAGTCCTTGATCATACAGATCGGTGAAAAGAAGTTGGAGATACAATGCGGAGTCGCTAACAGTGCAGCTCCAATATCCCTTTAATTTTCACCTACAGACTTCCAGTTATAAGTTGGTAGCCTGGTGAATTACTTACGTACTTGATATTTACATTCTTTACTCTGTTTAAAATACCGTTCTAGTTTGCAAAATCCTTTACAGATTGTCTTTACATTTATGTATGTTAAATTAAATAATGTAAATTAAGCTTTTTATAAGGATATAACACTAAGTCATATATTTTTTCATAAACTACTATCCTACATACATTGAATTAAATTCACAACATTCTTATGTGAGTTAACAATATAATATAATAGTTTAATGTTTGAACTGTGACTTGGTATCAAATTTTGGCAAAATACTCCTGCTCCTCGGGGTTGCTCTTATATACCCTTCTCTTGTATGATCATCACAAACTCTTATTGAAGCTTCACTCACCTCTTTAACGCATCGCTCTACGGCTTGTGTATGACAAGGAAATTGAAAAATTTTTTTAGTTGTACTGAAGTTATTGACAAAGTCTTCTAGCTGAACGTTTTATAAATGTTTCGTCAAAGGTGGCTCTGTAATGTTTTCGGGCCAAAAAATAATTTCAGTGTAATCATCTGAATTGAAGTAAAGTCTGGAATTTTAAACTTCCTTATAATTTGATTGAAAGTTTCACCAGATCTATGTTCACGTGTCTCAAGGATGGTTTGGACTGCTTTCGTTCTAATTATTTTTCTCTCATCTGCGAGCATAGCCAATAATAGATTTTCGGGATGAGCAAAATATCCATTGTTCTGGAGTGTAGCATCAACTATGTTTCTCAAATGGGGTTCTAGGTATCGAGATGACTTTATTAAATGATGTAAATGCTTTGGACCATCAATACAATAATGAAATTTCTTGATCCTGAACCATGTTGGTACATACACATTCATTATAAATTTAACGATGTGTATAAAATTTTTCGTGTGATTTTCACTTGAAATGTATAGTCTCAAGAAGCGAGCTGCCGTATTTAACCATCGAGATAGAGACATATTTCCTGGTCTTTTTGCTGCAAGTTTTTTTGAACATTTCCCTTTCGAAATTGCGTTTGCTACATCCCATAGGTACTTTTGATCTGTACTTAATTCTTTCGCATCAATAGCTATAAGCTCTAAGTGTATAGTTTGGAAGTTTTTTACTGGTAATGTCTTGCATGCTGTTAGAAGCTTATTTATTTTTCCACAAAATGTTGTCGGTCCAGCTGCAGAACCATATAATTCTTCTATCAAATGCCGCAATGGAAGTTCGTTTAAATGGAGAAGGCAGATGATCCATTGTAAAGGTCTTCCAAGACGTCGTTCAGTCAGAGTAATAATGCCACCATTGCAACCAGTATTCACATTCGTCCCATCACATCCTACAGCATGCATTGTTTCCAGAGGGCTGTCAATCGTAAATAGTTTTTCAAAAATAGCATCGCAAATTGCAGTAGCATGGCCTGATTTAGGGGAAACATGTGAAATGTAATGATTGCCTAACTCTTTTATTAATGAAATATGCTCTTGAACTGCTACTTTTCTATGATAAGTGTTCGATACTACATCTTTCTCATTCACAAGAGTCTTATCTCTTTTTCCGTCAAAGTAAAGAGCCCAAATACTGCTGTCTTGAAATGATTCATTCTCCATATTATTGCGACTCTTTTTACGCTCTCTACGAACTTTACTTCTATCAATTACAAGACAATCATCAGGAATATCAATCTCATAGTACTGTTTATAATCGAACAAAATGGCTGATGCAAGTTCTGCAGCTGCTCTGTCAGAAATGTTATGCCTATCGCATACTCTAACATATGTTGACAGAGGTATTCTGGTTTGTAAATTATAAGGTTTCGATGCAGATATAGGATTATAATTATTTATATGTTCGATATTTTCTTCCATTTCATGTTCAACATTATCATCAACAATCTGGACTTCTTGTCTATTAACAGTTTTTAATACATGATTTTTGTACGGGGTTTTTTTCTTACAGGCTCCAACGCATGTGAGTTTGCGGGATCATTAATTATTTTATTAATCGTTAGTGGAATAAACTCTTGTCGAGTTAGTCTTTGATCACTCAGAAAGCTGTACATATTTTCAGGAATTACATCTTCCTTCGGGCAAGAGCACAGACTATATGAAGTACATTTGCAGACAGCTAAATCAAGAAGCCTATTAATAGAGATTTTAAAGTCTTCTGTATCCTGTTGTACTTTTTGTGAATGAGGATATTTTAGATTGCGGGTTCTGAGTGCTTTTAACTCATCATATTTTTTCTCGACCATATACCTAGCACGTCTTTTGCTTACTATAGGAATATTAGTTTTTTCCCATAAACAAATCAATTTATTTACAGTTTCATTCAATATATTTGAAATAGGGGGGTGAAAATTAGTTTTTGATTTCTTTTTAATTCGTAGATTTTCGACATGTTGAAGTATTTCTTCGAAAGTTGGTAGCTTATCTTCTGAGAACTCAGTCCCTGTATTTATAATTGAACATTTGAAGTCGTTTGTTTGTGCATCGTTGATCATCCTAGAAATAATTTATATTGGATTTCATCTATAATTCATGAACTGAATAGAAAGGTAGTGAGGTTATCATATGCTTGTCTTACGCATTTCGAGATGTTACAGCCACTCGTTAGGGGTACTGTGTACAACATGGTGAGGCAAATGATTTATAAAATGAAAATATGAACATAAACGCCATCATCCTTATAAACAATTGCCTTTCAAAGAATAAAGAACTTGCATAATTGTCGGAGAAACTAAAGCTTTTATTACTACATTCAAAATACTCTTTACACTTTATTAAAAAATGAGTGGCGCAGGGTTTTTTATCACTACTTGGATGTCATTGAACCTGAATATCCACTTTTTATATGTGTGCTCCAAAAATTAATTTTCATTTTTTTGAGAGGTCAAAAGTGAAAAGTTCTAGAGATTTCCTCATATACAGTATCCTGAAGAGGGATTTTGATAGCCCGAAATGCGTAAGACACAGAGAAGCGTCTCCTATACGTTAGAAAGAATGAAAAAGACAGTTCAAAGAAACTAGTAAAAGATCATTGAAAATTGTATGTTAAGGTTAAGAAAAAGTTAGAACTCTTTCATTGAGAATAACTAGCCAATATTCATTTGAGTCAATGCAATAATGATAGATTTCTCTATATATGGAAATTTCTCAAAGTAAAGTTATATTTTATTACTTTTGGTTCATCACGTAATATGACTACAAATAATTCGAGAAAAAAAATCCTAAAACATCGGAAAGAATCTATAAAATTGATATAAATAAAATGCTACTTACTAGAGAAAATGTGGTAGCCAGCTTTGATTTTTTTAAATCTTAAATCGAAATGGACATTGCATTGTGTTTCATATGTTTAATGTTTATTGAAAATGAATTAACTACAAATTTTACGAGTACGAGCAAAATCCAGCGCTCAATTTTCTTGAGGTTAGAAGTTCAAAATCGTAACTATATTCAGACCGGATATTTGTTTCTTAACCAATCAAATCGCTTTATTAACAGCTTCACAACATCCGGCCATCTCTTTTTAAGAGAGGAAACTATTTTATACTAGAATACCATTCTCCCGTACTCGAATTTTACCGACGGAGTTATGCGTTATACTACTTGAAATATTTTTCATTGATAAATAATTTTCACTGATAATGAACTCAGATTAAAATAAATGCATATTTTTATTACGCAATTTTACTATGTATCTTAATTACGTTTTTACTTATTTTTAATATAAATTTTTAATCTCATAATTATATTACAGGTTTAAATTTTAGTAAATTTTGATGATTTATAGACTTCCAAATATGCACTGATTAACCCTTTGCGGGGCGGGTGCCACTATAGTGGCACCCTATTTTTGTTCAATTTTTTCTGTATAACTTAGACAGTTTGAGCTCAATATCACTCAAATATTTTTCTATATAATCCTAGATACCTAAGGAATAAAATCCTGAGCTTAAATTTATAAATGTTTCTTTATATAATTAGTTATAAACAATTTAAGATGAAAAAACTTCGATTTTTTAGATTAAATGTGCCCCTGAAAGGGTTAAATTCTACTTGCTATTAATAGATGTAGCATAAGAATAATAACATTAAAAATATGTTATATTTCTATAATAATGAATGCGTAATTTAGTATTTAAAAGTTTAAATAATTAGACTTTATATAGTATATACGATAGCGATATAACCTATTTTTGATGTTATTACCCGCATAGTACATCTATTAATAATAGTAACTAAAATTAAATTCCTGGCAGAAGTAAAAAAAAATGTTAAATTATGAAAAATAATAAATAATTACAGATATTTATAAATAACAATCGATAAAATCTAATAAAACTTAATAAAAACAAATAATGATAAATAGTAGCAAATAATATTAAATATTTTGAGTAAAAATTGGGCAAATTTATTTTTTATAATTGGTCATCATTTATTTTTTAATATTATTCAAAAGTATTAGTTTGACTTTCAATTTATTAAACATGTAATATATAAAGTGTCTTTTCTGTAATACGTAAATGTGTGCTTATTGTAATTTTATCAATATTTTGTATTATATTCATCGTAAAAAACAATAATTTAATTTTCTGACGCCTTTGTAGTTAAAACAATTTCAACGTATTTTGAGAAATAACCATATATTTATACTTATTTTTATTGATTTGAACTGAAATAAGAATAATATCTTTTATAAATATGAATTTTGAGTAATTAAAATTTGACTTTAATGCAACCCAACAAAATATGTATTATAGACAATTACATACCTGACCGTATGTCCTAGTTTATGAAATCTATAATTCAAAGGCGACAGACTTCCCTTAATAGAGTCCTAATATTAATGTTGGTCTTGAAGCAATATTTTATATCGATAATTAAGTACTTGACCGTAGTAGGCCGTACTACTCATATTAATCATAGAAGACGGGGAATCTTTTATTACTTAAGATACAATAATAAGTAAATAATATATCATTGATAAGTTATATATTATAAAATATAAACAATAATATTAAATTGTCTTTCCAAAAACACTTTCGATCGAAAATTGTTATACTTTAATCAATTATCTTACCGATTAACTTGGATAAACAATATTGTTTAGATAAAAAATGTTTACCATGGTAACCGATGAATTTAACATTGAGGGCTTCGACATTTTCAATAGATATATAAAGCACAAGAAAGTAGAAACATAAACAGTTTTTCTTGTTCTGTTTTTATTTTTAGATACCCTAGTAAAAAATTTTAAATGTAAATAAACGTAAGAAAATGTAATATAATACAACGAAATGTAAGACATAATAAGTTCGCGCCAGAGTCCCGTCACTTTTTACAATAATAACTGTTTTTTTACATCTTATTATTTGTTGTTGTAATTTGTCTTCTTTTTTATATACATTATCCTTCAAATTTTACTACATCTTATGACTTTTTGATATATTCTATTACTACAATTTATTTAAATAACTAATTTTATACGAAAATATAACACCGTATATCAACGAAAGCAAAGAAACGTAAGAAAATACAAGCAAATATAATAAACTATATTTATAACATTAATGAATGTATATTAAAGTCAAAAAAGCATAACCAAACTAGAAAATGTAGCAAACTATAATAAAATATGGAAAACGTCCGATATAGAACAGTATTCTACATTTTCTTACATTTCACTAGAGTTTCTTATGTTTTTTTTTATTTTTATTACCGTACAAGTTACGTTAATTTTTACTAATAAAGACAAATTTCAAGTAATTTTTGGAAGATAAACAAATTCAATAATAAATACTCTTGACCTAAAGGTCTCTTTATACAAAAATATAGGACATACCGATAAATGTCATTCTTTACCACACAAAATCCTCAATCTTAATTAGAACATGCACAACAATACAATAATTTTTCAAATTTTTTATGGAATACGTCGGCACATTAGTGGTAGGCAAAAGAGATGGGAATGAAATCCGAAAATTGTCTCCTAAATCCAAGTAACTTAAGTGCGGTGAGCTTTAGTAAGAGAATAAACTATCAAAGAACGCATCTGCACATCAAAATAAAATGAGGGAAGCGGGGATAAGATCCAAACCCGAACCACTACATACAACTACCTCACGTGCCGCGAGTATAAAGAAAAATATTTTACAATTATACGCTATAATATTCAATTAGGGCGAGTAGATAGGAATATTTTTTTTTTTGGAAAATATTTGCTGTCTATGTAAAGCGAAATTTTAGGATATTAAAGGATAACGCTAAAACCCTTCTACCTTATATGTACCAGAGTACGTTGGATTTTAATGTGAGTGTATTTATTTAGCTTGTTTCCATTTGATTTTACAACTTACTCTTTTATATAAAATATTAACAGTTTTAAGCTTAAGGTTTTACGTAAGTTAATTTAGCAAAAAATGATAAGCCTATAAATTTTCCCTATTCATAATTGTCACTACAATTACATTCATATCGGGCGGGAGAGCAAATCACGGTAAAAAATTTCCGGTAACATTACACTGCTGAGCGTGGGCAACAATCGGGACCTACGCTCAGCGTGGTAAATGTAGCAAATAAATAATATGTTTAGAAGTTAAGTATAGTTATTTTTTAAGTTATTTTTAAGTTAAGTTAAGTTATTTTTTAAGTTAAGTTTTTAAGTTAGTTTTTTTAAGTTTATTACATTTATTTAAGGTAAATGTACAGCTTCTAACGGTAATTGACAGTATTGTGGTAAATGTACATGAAATAATATTGTTCTGTATACATATTACCGAAATAAGGTAAAAGCACCAATACCGGGACAAACCAAAAATCGGGACCTATAGTGGGACACAGACGAAAGATTCATGTTTTCGTAAAAAGTAGAGCCATAAATCGTTACAGGAAGAATTTTTATTTATTGTCTAGGGTATCAATTATTCAAATAAACCTTTTATTGTACCAAATTTAAAGCCGAAATTATATTATGAAGCTTTTTCAAAAATGTGTTTTGAGGATAACGGAAGGCGGTCCCGAATCATGCAGATTTGACTGATTCACGAGGATTGAATTTTGGGTCTAAAAGATATATTTTGCTCTACCAGCTCTAAAGTAATGTTTTTTATTGATAGATAACACACTAATGAATATAATTAGCGTTGTCTTTAGTGAAAATAATAATTATTTTCTTTAAAACTAAGTGTCCAAGTATACCTCCCATATTTTTTGGTGGGGACCAGCACTGGGACACTAAAAAATACACGTATTATAATAATATTTAGCAATTAAACCGACATTAGACATACTAAATAATTTTTTAAATAACAAATAATAATGTCAAATCGAATATATCTTGGAAAAACTCAAATTTACAAGTTCATAAGTTTCTTCATTTGACTTGTAATTCTAACCTCAAAAAGTAAGGTTACGCGTCCGTGTTTATCACTTTTTGAAATTTTTAATTTAACGGTCCAATTAACTGTAAAAGTATGTAGATCGATTAGTATTGTCAAATAAAGCGAAAAAATAAGCTTCTATGTGATTGTTAATAAAATACTAACGAAAAATAACATTTAATAGTTGTTCCACTATTGGTGCCAAGTGCCTGTCCCAGTACTATGGTCAACTCAAAACATCTGTCCCACTACTGCAGCCGGCACCTCTTTTATTAAAACTATTATTTATTATCATAGGAAAGACTTAAAATACAATCTTTTTTTTCAATCGATAGGAAATTTCCCGGACTACACGATAGTACTACACTTTTTTTCAATTTTGCCATCGGATCTCATAATTTGCGTCTGTTCCAAAGGGCTATCCCAAAAGTGTCCCAGTACTGGTGCTTTTACCTTACTGTAATTTTACTTGACACACAATAAAAGTACAGCGATAAAACGGTACAACTGAAGATCAATATTAATGTCAAAGCATTTTATAATATAGGGAATAGTAATAACAAATTATTCTATAAACGTACGTATGTGTTCCTAACAGAACATAACCTATTATCTACATCCCGTTACAAAGTACATACTTTTATTTTAAAGTGAACTATTTTACATTTTTTTCGCTGTAAGAATAGGACTAGGAGCCCTATTCTAAAATCTACTTAGTAACGATATATCTTTACAAATCAATCTCTTTTATGTCTATTTTCTTATTTTTTTTTTTTTATATACGTCTGAACTCTTCTTTTGTTGATGAGTCCGGGCGCATGCCGCGTCCTGTAAGAAATTGGCTTCGGGAAAGTTCCAACTTTCAGGTGTTTTACCGAGGGGTCTAGAGACTGCGCGCAGCATACTCAGATAAATCACGCACGCTGCGCCTGCGCCGCTCGCTGCCGCTACGCCTCTTCTTGCCGCCGCTGCGGCCTGGTGGCGCTGCTGTTGGTCTGCTGCTGCTGACTTTTCGCCTCTGGCCCGAAGTAATGGCGGGAAGAGTGGGGGGCGCAATAATCGCGCATAAACTGTAGAATAATAGTCGTAAGACTTTAGTTTTTTATAAATAAATAAACAGTAATAAAAAATATGCTCATACGCTACGGAGCGTGTGAGGTGTAACATCGTAATCAGCGACCCCGAAAACCCATATGTAAGTTATTTTAGCCAAAAATGATGAGTCTGTGAATTTTGCGGTGCTCTATTCGCCATATTGAATCCGCCATCTTGAATTTCGGAAACCTGAGGCCAGATTCGTAATCAGCGACCCCGAAAACCCCTACGTAAGTAATTTTAGCCAAAAATGATGAGTCTGTGAATTTTGCGGTGCTCCTATGCGCCATATTGAATCCGCCATATTGAATTTCGGACCCCGAAAACCCCTATGTAAGTAATTTTAGCCAAAAATGATGAGTCTGTGAATTTTGCGGTGCTCCTATGCGTCATATTGAATCCGCCATATTGAATTTCGGAAACCTGAGGCCAGATTCGTAATCAGCGACCCCTTAAAACAGTTAATACTAATAAGTGAACTAATACGGTGTCTTTTTTTATAAGATTTCCAGGATTGAGTGTAATTTTTTACCTTTGACAGCTAGATCCTAACCTAAAACCATCTCGAAAAAATCTGAAAAAATTGGGTTATATTCTAAACATCCAATACAAACTTTTCAGGGGGGTCCAAGCTTAAAAAGTTCATTAGAAAATTTTCGCTCCACCCTAATATATATATATATATATATATATATATATATATATATATATATATATATATATATATATATATATATATATATATATATATATATATGTTATAAAAATGTATATAAAAATGTTCCAATATTAAATTATTTATTCTATTTAATACATATATATATACATATATATGTACTGGGGTGAAAAATAAGAATGTATTAAATAGAATAAATAATTTCATATTGGAACATTTTTTAATGTTTGAGGAATCTATGCGCCAATGAATTGGCAGCAGTTTTTTACTTTACAAACGCAGTCAAAATCATTAAAAAAATCGACCTTTTTAAGAAGAAATTGTTTAAAACTTTGTAAAACGTAAACTTTAATGTATAAAAGAATCTGTAGTACAATTTTTTTATTTTGCTGTATATTTGTAAAAAAAATATTGCTGAAGCGCAAAAGTAAAAAATATCATTGTGAAACATACACCAAAGAAGGGTAATTTTTATCTACTTTTACTTGTTTTTATGCTATAAAGTAATTTTATACCATCATTTCGAGTTTTAAGTACTGTATTAAATTCTATTTTTACAAAGCACATATTTTAAATTTAGCGGAACTAAATTTAAAATATTAAAATTAGGTTCTCGACCAGTCTATATTCTTAAGAGCTTGACTAACTAGTGTGCAATTTGGACTGTATGTAGAGACTCAGAATATTTGAAAACTTGTGTTTTTAGGTTAGGTAGAAGAAATTCTATACTATTACAAAATCAAGACTTCCGATCACAAAATGTTATTATGCATACTGTTTTTCATGTACAATAGTGGATATTCTAGTAGAGTATGAAATAGTGATATTAAAAAAAATTAAATTATAATTTGCAAATAATACAAGCAAGAAAAATTACATTTCACTCGAGACAGCGCCCTCTGTCTGTTCCTTTACTTTACATATGTAAGAAGTGCCCATATCCACTTTCGTTTATATTTTTTCTGGATACTGTTAGATATTGGTAATCGAGTACGATAGGTTCAAATATTATCAAAATTTTGTGTATTTGTGGGAAGCAGATTTTGCGGATTTGCTCATATATGACTATATGGGTATATATGATTATATATAATCATATATGATCTTATATATAATTATCTTTTTCATCTGATCGTTAATACATATATATTTGGTCACGTCATTAGATTCTCCGTAAAAACTATTTAAATACATATTAATTTCATCAATAACTCATTTTTTATAATTTTCCAAGAGGCAACAAACGATTCATTCCCATAAGTTTATGTGTTAAAAGTGACTTTTTTTAAAATTAGTTTTTTCGATAATTTGGCCGTTGACCTAAGATTTTCTTTATATATATAAACGGCTGAATGTTTGAAGAATATTTTTCAAAAGTATCAATGACGTTTGTATTTTTATTAAAACGCACTAAAGCTACCTTAATACTTTTTTTAGCAATTTGATGGAAAAAACGCGAATTGCATTTTAAAATACCTTTAAGTGGAGATACACACCTTTAAATATAAACGTCACATACCTAGTTTTCAGGTAATTTTAACGTTCACAAATGCGTAAATTAGACATGCCACGAAAATGCCAATAAAAATGCCACGAAAGTGACAAATCGACCATTAAACTGGATTTATTCAGATTAACCGAATATTTAGACTTTCAAAACTAACGGAATATTTTTTACGTGATGTATTATAACACTAGAATTTTTTTTAGGTCTGTCATATGTTTTCAAGTACATTTAAAGGGATGACTAAAAGCAAAATACCAACGGCTCCTCTTTTTGACAATCATACATATACATATATACATACGCGCACAAACATGCACGCACGCACACACACACACACACACACACACACACACACACACACACACACACACACACACACACTCACGCACGCACACACGAATGTAGCCTATTATCAGTAATTCATTCTAATACGCCCTTGTTGTCGAGATATCAGAGAATTTACTTGAAATATTCGTTATTTTAATGAAAAATGGTACCTCTTCTTCTAACCATATGGCATGAATATTCAAAGAAATTTAACTCTTTTAAATTCGTGGATTTTCCATGTATTTTCAGTCACTATCTTCAATTGTTAATAACTTTTGATCAGATTAATATTTTTATACGTAACAGAACTTAAATAAAAGCTAATTCCGCCTACTTTTATTTTTTGAGGTCATGTATCCATAATAAAATCTTTTAAAGTTACAGTTAGAAAAAAGGTACCTCTTTTCATTAAAATAATGCATACTTCGAGTAAATTACATTATATCTCGATAACATGGGCCAATTAGAATGAATCACCCTGGTGCTAGGCTTTATTTTTGGGTACCAGAAACCTCCTCCAGAAGTCTGACCAAAATTCGGGTCCCGGAGGGTGTGCATTACTCTTGTTAATTAGAGTTAAGGCATGACCATTTTTGCTGTTTTATTTGTTTCATACAAAAACGTGTTTGTATTTTTTACTAAGATAGGTCATGTTATGTTTCTATACGTGAGAGTAAAATCGATTTTTAATGGCCGACGATAACTGGCGTAAATTCATACGAACTTTGCTAAAATTTTGAGGAAAGATAACCTTTGAGTATCTATTAGGACCCATGTCCAATAAATCCGCTAAACGGCAGTATGTGCCGCGAACAATAAAATGACATCCACTTACACATGCGCGATGCTATGTGTGCTTTCGGTAACAGTATCCGTGATGCCATGCAGGATCGGTAAAGTGGTTTACTGTTTATCCAGTGAAACTAACACAAATAAACAGGGACACGGATACACTCACACACAGAACACATGGCACTGCGCACGTGTAAGTGAACACCATTTTATCGTTCGCGGCACTTGCTGCAGCCTGACGGATTTTTTGCGATGAATTCTAATTGGCTAAGTTCTTTGTCCAGATTATAAGCACTTGTGTAAGGAAACGCTTGCAAAATTGCGCTTCCTCAAGTCCACGTTGCCTACACTCCCTAATCTGCTTCACCAAATTATATTGACGACTTTTCAAATAAATAAGTAAAAAAAATCGTAATGAGAACGAATAATTTAGTTTGAGGAAGCTAAGTGACATTATTTTTATTTGCACCAATTGGGTCGCTTTGGCAAAAAAACTAGGAACGGTCGGAAGAATGTTATGATAAGTACTTGTGAATTTTTAGGACATGTTTTGAGAAATTCTACCATGGGTTATTACAGACGGAACGGCGTTTTATTAATATTTCAAATTTTGTCAAATATCAGTGTTTTATTTTTCATTTGCGCTAATCAAGTCGATTTAGCCAAAACTCGAGAAATAGTTGGAAGAATGCTATGATAAATACTTGTGATTTTTTTGAACATGTTTTGACTAATTCTACCATCGGTTATTCCAGAAGGAACGGCGTTTTATTAATATTTCAAATTTTGTCAAATATCAGAGTTTTATTTTTCATTTGCGCTAATCAAGTAGATATGTCAAAAACTCACCGAATGGTCTGGAGAATATTATGACAAGTACTTGTGAATTATTTGGACATGTCTTGACCAATCCTACCATGGGTTATGTCAGAAGAAACAGTATTTTGGGTTTTTTTATTGAATTTAACTGCCGTACTCGGACGGACTTGTGAAGGGAAGCCTCTGTCACAGTGAAAGAGGGGTGCTGAGGGTATGCTCTGTGAACAGAGCAACGAAGAGATGGCAGGTGTGGTGTAGCTAGTTTATTCCTCGAGGCAGGAACTCCGCTCCGTGTCGTGTCGAGCGATCTCACGTGCAGAAATGCATACGCTGCGCTTCTGCTCGTGAGAACTCCGAGACAACGTAGCGTCGGAGTGTGCGAGAGCAGGCTCCGCGCTGGTGTATGAGTTGACTTTAATTTCATTTAGTGTCTTAGAATGCCAGTACTTGCGCACAGAAAATAAAGCGCAATGTCCCTGTGCATTGGATTTATATCCAACCCCCCATTAACTCTGTGAGAGTTGAAAATTTGTAGAGTACATGTGTTCGTGTAGGCGCGGATGTTGTTGTAGGTAACTTCCGCTGCTGTCTTACATGTTTTAGAGCAATGGAGCTCCAAAATTCAAATGTTTCGTATAATTCTATAGTAGTACAAAAGGTTTTCTTTTTTTTCTTGGAAGATCGATTATACAATAGAAATATCTTTGATATTTAATTTGTTTCAAATATTATCTCTTACCTTTTAGAGAGTTATAAAAAAATATAATGTTGCCAGAATACGGCTTGCATTAAAATAATTGCATACGGTAAATTTCTAAAAAGAAAAAGAGAAAATAAATAAAAGCGCTACGTAGTATACGCTTGTATGAATATTCGTACAATATAATTATAGATTTTATAAAATAAAATTATATGAAAATAGGATTGTATAGCATGATTATTTCTAAAATTACTTAAACTTTAAAAACATGCATAATCACTTATTACGCTGTCGTAATAAATTCTGAGCAGATTCCCGTCTCTTTTGTTCAGTACAGCTTGGCATTTCTTTTTTTTTTTAATTTCGCAACGAATGTTTTAAATTCGCGCTATCCCTGGCACGGGAGAGGGCGAGATGAGCGGTTACGAGGATCGGTCCGAATGCGATACGTATTTCGATGGCGTTCGTTAGACATGCGAGCATGGACTGCTCTCAAAACAAAAATTTATTTCTTTTTACTTATTAATCGTTTTGACAGCGTTGCGCAAATTTTCGTGAAGTGTCGCACGCCCTTTTATTTTAGAAGACAGCTTTCATTGCTTCGAATCTGTCACTTGATCGCATATACGGTTATAATAGCTGACTGAAAATGGTTGAAAAATAAACTTGTCTGGTTTTGCTAAATTTTACTTTTAATCGGAGTAAATCGATGAACATAAATTTATGTTGAACAATTTGTATTGTATAATATCAGCGCAGAGGCAAAGTTAACTGTGGCCTGATTGATTCGTATATATTACTGAAAACAGTATAAGCTACGAAAAATATCATTAAATAATAAAGGATTTGTTGCTCTATTATTGGCTATGTCTACTAGTCTTCCATGCACTGTTCGATTCACGATACTTTTCCGGGAATCGCTTAGTGCGTTGCAATGCTCCGTAAGGCTTTGATTCGTGAGTGCTTCTTGTAGCATTTATATACCGATGCTTACGCGTAGCTGGATTTATGCTGAACTCGCGCATCCGAACTTTCCGCTTAGCTTCTCGCTCGTAGTCGATTTGCTGGTTGATTCACTACTTAGTATTCAGCGTTTTCGTCGATCTTGACAAACGATGCTCGAACAGTATCGCTGCGGAGATTCGCTCCAATTACTTATTGTGTCTCGGCGTGCGTATTTACGCTCATTCGAATCATCCTCGGATTCACTCTCCGACGGCCGTAGTTTACTCCAATGCTGCCGGTGATATCGGCGGAATGACTTGTGACGTAGTTGCTCATGTTCAGGTTCTGGCGTATGCTTACGGTGATGCTTTCTAGACCGACACGAGTCTCGACTTCTGGTGGCTAGGACTGGCGTTGCTGCGGCTCGAAATTCTTCTAAATTCGAATTCATTGTCTTACTCGGAGATTTTTACGTACGTTTTCCTCATACGTGCGCCATGTCTGAGCGCGCCCTTTGCTGCATCAATTATTGCTGGTGGGGTCATCGTTTCATCACGACATACATTTAAGCTTTAGAAACGCAATATTTACATTGCGGTTTTAATTTCTGATTACCTATGTCAGATTTTTATGAAAAAATACGACGCTTTCGGAAAGCCAAGCTGTAAAGAAAACAGCCGCTGTACGCATGATGACTGCTGTTTGCTCTGGGCGACTGGCTGCTGCTGCTGGAGATGACTCGGCTGCTCGCGCGCGTCGGCGGTTAGTTCGCGCCGACAGCTACAATCGGCAACATCGCAGAATTTTCACTAGACGACGAGTAGACATCGTGGTGTGAAAGATTGGAAATGTACATGATGGCAAATGAAGTGGGTGAAAATAAGAAAGTGTCGTTGTTATTGACGCTACTCGGAAAAGAGGGGTACGCGCTTCTTAAAAATTTAACAACGCCAACGTCGCCGTCACAAATGTCATTCGACGAATTAAAAAGAGCCATGAAAGATCATCTACAACCGGCGCCGAATTCCATGTCTGAAAGATACAAATTCAAAGAGTGCAGACAAAGGGAAGGGGAAGACATAAAAAGGTTCTTGGCAAATCTCAAGAAACTGTCCACGTACTGCGAATTTGGCGCGAATCTGGAAAATAGCATACGAGACCAATTCGTATGGGGATTGGCAAGTGATGCAATCAAGAAGAAGCTACTGGGTGAGAAAGACCTATCGTATCAGCGAGCAGTTGAATTGGCATTGTCACTGGAATTGGCGGGAAAGGACGCCGCAGAAATGAAGACAGGGGCCAGCGGCAGCACCATCAACTACGTAGCGAGTAAGGAGAAATCAGCGGCGACCGTGAAGAAAGAAAACAAAGGCGATAGGTATTGCTATTGTTGTGGACGTGCGAACCACATTTCGGCAAATTGTAAGTACAAGCAGTATAATTGTAATCAGTGCGGAAAAAAGGGCATTTAAAAACTGTTTGTAAAATTAAATCGGAATCGGTTAAGCCAGGTAAAGTAAATGAGAGTAATTTTAAAAACGGTAGTAAACAAAATAAGAAACGCGAACAACAACATTTTGTAACGGAAGTAGAAGAAATATCGGAATGTTTTGATAGAATGTTTCATTTAGACGGGGAAGTGAGTGACACTTCTAAAAACGTCGTAGATAAACCGATAGTGATTGATTTAATTGTTCAAAGTATTTCTGTAAGTTTTGAAGTAGATACTGGCTCTCCGATCTCCGCGATTTCAACTAGTTATTTTAATAACTCAAAAGTTTTGTCGGGGTTAATCTTAAATAAAACACATAAACGTTTTAAATCTTATCAAGGGGATGTAATTGTTCCGAAAGGTATGTTAGAGGTTACAGTCAGTTATAACGGCAATAAGCATAGGTTAGAATTGTTTGTTATACCAGGAGACAGTGTACCTATTATCGGTCGACGATGGTTAGCGGAATTAGAAATATTACAATTCAATAATTTAAATGTAAATAGCATTAGTTCGCTAGCGCCATCACCAACGGTTGATGCGATAATAAAAGAGTTTAGCGAAGTTTTTAGTGATAAGCTCGGAACTTACAATAAAACGAAATTTACGTTAGAATTAAAAGAGGGTGCTAAGCCTATTTTTTGTAAACCCAGACCAGTACCATACGCATTGCGTGATAAAATAGAAGCAGAGTTAGACAGATTAGTACAGGCCGGGATATTAGAACCAGTCAGTTCCAGCGATTGGTCGACTCCTATCGTGCCTGTTCCGAAATCAAACGGACAGATTCGGATATGCGGGGATTTTAAGGTTACCTTGAACCGGTATCTAGTCCTTAATAGACATCCTATTCCGCGTATTATTGATCTAGCAACTAGAATGTCTAAAGCTAAAAAGATAACAAAATTAGATCTTGCTCATGCGTACCAACAGGTTGAATTAGATGAACAGTCTAAACAACTAGTTGTCATTACGACGCACAAAGGGTTATTTAGAAGTAATAGGTTGATGTACGGCGTGTCACCGGCACCAGGTAAGTTTCAAGAAGAAATGGAGAAAGTATTGTCCGGTATAGCGGGTGTAGTAATTTATTTTGATGACGCGTTCGTATTCGGTGAAACACAAGAAGAGCATGATCATAATTTGCGAATGGTACTAGGTCGTTTTAAAGATTGTGGGTTAACAGTTAAGTTAGATAAGTGTCAATTTGACCAATCTCGTGTACAGTTTTTAGGATACGAAATAGATAGTGAAGGTTTACATGTTTCGAAAAATAAAATTGATGCAATAGTGAAGATGAAGCGACCTGAAAATGAGACTGAAGTAAGATCATTTTTAGGCCTTCTTAATTATTATTCTAGATTTATAAAAAATTATGCGAAAATAGTGAGCAGGTTATACGAATTGCTCAAAAGAAACACGCCTTGGCAATGGGCTGCTGAGCAGGAAGGAGCTTTTCAAACGACCAAAGAGAAATTAATATCTCATGATGTATTAGTGCATTATCAAACAGATGTTCCAATTAAAGTAACTTGTGATGCCTCGCCAAAAGGGTTGGGCTCAGTATTGTCGCATATTTATCCAAACGGTGATGAACGGCCAATTGCTTTTGCGTCTCGAGTCCTTACAAAGGCCGAGCGTAATTATTCACAGTTGGATAGGGAAGCGCTAGGGTTAGTTTTTGGCGTAAAGACATTCCATCAGTTTGTGTACGGGAGAGAATTTATTCTGGAAACGGATCATAAACCGCTAACGTTCATTTTTGGACCAAAAAAAGGTCTGCCACAAATGGCTGCGAGTCGAGTACAGCGATGGGCGGTATTTCTGTCCGTTTATGACTTTACGATCAAACACATTAAAGGTGTTGATAATGGCCCAGCTGATAGTTTGTCACGAAACCTAGTCACTGAATTTAAAGAATCTGTAAAAAATGAGGAGTCCGAAGAATATAGTTATTTAAATTTTATAACCGACGATATTAAGACTATTGATTGTACAATAATTAGGGAAGAAACGCTAAAAGATCCAATATTAAGTCAAGTCTATGACTACACTTGTAATGGCTGGCCTTCCAGTGTACATGATTCATTACAAACATATAACATACGGAAATATGAAGTAACAGTAGAACGAGGGTGTCTTATGTGGGGTCATCGAGTCATTGTTCCAAGTGTACTTAGACCTGACTTATTAGAAGAATTACATAGCGCACATATGGGCATCGTAAAAATGAAATCGTTAGCTCGTTCGTATTTTTGGTGGCCCGGAATTGATCAAGAAATTGAAAATGTAGCAAAATCGTGCAATTTATGCTTAGAAAATGCCGACAATCCACCAAAGGCTATGTTGCATGTTTGGAAGTGGCCAGAGGGACCAAACAAAAGAGTACATGCTGATTTTTGCGGACCGATCAACGGTTATATGTACCTTGTTATTATCGATGCGTACTCAAAATGGATCGAGGTAAAAGAAATGACGGATATAACTGCGGGAAGCACAATTAAGATGCTAAGGGAATATTTCTGTGTTTGGGGTTTACCCGAGATTTTAGTCACGGACAATGGTCCAACATTCACATCCGAAATTTTTCAAGAATTTCTCAGAGAAAACGGCGTAAAACACCACAGAACTGCTCCCTACCATCCGGCGTCGAACGGCGCTGCGGAAAATGCTGTCCGTACATTTAAAAATAAGTTTAAATTATTAGTAAAGAGTAAGATAAATCGACAAGAAGCTTTATGTAAATACTTATTTAGTTATCGAACTACACCTCATTGTACAACAGGTTGCACACCTGCGGAGTTGCAAGTAGGGCGTAAGTTAAGAACACGTTTAAGTATTGTACAACCGTCTGTGCGTGATAGGGTTGAGTTAAATCAGGCGAAACAACAGCATTATTTTCGAGGTAACCGAAAAGTGAATTATAATAATGCCGATGTTGTAATGGCAAGAAGTTACTCGAGTAACACAAATAAATGGCAACCAGCGAAAATTATAGAAAAACTAAGCCCTGTAACTTACAATGTTCGTACACCAGATTTAAAAGTACATAAAAGACATGTAGATCAGATAATAAAACCGGGTATTGAAACACCTATTAAAACAGACAGGCATAGTGTTATAAATTTAAAGCACGCAGGCGCAGAAGTAACGAATTCACATGAGAATGAGTTTGAAAATGTTGCGACGCAACATACTGCCGGCAACAGCTGCGAAACTAGTTTGGATCACAACAGTAGAGCAGTGTTAGACTTAACGAATAATTAACAACTTAGATCTATTCGCAACTTTGGTGATCTTTGGATCGATAGGAAGCATTTGATGAAGGTCAGTTTCCTTTGGAGGGACTGCCTCGTTGATTAGAATCATTATGATTGACTAGTCTAGTTTTGAATTCAACGCATACGAAATTGGATTGTTACATCATACATTTAACTTATTGAACATCAATTTAATCAAAATGCCGCCGTCGGCCGCATTCCTTGCAAAAAAAAATCTAACGGGTCAGAGTCTCCTCGCAGACAGGAACCTAGTTTACCGGACCAGGTATCGCGTCGCAAGAGTCACCCTCTCGGCATGACTCCTGAACTTCTGGCTGTAGAATTTCCGAATTCTACCCTTCTCGGACCAGGCTTGTAGTTCGCACTTCCAGAATGCCAGAGCGCACATCTGGGGCATTTTACGTTTGGAGGGAGTGGGTTTGAGACTCTGCCGGAATCGCAACTTCCTGCTCTAAAGGTAAGACGCAAAGTCGCGCGATGTTCCGCTTGAAAAGTCCCGACGCCATCTTGATTGTTGCTACTCGAGCAATGCCATCGCTCCCAGGGTGAACCTCGACGACCACGCCCAGCGGCCATCTTGCGCATGCAGGGTTGTCTTCCATCGACACGACGACAGAACCGGTTGTCAGAATAGCAGTAGACGTCAACCATTTTTTGCGAACTTGCAATTCGTGCAAGTACTCCTTGTGCCATCTTTTCCAAAAGTCCTGTCTGGTTTTAGAGATGCGTTGGTAGATGGTTAGGCAGTTGTCAGGAACTGAAACAAAATCAGGTTCGGGTAAAAGATTGAACGGACGTCCGATTAACAAATGTGCAGGCGTTATAGCTAACGCGTCGTTTGGATCCGCGGAATTTGCGTATAACGGTCGAGAATTCAAAATGGCTGCGATTTCTTTTAATAAAGTGTCGAGTTGCTCTTACGTGAGCGTTTGATCCTTCATCACGCGATTGAGATGATGTTTGAAACTTTTAACCGCAGCTTCCCACAGTCCACCGAAATGTGGGGAAAGAGGTGGATTAAAATTCCATTCAATGCGTTCAGATGTAGCATAACTCTGAATCGCGTCTTTAAATTCCGACGTAGCATGCAAGTCGTAAATTTTCTGAAGTTCACTGATCGCTCCTACAAAATTCGTTCCATTATCGGACTGCATCACCTGCGGTTTACCGCGAATGCTTATGAACCGTCGAAAACACGCTAAAAAACACTGAGTAGAGAGATCGGAAGCAACTTCAATGTGAACAGCCTTAGAGGCCATACACACGAAAACACAGCCATACGCTTTAATGAAACTACGATTCCGATCTTTCTTCTCCTTGATTAAAATTGGACCGAAGAAGTCTACGCTCGTAGCGGCGAATGCTGTATTGAGAACCACTCTAGACGCTGGTAAGTCTGCCATTTTTGCGTGAGGGAACTTCGGCCTTTGACGAATGCACGGAACGCATCGGTGTATGACGTGTCTAACCTGGTTCTTTCCGTTTAGAATCCAGAATCTTTCGCGAACTGCGTAGAGAGTGGATTGAATCCCGCCGTGGAGATTTCGTTGATGAGCATCGCGAATGATAAGATCAGAGACGTGATGAGTTTGCGGAAGCAGTATCGGATGTTTTTGATTGAATCGGAGATTAGAATTTTTCAGACGTCCGCCTACCCGGATTAAACCATCGCTATCTAGAAAAGGATTGATCTCGTCGAACTTAGTTCGCCCTTTGAACGCACCGGAGATTCTACCAATGGAATTGGGTTTGTCAGAATTGAAAATCTTAATTTCGGGAGCAAAGCTTTCCCGCTGGATGAGAAGGAGAATAAGGCGCTCGGCATGAGCTATTTCCGCAGGTGTAAGATAACAAACACCTTTCGACGACCTATTGGTGTTTGTGGAGTCGTTCGGGGTTGGTCCCCTTTTCCTCCAACGCAAAAGGTAAGCTATCGATCTGATTAAGCAACCGTAATCGGAAAATCTGGAATAGATGTTGCTCTCAGTGAGAGTTGTGGTTAAAACAATTCCCTCTCTGAAACCCAGGAGGTTATTCGGGAAAGGTGTTGTTAGCGACTGAGGCCAATTGTCGTCAGATAGGGCTAGCCACTGAGGGCCTGACGCCCAGAGGTTGTTCTTTAAAAGATCGTTAGGTAATTGTCCTCTAGACAGCGAGTCAGCTGGGTTGTCCCCCGAACGGATATGTCTCCACTCGGCCTCCTCACCTAATTCTTGGATATCATTTACCCTATTAGACTCATATGTTTTCAACATATGAGGAGCCTTTTTTAGCCAGCATAAAACGATCATGTAGTCCGACCAGAAAACTACCCGCTCAACAGAAAAGCCCAGCTGATCTCTTGATTCGATGTAGATTCTTTTCAAAAGAGCTACGCCAGCTAATTTTAATGTTATACATCTTTTCTATGTCGGCAGTGACCACGAACGGGTGCGTACGGAAGCGCAAAATCTGTTTCAAAAGGGTTTCCTGGATGGTAGGTCCCGTTAACAGAATGTCGTTCAATGAGATTCCAGTTGTGGTTTTTGCGGAGGCATCGAAAACTACTCTACACTTGGTGGTTTCGCTCGACTTTGATGACTTTGATGACCGCGTGATGGGGTAAATAATAACCATCTTCGTCGTCTTCACATAACGTCATGTGATTTAATTTCAAGTAGCTATTGATCTCCTTCTCGTATTCCGCCTTGAGATTGGGGTTGAATTCAAACTTCCTTTCTAACGCGCGAAATCGTTTCAACGCTTGCGCCTTGGACGCCCCTAACTCAAATTTGCCATCTCGAAACGGTAACCGAACGGTGTAACGGCCTGAGCTATC
This sequence comes from Gastracanthus pulcherrimus, assembly GCA_949152435.1. NCBI lineage: Eukaryota > Metazoa > Arthropoda > Insecta > Hymenoptera > Pteromalidae > Gastracanthus > Gastracanthus pulcherrimus. The sequence goes on from OX424574.1 coordinate 67,743,121, forward strand.
GCGAGTTGTATGTTCAATGTAGTGTTCTTCGCTAGTGACATCGTCGGGAGCCTTGACTGGTCGATAGTCAAGATCCTCGACGGCCATGAATTTCTCAAGAAGATGGTTTAATTTGACGGCATTGCAAGACACCCTGTTGGGAGCCCCATTGGACATTGAACCACCGGCAACCACGCAACCAAAGGACGTTTTTTGCAGGGTGATCTGTGATTGAAGGTTACCTAATTTTATCTGACCTATCGCAAGGGACGACAAAGTAGTGCCCGAGGCCAACAGAACATCGATAGATCTAGGAATGTGAAACGGCGGATCAGTTAATGATACGTTTTTAGGTATGTCAAATCTTTCCCGAGGAAAAGTTTCATTATGCACTTTATCAGCGATTTTCGGTACTATCAAAAAGTTTAACTGAAATTTAATGCTATTATAAGTTGAATAAAAAATGGCTTTCGCGAATTTATCCGAAACAGTGCACGCATCGTCAACTGCTCCGATGTTTACAAAACATTGATTAGTTGATAACTGTAACCGAGAAGCAAAACTGGAAGTCATTAGGTTAGCGTTTGAACAAGTGTCTAGAAGAGCGCGTGCCATGAAACTTTGTCCTTGGTTTGACTGAAATCTTAAAATGGCAGTCGTCATAAGTTGAGAGTCCGAATCATACGCGTTCGACGCGTATGCGTGACGAGAAAGTAGTCATGCTTGGGAGGCTTCGGAACGATCGGGTTTTTTCGCGAACTGAGAGTTTTCGTTGCTTTCGACTCTAAACTTCTTGTCCGTGTGAAGCAACGTGTGATGGTCTTTTTTGCACTTTTTACATCGTCCAGTACTGGAGCAAGAGGAAGAATGCGCGCAAAGGCAATTGCGGCAGAGTTTATTAGTTTTAATCAAATCCCACTTATCCTTTTGTTTAAGGTCCTTGAATTCAGGACAAAAATAGAGTTTGTGCGCTTGCTTGCATATGACGCATGCATTGCTTGAAGCACTGGACGTTGTGACCAAGGTGCGCGCAGTAGTTTTCTTCCTCTTGGAAAAGGGTAAGGTATCATCGTCTCCGGCCCGTTTTTTATTCGTTCGCCCGACTTTAGAACCGTCGTCCATCTGACGCAATTTAAACACGGTATTTTGAATGAAATCGTACATTTTTTGCAATTTAGGTAGCTTGTCGCTCGATAGACGATCTACCCATCTCGACTTTACACTGTTCGGTAAGCTGTTTTCCAAAATGTTAACTATTACTATGTCGGGGATGTTAACGTCCAACGTTTGCAACAATTTTACGTTTTGACGCACGGTATACATGAGCTCCGCTAATAACTCCGACTTGGCCTCGGTGACCTTGGGTAAAGTAAGGAGTTTATTAACGTGCTCGCTGATGATGACGCGCTTTTGATCGTAAGCGTTGCATAAAGCCTCCCAAGCAAGAGGGTAATTTTCTTCGCTAAGCGCGAATTCTTCTATGACCTGTGCGGCGAGGCCCTGAACGGCATTACTAAGTTGCGCATGTTTCACGTAGGCAGTGAGTTCCGCGCGATTATGAACTAACGATTGGAAGCTGTTTTTCCATGTAGTCCAGTTGTCGTGACGACCATTAAATTTCGGGACTTGAATAACCGGGAGCTTCGGTAAATCCTGTCTCTCTGTGAATGTCAGATTGGTGGCATTCAGCGCAGTTGAATTAGCAATAGGGACGGGCGTTTTCAAGTTATGCACCTGAACCGCATCAGAATAATAATCTGATTCGATTTTCTCAAACGCAGCGATACGAGGACTGTCCGGTTTAATCGCGATTAATTCCTCCTGATAGTGCGTGTACGCGGTGAATAAAGTTTCAATGTGTTTAAAACGGTACTCTGCATTGAGTGCGTTACTCGAATTTCCATTCAAAAATTCGTGAAGAGACTCAATTGATCTCGCCAAGGCTTGACTCTTCTGTTCAATGTACTGTACACGCTTTTCTGCGTCGTTACCCATTTTAAGGCCTTCAAATTGTTCAACAAGATTTTATCGTAAATTGAGTCAATCCTCGAGTAGATCAACTAATCATTTTATTCAAGTTTAATCAATGAATAAGCGAGATTCCCTCATAAATAATTGACTAGGCTTGTAACGCGAAATGAAAGTAATGAATGGATTTAATTTACACAAATGAATAACAGCATTTTGCAAAAATGCCAAGAAATTACACTACCGCGTATCAAGAAAATGAAATTTGAACTTTATTTCAACATGAACTATTAACAAACGAACGTTGTTGTAAAGTAATTACGCCCACACAATTGGCCAGAATGAACGAATTAGGTTAAATAAATAAATTGTAAAATTTGAATTTCAATTTAACCGCGACATATTATCACGAATTATGAAGAACAAGATTAGATAGAACGAGCTAGTTAGTTTAAATAAACAAATTATAAAATTTGGAATTTAATTCAAACATGAAACATTAATAAACTAATTACGAAGAACACTATTAGCTAGAACGAGCTAGTTAGTTTAAATAAACAATTACTGTTGCGAGATAAATGCTTTAATAGAAATTGTTAAGTTAATTGTCACATTGACACAATAGGAAGATTATACACGCCTTTATCTCGCAGTCAAGAAACAAATAGACTTATCTTAATTTCGCCGAAGCGAGACTGATGGCCGGCAGCGTGAAGTCCCCCTGGTCGGAAGCGACGGCAAAGTTCAATGTCGAGGCGGCCGCTGACTGCATGTTGCTACGCTGCTGCGTCGCTGCAGCGCTGCACCGCTGTGCCGAATTATTGTTGGCGCGAGGTCAAAATAAGGGGAGGTAGAGACTAAAGGTCGTGCTGCGACAAATCGCGCTCGCACGTTTTCGAACCCCTTTGTTTCCTCACGTCCACGCGCGCACTGCACACTTCGCGAGGTCACCCTTTCTTTGAATTCGCGGAAACAAAGTTGCACTTAGCCTTCTCAAACTTTATAGATTATCCCAATATGAAATTATTTATTCTATTTAACTCTGCGGTGAAAAATCTACATGATTTTCTAAAAAATACACTAAATTGATCATAATATTTTTAACATAAATAAAAAACAGAAAAAATAAAACTCAAAAATCGAAAGACAGTTAAAATAAAACTATACTTTACACTACATTTACATATAGTTATCAGATTATCCTACACTCGGTGGTATATATTAATAGATAAATAACAATAACTGATATTAATGTACCATTAACCACTAAAATGAAAGTAATTATTGCGAGTGTGCAAAATTATCATACGAAATAGTAATTTACTAGACCGTCTCCGTTCATGTAATCACGTTTCTTTTATTATAAAAACTATTTAGGAGAAAGAAAAGAGCCTATCCAAAATTTATGGTGGCAAAAGATAGGTAATTTTATATACTCTTTAATGAATTTACAATGGATTTATCATAATATTTCTAATATACCAAATAAACAGAAAAGCTAACACACAAAAATCGAAAAATCGAAAACTTGTAATAAAACAAAAACAAGTCGATCAATCTTGAAAGTTCTTTTGGATTTTGAATCTTTATTTAAGAATTTAAAAAAATGAGAGCCGATTAGTAAATATTGATCCCGCCTTTCTCGAGAAATAAGCATGAAACCAAATTTTTAAAAAACATCAATATCTCATAAAATGAATTACCTCCTTATCTGAAAAAACACATGTAAAATAGTAAAAAGCTACCTTTTGGTAAAGTTTCAGATAAAATTCTCGTCGTCAAGGAAAAAAAATCAATCTTTCTTTCAAAATTATTTTCTTTCGACAAAAGGAAAAGGTCAAGACTAATAATTTTACTGAACATTCTTCTCCACATTCCTAATCATCTTAAATTTTTTCAAAAATTTTCCGTCGTGTGTTTCCGAGATGTAGCCGTTTAGACAAAAAATCACGTTCTCGTGTATAACAAAAGACAGGTATACTTTATCCAAACTTTCATGTCGGAAAAGTTAGGTAATTTTATGCTCTTTCAAATGACTTTTCACTGGATCGGTAATATTATTTCTATGGAATTAAAAAATTCAAAAAGCTGAAACTCAAAAATGCAGAGTAATGCTAATCGACGTCTATACACATACTGACACATACAAACACAAACATTCACACACACACACACACACACACACACACACACACACACACACACACACACACACACACACACACATACACAGACACACACACATATACTTACACACACACACACACACTAACGCACACGCACACGCACACGCACACGCATACGCACACACATCACATATGCACACACATCACTATCACAAAGCTTTCTCTTTGAGGAAGCAAAATGTAAAATAAGTTTATTTTTTTTTAAATTGACGCTATTTGCTTGGTTATGCAAAGACATTGAATGTTGAGTTGTCAGAATAATGTTCTGGGAATGCTATATTTATTCAATAACGGAGCAAACTGTCAGAACGCATTTAAATGTCTAATTTCTAACAAGTAAAAATTAAGCATTGTTCGATATATCGAAATAGACGGCCTTCTATTGGTCAGAAGATAAAAATTAAAATGTTGGTACTTAGCGTTCTAACAGTTTGCACCATAGTTAAGTGTACTTATTCCAGAATAAACTTATTAGTAGCATAAATAGTTTTACAGAGCTTGATAAACATTATTAAAATTATGTGCAAAGCAATAAAACATTTCTAGTCGTATTTAATGATTACGCATAGTAAGAAAAAGCAGACTTTATTTTGAGTACAAGCGCGATCGAGTGACAGAAATTTGAGAAATAATTCAATATATGGACGAGTTGCAGGTAGCGAAAGGATCTTTAAATCAGAACTGGCTAACAGTAATTCGGCTCATACGACTGGTGACGTGAACAGAAGAAGATTAATACACAGAGCGAAAACCAAGTCATTGCGTATTAGTGTGGTAATTGTGGCGGCGTTTGTACTTTGGTGGACTCCTTACTATATCATGATGATTATATTTATGTTCCTTAATCCAAATAAACATGTAAGTATAGTGTGCATCTAATAATTATTATAATAAGACATTTGAATATTTTATTTTGTTCATTGCAATTATTGTTATAGCCAAGCTTTCTATCGCATGCTTAAACAAACTAAAATAAACTAATTTCACTCTAAAAAATAAATACTATTTCGTAAAATAAATTAATTTTATTCATGTACCTGATTAATTTATATATATCTATCTTTATAAATTATTGAAATTTAACACATTTCGAAACTATAATATTCCATGCACAGAAGTGAAATAAATAAATAATTTTAATCAAACCATAAACTTTCAAAACCACATGACCAAGACTAAGTTTAGATGTTTAATAAATTACTAAGGTTGGTGCAGGTAATGTGGCCATATATGTAATCTGGCCAGCTATAAGAGATCTTGCGTTGTGGCTTATTCTAGGTTGCCGCAACTCCTGCGGTATATGAGTTGTAGCAAAACATATTAAGGGGCAAGATGATTCCACTACTAGCGCCCTGTAGTAACATGATAGCGTCACGTTTACGCGAAAGCATCCAAACACTGATTTCTTAGCAGTGCATGCAGATAAAGAAACCACTTTTGTCAGCGTGATACGAGCGAAATGAAAATCGTACAATACATAAAAATGTAGCTTCTTTACGTACTTTAAGATGCATGAATTAGCTTTTGGTATTTTCGGTGCAATCATTGTAACTTTCGTTAATGATTATCGGTTGGTAAAGTGGACATACCAATGCATTGCAAGGCAACTGACAATCAACGCAGTTAACAATGGCAGTTGCTCTTTTAAAATTCCGCAATTGCGTATGGAAGAAGGGCGTGAAAAGAGTGACAGTGAGAGAGAGAGAGAGAAAGAGAGAGAGAGAGTGAGAGATTGAATGCTTGATAACAAATTTATTTAATTTATTTATGCCAAGGTTATCATAAGCGTATGGCAAACAAACAATATAATACATTTTAATTATTATAACATGTATATATATATATATATATATATATATATATATATACATGTTATAATAATTAAAATAATATATTATATATATATATATATATATATATATATATATATATATATATATATATATATATATATATATATATATATATATAATAGCAATTATTACAAATTAATACTAATAACAATAATTACATTGCAGCGCATTTCCTGGAAATAGCCTCTCAGTTAAAATATTCGTAATGTATATCGTACGAGTACAAAACTAATAATAGCAATTTTAATTAATTAAATTAAATTCTATTCATACCTAGGGGTGTTCTAATCCTACAAGATATCCATATAATGCCATTTTAAACGATTCAACAGTCTTTTTAAGTCTAATCGCGATAGGCAAAGTATCCCAAAGTTCCATAGCTTGCATAGAAAATGTGTATCGATAAGTTTTCGTTGTAGCTAGGGGGATTACAAAATTTGACGATTTCAGTCTTTTAGAACGACGTGTGTCATCTTTGATTTCCGGGAATAACTTATGAAAATATTCCGGTCTCGACACCGTTAATATTTTATGAATAGTAACTCCTTAAAAGTATTTTCGACGCTCAGCAAGGGGTAGCCAATTTAGCTGTTTATAATACGGTTTCAACGCTGCATCACGTTTTAGACTAAATTCAAAGTGTATGACCGTGTTACATAGTCGGTGGAGTTTAGCAGCAACATATTGCGAAAGATCACTGAATACTAGACAAGCGTAGTCAAAGTATGGAAATATAAGTGCATTGGCTAGTTGAGTTTTAATCCGACTTGATAGACATCTACCTATAAATCTTAGGCGATAAAGGACATTATGGACCGTAGAGAAAATGTGGAATACATGGGCATTCCACGATAAGTCTTCGCTGAGTATAACACCCAAATTTTTTACTGTGCTTACAAGTGGTATGATTGAACCATCGACTACTATGGGTGGAAGATTGTTTTTATCAATACGCATGTGATATTGCACGAATGCAATAAGCAAGGCTTGCGTTTTATCAACATTAAGAATTAGCCCGTTTGATTTAACCCAATTTACTACAGCAGCAGCATCTTCATTTAATTTAGAGATCGCAGCTGGCAATTCATCTGGTTCACATTGTATGTAGAATTCGAAATCGTCCGCAAAAAGTAAGCAATTATCTTTACAATGAACTAAGACTAGTGCTAGCATGTTGATAATTATTAGAAAAATAATTGGGCCCGGAGTTGAGCCCTGTGGTACACCTGAAGAGTTTTCCATAAAATAGTGATGGCAGATACTTTACATTGCAGGGGAACAAGTTCCAGAAGAGTGCACCTTAGGCCCTAAAAGAAAATAGGCCCTTATCCGTGCGCGACCTCGGAACTGAGAGCTCTTTCATCCCCGCCCCCCCCCCCCTCCTACTTAAAGTCCTTACCTGATTTTTTTCGAAGAGAGTAGTAAGATACGTTGGCTGCCGCATAACAACCGCTTTATAAAGCAGCAACCCCATAAAATACTCTCTCCTCGCCTTGATATCTAACCAGCCCAGGCCCTTCCTGTAAGGAGTGATATGCTCATCCCGCCTAACACTACATAGAGAGAGAGAGAGAGAGAGAGAGAGAGAGAGAGAGAGAGAGAGAGAGAGAGAGAGAGAGAGAGAGAGAGAGAGAGAGAGAGAGAGAGAGAGAGAGAGAGAGAGAGAGAGAGAAGACAGACAGACAGACAGATAAAGAGAGAGAGACAGAGAGACAGATTGACTGATACCATTGATTTGGAAAGGGTCAATTGCCCGTATAGGACTTTTTAATTTTACATATTAACAACATACAATTATAATAATATGCTTGATCACGACTTAAGTAAATACTTTTGGGGGAGTAACAATGATGTATATTTACGATTTATGATAGACAAATTGCTCTGTACAAAATTGCGGTGCGTACACTGTGTACTGTACAGGCATGTGCGAGTATAGATAGACAAACATATAGGTAATTCTCTCGGAAATCGACGCCGAAAAATTTTTTTTTTATTTCTTTGGTAAAATTGTTCCTTCTGGTATGTAAAAATATGTGAACTTTTTTCAGATATTTTTAAACCTTTAGGTTCAAAGTTCATCAAGGCTAAATATGAGTATGTAGACATTTTTTACATTTTTAGAAATTTTGCTGAAGGTTTCATAAAAAATGTTTCTAAAGCATTTTAACGCACCTTTCGATTAATCAAACTCATTTTAAAACTTATAATCCTGAAAAAAGTATTTTTGATTACACGAAACATTACACCAAAAATCATGAAGATAGCTTTTTTCAGTACAAAAGTGACTGTCACAGTCGTAAAATGACATAAGTGCAATATTTATATAAAAAATCAAATAACATGAAAGATTGTTAAAAAAGTTATTAAAATGCACATTTTGATAATAAAGTCATATTTAGCTTCAAACAACTTTAAATATATGGGCTTAAAAGATATATATGAATAATTCTCTGGGAAATCGAGGACAAAATAAATTATATATATATAATTCTCTGGGAAACCGAGGACAAAAAAATTGTATTTCGGCAAAAATGTGCCTTTTGGTATATAAAATGGTCGTGGATTTTTTCACTTTTTTTAAGCCCATATATTTAAAGTTGCTTGAAGCTAAATATGACTTTATTATCAAAATGTGCAATTTAATAACTTTTTTAACAATCTTTCATGTTATTTGATTTTTATATATAGTATATATATATATATATATATATATATATATATATATATATATATATATATATGAATAATTCTCTGGGAAATCGAGAACAAAAAAAATTGTATTTTGGCAAAAATGTGCCTTTTGGTATATCAAATGGTCGAGGACATATATATATATATATATATATATATATATATATATAATCAAGGTCATATTTAGCCCTGAACAAATTTAAACCTACCGGCTTAAAAAAGTCAGAAAAAATTACAAGCACAATAAAAGAAACATTTGCTCTAAAATTTTTGTTTAAAAAAAAAAAAAAAACAAATTTAAACCTACCGGCTTAAAAAAGTCAGAAAAAATTACAAGCACAATAAAAGAAACATTTGCTCTAAAATTTTTGTTTAAAAAAAAAAAACAGAAAAAATTTACAGAATTATGGTATGCTCTGTAAAATACTGAAGAGATACACACGTTATCTATGCACACGCCCGGTGTTACAAAAAAGAAACAATAAAGAAAATATAAGAAAAATTACATAATATAACTTAAAACTAAATTTAAAATCTACTTAAACTAACAACTACATAAAAATTTGGTTTTAACATAATAGTATTATTTCTATTTAAATGGTTTGTGTTAAAACTATAAAATAATATAACGAAATAGTAACATTAACAGTTTAATTTAATCCACTTTTTCATGATGTTCTTATGTAACACATTATCTATACTCAGATTTTTTAATTCGTTAGGAAAACTGCTAAAAGTTACTATAGTCTTTTTATAACAATTTTTATCTCCAACTTTCTTTTTATTATTTGGTAAAATTAAAATTTTTTTCCTTGTTATACTAGTTGACTTGGTATATTGCATTTTGAGATCTGAATAATGATACTTTATAGCTTCGAAAGTATATATTTGTTCTACGTTTAAAGGGTTATCTTGAACTATAAAATTTTGTTTGTTAATGATATTAATAATTTTGTAGATTTTGTACTAAAACTCGATTATTCTTATAAACTCCTCCCCAAGCTAATATTCCATAGCTTATTAGACTATGGAAGAAAGCATAATAAATCATTCTTAATGTATCTGTTGACATTATTTTCACAATTTTGTAAAAAATATAAACAACTATACTTTGTTTTATTTACAATGTACTGAATGTGTTTATCCCATCTTAAATTAAAGTCAAAAACTATACCCAAATATTTATAGTATTCGACTCTTGTTATATTTTTATCATTAATTTTAACTGCTAATTAATTTGGTACACTATCACTATAATTGTCATAAGTAATAAAAACAGTCTTGTCTACATTCAATGATAATTTATTTAAAGCTAACCACTTATTGATTATGTTTAGAGACTTGTTCATATTATCTTGAGCTTCTATCCAATTATCATCAGTAGCAATTATAGCAGTATCATCCGCGTATTATAATATTTCTTCCAGGGGGATTTCCTTCAAAATATCATTTATATACAAAATGAAAAGCAGAGGACCCAGGATTGTACCTTGAGGAACAACCGTGCTTATTAATAATTTATCATTTTCAATACCGTCCATAACCACTGCTTGATATCTGTTATTGAAATAACTTAAAATCAAATTCAACGCCTGTCCTCTAATACCAATTTTGTGATCTACGGTGTCAAACGCTTTTCCCAAATCAAGGAATGTTACAACTATTGGTTTACTTTTATCTAAATTATTGTACTAAATATTGGTTATATAATTTAAAGCATTTCTAGTACCCATTTTCTTCTTAAAACCAAATTGATGTTCAGATATAATATTATGATTTTCTAAAAAATCGTAAATTCTATTGTAGATAATTCTCTCAAAAATTTTCGCTACATTAGAAATTAGAGAAATAGGTCTATAACTAGACATATTATGCTTTTCACCTGATTTATACAACGGTACAACATCAGCCCTTTTCATAGCATCAAGCCAAATGGCTTTCTCAATACATGCATTAAAAATATTCGTTAAAGGTTCAGCAATATGATTGCATATCAGTTTCAAGATTTTAGCATGAATTTTGTCAACACCACCCTTTTCAATTTTAAATTATTGATTATATCTGTTACTTCACTTACATTTGTTGGATTGAGAAAAATGGAATTCGCATTCATTTCAGGTAGTTTAATCTCCTCATTTATGGGTTTAACAATTTTTTCACGCAATTTTCTACCTATTTCACACAAATATTTATTCATATTTTTAGTTATTTCAATTTTGTCAGTAATCTTATTATTATCTACTTTTATATAACTTATATCTTCCTTAGATTTAGTTTTTTATTTATAATTTCCCATAAGATTTTTGGGTTATTAGAATTATATTGGACTAGACTTTTTTCATATTTCATTTTAGCATCTATAATTACTTTATCTAATATTTTAGAATAGTTTCTATATTGCAAACGAAGCTGATCATTTTTGAGATCCAATTGCCATAAGTTATATAAAAATTGTTTGGTTTCACATGACTGTATTACAGCATCTGTAATCCATTTTTTCCTTCCTTTCTGTAAATATTTAATATTTTTTTTGTTGCCAATTCTATGCATTGTTTTATTTTTAATAGCAGAATATCAGTAGCCAAATTAGGATCATGTATAGTAAAATTTTCATTCCAGTTTTTTGTCCTAGCAATGTTTATTAATTTTTTATAGTCTACTGTTTCTATTGGTTTATTTATTTCAGTTTTAATCTTATCTATAGCAAAAACAAAGGATAATGATCTGTTAAAGAGTGCCTCAGTTTGTACGTTACTGTATTTAAGCTACTAGTTTTAATGAAAATTGTAATGTCAATAAAGCCTGGCAAATATCCTTTATCACAGAAATTACATAGGAATTCTTGGCTCATGTTATCACATTGTAACATGTCTATATTAAAATGACCTATTACTAAATGATTTCTAATATTTTTCTTTTTGATTAGGTATCTATTTAGCTCCAAAATGAATTCAGACTTCGGTATACCATTAGATCTGTACATAGCAGAAATCTCCAGCTTACTATCATTATTAAGCGTAACTTGTGTATTTATAATTTTAATCCTACCAGATCTAACAATTTCAGTTTTTTGTATCACACTTTTATCAATAAAAAGAATAACTCAATAATTTCTATTTATCCTACTATCATTATAGTAACTCTTGTAATCATAGTTGGAACCTTTTAATTCGTATAAATTGTAATTGACTTGTTCAAAAGCTTCTGTACATATAATAATAGAAGGCTTATTAATCAGACTCTCAAATAATATCTTAAATTTTTCAAAATTGGCATTCATACTCCTGATATTAATATACATTATTATATCTTTTTTATTATTAATAACTTTGTTAAAATTAAAAATATTATCACATGTTTTTTCTTTGTGTATTAACTCTTTTTGTATCTTATCTAATATTAAAAATTATCCATTTCAACTATTATTACCCTGTATTTTTTTTACCGTTTTCTCTGTCTGTGATGTTGATATTTGACAATGAGTATATTTGACAATGAGTAACTTGTCTTGATTTTTGTTTCTGCTGTTCTTGCTGGAGCTGTTGCTGGTTTTTATAACTAGTTGATGGAATTACATCTGTCGGTACTTGTGTCCTCTTCGTTATCTTTTTCGGCTGGTAATCTATATTCAGCGGTGGTAAAGAAGGTTTCGTAGGGTAATCGGTCGAGTCTATATATCTTTTAATTTTTTTCTTCAGAATATTACATAGATCATAGTCATTGGGATAATGGTTAATTACATAATTTGTATTGTAATTTTTATTACTATGGTCACAATTCAGGCACTTAACGTTATTATTTGCAGACTTACTAGACTTATGCATTTCTGAGCATTTAAGGCACATAGGATCCTTTGTACAGTTTTTTCCACTGTGACCATTTCTGCCACAGTTATTGCAAGGTCTAATGTTTATCAAATCGTATGCTTTGCAATTTTGATAACCTACAAAAACTTTGCTATTATTTTCCTTGATATAACTGTATATCTCTGCAGGAACTTCCATTAAAACGGTACTCTTGTTGATATTATTTGTATACATGTGTAATACTTGAGCTTTACTAGTAAAACTGCTGAAATTTCTCATGTTCATATCATTTTCAAATTTCTTCTACTTCCATATTATCACAGTTATCAATTCCAACGATTTTTATCTTAGGTTTATTCAGTTCCTCTCTATTGATATTAAGTACACTTTCTAACTCTCTTTTTAATACTGATTCTGTTAACTCTGCACTATCATTATTTGAACAGCTAATTATCAATTCATCTTTTTTATTTAAATATATGTTTTTAGTTTGTATTTTCTTTTCCTTTGTCAAAACCTCAATTACACTCTTCTTGATGTCAATGTGGTTATTGCTCTTTTTGTTGTTATTGATTTATGTGACTTTTATTTTAGAAATATTTTTTTGTTGCCTTTTGGGAAAACTTGTGATATCTGCATGCAGGTATTTATTGGTTTCACTTCCTAATTGGTTGTTATTAAGTTTTTCTCTTAGTAAATCATTTTTTTCTTTTAATTCACTAACCAATTGTTTCAATAGTGAGTTTTCAGTTTTCAGCAATTCAGACTCATTTTCTTCTTCAAAAATCGTTATATTATGTAATACTTCTGTTTTATTTGAAATTTTACATAATAATTCATTCCTTATTTCTTCTGAAGTTTTAAGCTTAATTTGTGCAATTAACAATCTTGCTGGAACACTCAGGTTTATCTTTTCAATTTTGGAGATTATGTTGAGCTGGCTATGTTCTGGACATATTATTAACTTATCACTAATCAATGAGAAAAGAGGAGGAGGGAGTAACTCCGCTGGAAAGAAGGAAATCGCAGGTAGTACAGGGCAGCCGCTCAGACTCGCTCTCTCTTTGTACGTCTCACCCAAAACAACTCGCGCGGACGATGGACGCCGGCATTGAAATTCGACAGTGACCATGGCTCTCGCAAACCTTGTGTAACATCAAGCACTAAAGAGAGCCGCGCCATATTTGAACAGCTTAACGGATATGAAATGCGAACGTGAGACATGGATGCAGAAGGGCGATTCAGCGGCGGCGAGGCCCAAAGTGCATGCTCGAATAGAGCAGCGTAAATACAACGCGTAGGCATGGAAGTCGGCGACAGGTCTCTGGACTATTCAAGTGCGGCTCTCTCTCTCTCTCTCACTCTCTCTCTCTCTCTCTCTCTCTCTCTCTCTCTCAGACAGCACTACTAAAACTGACGGAAGACATAAGATTTAATTTATTTATTTATTTAAATTTATTTATTTATTTAAATTTATTTATTTATTTAAATTTATTTATTTGTTTAAATTTATTTATTTGTTTAAATTTATTTATTTGTTTAAATTTATTTATTTGTTTAAATTTATTTATTTGTTTAAATTTATTTATTTGTTTAAATTTATTTATTTATTTAAATTTATTTATTTATTTAAATTTATTTATTTATTTAAATTTATTTATTTATTTAAATTTATTTATTTATTTAAATTTATTTATTTATTTAAATTTATTTATTTATTTAAATTTATTTATTTATTTAAATTTATTTATTTATTTAAATTTATTTATTTATTTAAATTTATTTATTTATTTAAATTTATTTATTTATTTTTTAATTTATTCATTTACTTAATTTATTTATTTATTTAATTTATTTTAAGTGTTAAGTGTTAAGTATGAATGTATTTATTAGCGTGAATTGTAAGAATGTGTTTGTTAGCGTGAATTGTAAAACTGTTAAATAATGTGTAATAGGTGTAATATACAAGATGAATTTTATATATTTCTATGACGATGTACTGCAAATATTTTATGTACCTGATGTATTAGTACAATAATTTTATATCGAAATCGAAACTGAGATACATTAAGCTAAATGATATGTTTAAAATAACATTTATTTTGTAACAATTTACAAATAAATATTATCTCTCTCTCTCTCTCTCTCTCTCTCTCTCTCTCTCTCTCTCTCTCTCTCTCTCTCTCTCTCTCTCTCTAAATCTCTGTCACTAAATTGCAACCAACATAACCGCAAAACTATTAAATACCAAACACCAAGTGAGGATCTGGAAGGCGTCGTCATACCGTATCGCACGAGACGGATGTCTTGCGAACACAGGAGATTCTCAGACTTCTTCAGCACTGATAAGCTGAAAATTTTACCGGAGGAGGAATTCGAGAGTTCAGGGAAAGAATTTTCTGAAGAATTTTTTGAGGTTAGAGTATCCATCTCTCTCTATCTCTCTCGCTTATTTCTTTCTTCATTGGCGCAGAATTGATCTGGAAATGCCGACTAGCAAAATTTTTGGGCGTGATCCACCAGATGACAACACTGTCTTTTCATTTTGCACCACCACAGGA
Organism: Gastracanthus pulcherrimus; assembly: GCA_949152435.1. Classification (NCBI taxonomy): domain Eukaryota; kingdom Metazoa; phylum Arthropoda; class Insecta; order Hymenoptera; family Pteromalidae; genus Gastracanthus; species Gastracanthus pulcherrimus. The sequence continues at coordinate 67,758,168 of OX424574.1, forward strand.
CAGCAGCATCTTGTTCTCTGTTTGATCGGCAACATTGTCAGCTAATTCTTCATCTACTCAATAGATGGCTGGACCATCGAACTCATAAGCGCGAATTTTCAAATTATTTTAGTAGAACGTCTGTTATTTTTATTACGAGTCGTATTGCGTCTCGTATGTTTATTAATAATCGGGTCTATGATAGACTTTTAATTATCCTTTTTTTTACATAGCTTCACTAGTCTCTGTAAATTAGAAATACATTAAAATATCAATTCTAAACCAAATAGTTAATTAGTTATTGTAAAATGTTTGAAAACCTGACTTTACGTTGACCATTTCTGACTAGACGTAGATTTGCTCTACTGATTTTTCCAACTTTGTCTAACCATACTGATACTTACTACGTGTCTTTTACATTATCGCTAACGCATCTTGCTCTAAATGTAAGAAGATTACAAGAAGAAATGCTATTATACGTAGTTGTTATGTTTGCCTAAAATAATACCATTATGTAGGTTACAGTATGATAGCATTAGACAGAGACAGGTTTATCTGCCAGGAATGTAAAATTAGTAGAGTGAATAAAACTAGTAATAAACGTACTAAGTAGTACAGACAATACGGATAAATCGATTATGGAGAGCTCTAATAACAATAATAAATGGTCGTATAATGTCAGCGTGAGGGTCACACTCGGTACTTCCACCCCCACTATTGAGTCGTTAAAGGCTAACGCAGCGGATAAAAGGCTCATCATGTATCATCTCAGGTATTGGGTGATATAAATTACTGTACTATGCCATCGAGCATGCTCGATCTATTTAGCAAGCAGTTTCTAATTCTTTCAACAGCAATAGATGATCTTAAATCGTTTGTAGTGAGAAAACTTTATGCTGTCAGTGACACTGGTACTTCGTCTAGTGTCCCAGCAACGAAGTCGTTGTCTGATAAGCTGACTGCTCAGGTTTTGTCACTTGAGCAAAAGATTGATAAGCAGTCATCCATGCTGGAGGGTCTACACAACGATCGTTTGTTGTTGTTACAAAAAAACAAAGTTCTAAAAGAAAGAATTAAAAATGTAATCACAAAGGTCAAGGATATGCTCGACGGCAACAATAATCGTCACTTTAACAATGAATATGCAAATGAGTTGCAGATACTGGTGCCCCTGAGTGACTGCTTGGAACGGGTAACCCGCGAGTACGTCAATTGTAAATAGGTTTCAAACGCAGGATCGTCGGCGTAGTACACTTATCTCGCATCATAAAGGCGACCCTGCATTGAATTGTGTCTCAGTGCCTGCTCGTGAAGGAAGTAGATTCAGCCATGATAAGAGAGAAAACAGTGGCGGTGACGTGAATCCGAAACTGATTGCCACAGGTATAGTTGATTGTTCTCGAACTAAGACTGACCATGTCGAGATCGCTCATGTGATCCTGAGCACTATTCTGCCTTATCTCAGTAAGAATGATATCGTTAGTGTAAGGCAATCCACTCTCCCTTTAATGAAGGGCAGCACCCCCAAGGCATGTACCAAGGGCCTTTCTAGATCGCCACCTGTGATTATCCGTCTCACAGGTGCATCAAAAAGAGAAGAGGTGATGCAGGCAAAAGCAACCCTCACTCGCTTTAACCAAAGAGGTATAGAGCCCTCGCGGCTGAGTGAGAGACTTACCGAAAGCCTGCTACATACGAATATTTTTATCAATGAGGTTCTAGAGTCAAGTTCTTACTCTGAATTTAAAAGCTTAAAATTAACGGCTAATAATCTTGGCTTTAAATTCGTATGGCATAGACGGAGCAAGTTCCTCTCTCGACTGCGAGAAGACACGCGAGCATATGTATTTAAAACAATATCAGACCTGAATAACATTGTAAATTTATATAATAGTCCCAGCAACAATATCAATAAAAACAATAGTAACAACGACAGTAGCAATAGTAATATGAACAGCACCATTAATAATGGCAATAATGTATCAATATCACCACTACATACTCAAGATGATTGTAACACAGGAAATAACAAACACAAAGTCAACAGAAATAAAGCACAAACTACAGGGATTGTACAATCAAAATCAGTGGGACTAGATGTGGAGATCACATAAACATGGTTACAAAGAAAATTAATAGAGTAGTGTATAATTTGAGGTTCTTTAGAAAGTATACCATTCAGGATCAGTGCAAACATCTGGCCATGGCTCTAGTTTTTCCACACCTTAACTATTGTTCTTTAGTGTATCTCGACGCGTCACTAGAACAACGTAGCCGGATGCAAAGACTGAAAAATTCATGTGTCCGATACGTTTTAGGTGCTAGGAAGGATGAGCACATGACATACGTGGAAAATTAAGGGTGGACACGAATTGACTCTAGAAATGCGGTTTACACGGCGATCATCGCCTATAAAATAATTAACATTAAATAACCGGTTTACCTGAGATCGCTATGCAAAAAGAATGAATTTAAGCGCCCTGTAAGAGGAGAAGCAAAAGAACTATCAATTACACACATGCGCACTGAGATAGGACAAATATCTTTCCAAGTAGAAGGTGCGCATTTGTGGAATTCACTCCCTTTCATCATTCATACTCTACCATCGTTAATGGCCTTTAAGGTGGCGGTTAGAACGGTGCAGCGCGATACCGCGCACAAATTTATTGTACAGTTAGTGATTAATAGTTAATAAATGATGACGTCAGGTCAAATTAACCTTGTGATTTGTGGAAAGTCACATACAAGTTTGAAATGACAGATAGGGTTCTATTAGATTAGGTCATTCTTAATTTTTAACAGTTAACATACTTATTATTAATAAATAATACAGCAGCGGGTCACGCACCGACGGTACAGTGCACCGGAAACACAACCTTTCTATTATTAATAATTATCGGGCGCGTATAATATTCAACACCAGTGGGAGCAGTAACGAAGACGAGTTGCAGCAGAGCAAATTAACACAGAGAGACAGCCCTAAGGATGATGCTCCTGCTTTTTCCCTTTACTGTTGCAGGGAACACGCCAGAGCCAGTGCAAGCACGAAATAGAAAGAGACAGACGATCGCCGGCCAGCTGTACAGGAGCAGCCGACGATTACGCTGCAGAGCGGCGTATGCACAATACATTCACGTACACCCCACTACACACACACACACACACACACACACACAAACACCCGTAGAGCCGGAGAGAGTGGTCGGCGATAAGCGCGACCCCAAAGTACAAGCAGACGTCTTACTCTGGGTTAAAGACAGAGCGAGAGGGTGGTAGCGAGCTAGTGATGAGTGGCCGCGCGCATGTAGAGGGGGAGCGAGACGTGGCGTCGCAGGTAGCAGTGCGAAGCCGTGCTGTGCTCTCCTGCCCAATGCGACGGCCCTTGTCATGCTAGCGCAATAATGTCAACTGCAATGTACGGCCATGCTCCCAGCCTAGAGGACGGCAATATTCAGCACTGTCCCAGCACTCCTTATAATTTATATATCACGCTCGTCGCCATATTGCAGCCTTAAGCCGGATATTGACCTCAGATCACGTAGTACTTAACCTACTGGTACCACACGGGTTTTCTGAAAACTCCATCAATGTTATTTGATAGGGGTGTTGGTACGGTGGAAGTGACTGCCAGGAGGAGAAGCCGCAAAAACTAACAAGACGCCACCGGAGATAAGCAGGACGAGATCCTCCTCGGCTACTTGCTGCTCGACCGTCTTAGAGATCATACGAGTAATTTTCACGTTACAGTTTAGACAAGCCATATCCATTTTTTATTCGAATTGTTAGAGGTTAGCTTGTATCGTGGAGAATTTTGCAGGCGCTTGAGAAATAATAGTCTACGAGGATACTCAATTGTATTAATTGTTACGAGTAGCTACCAGAACTATTTTCTTATTCTTTTGGTTTTTTGGCTTGCTGGAGTAAAGTTATTAAAAGAGAGAATCGTTATGTTACGCTTGGCATTCTTTCGAATGATCGCCCGGTACTTGTAATTTGTGTGTTCATAAATTACTAATTGGCGAGTCTCTTTCAATTATTTAGGCATAATAAATAAATAGTCCTATCTTTTATATTTTTGAGAACGATTATTATTGTTATTATTTTTATTCCACAGGATTGTGTCAGGCTGGTTGCGCTGCTATCGAACCCGGATGATTGTTGCCAATAATAGTGCCAGGGAATCGTAGTCGGTCTCGAATTTAAGTATTAATTAATCGATTAATTAGTGATTAAGACTAAGTATTGTAAGAATTGTTGTTAAATTGGGAAAATTAACCACGATTTGGGGTTTCATTTTATGTTAAAGGTTAGGATTCGGAGATGTATCAGTCCGAGATGAATAACAACTACGACGTTATTTTGTCGAACGGTGTGGGTAGCGTCGATGCGATCAGTAATTACCGAATAACGCTAATTGTTAATTAATTAAGTTGTTCCTAAACTTAATAAGTTAATAATAGTATTAAATAAATAGTTCTTTTACATAGTAATCTTTGGATGCATCTTGGTAATTTTATTCAATAGTTGAGTTCTCGATTTTCCGGCTTGGGAAAATACTATAACTATTGCTATTCAATTTTTATTTATAATCAACACTATTACTTATTATTCCGTCTGGCTAAACATTGGGTTTGTCAAGCTCCAGGCGGATCTACTCAGTGCTGTTCTTCTAAATTTCGATTGTTAGAGTAGATATTTTTCATGATAATAGTTAGGAGAAAATACATAATATTGATTTAAATTTACTATGTTACAACTGACGTCTAACATAGGGTAGCACTGAAGTATTGAGTCAGATAGAATATTGTTCAAATAATTATTAAATTTTTTAGTCGGGATTTAAGCCAGAGGCTTTAAAAAAATTATTATCGACGCGTGCAACACTTAGTCAAACATCCAGACCGGTGTAAGAGTATAGTATAGTTATTAGTTAGTTGTTTGCTGGTTGTTGTAAATTATTGGTATTAATAATAATTGACACAGAGAGATGACAATATTTTTTTTTATTATTTAGTCAATAAATTATTGTTGTCAGGCGTGACTCACCAATATTATATATGTAGTAGCAAGTACTAAATGTTAAGTGTTTTTTTGTCAAACACCATTATTACCAAACGGTAATCCAGGGATTTAATTATTACCGGTGTATATCCCAACCTTTACCCATTGCCACTTTAGGAAAGGACGTTTAAGGTTGAGTTATAAGTCAGTACGCACACTGTTAGAAATATACGTTCTTAACACTTCCCCTTCTGTTGACCTATAACCATTTCTAGCAACCTAGCGCTCTCTTTATTAGGTTTGCGGCGCCTCGCGCCGCCGTGGCCAGTTTCTGTCAGAACACTGGCGTGTTCGCTAAGGGTGCTTCCGCTAATAAAGTCTTTTTATACGAAAGTCGGCCTGTTACTTCTTTATTTCGTACTTCCATAATCATACGTCCTACACTGCTAATTCAACAGGTTGTGGGCCCAAGTTTAGCCCACGTTGGACGTAGGAGTTAAAAAAAAAGCAAAACGCAGAGTGGTGCGCGATTCCGAGAGCCAAAGACTCGTTGTCCCGAGATAAAGTATTGTGGTGTTGTATACCTTCGATAAGGTGGATACGAGACAAACCCGGAGACGAGGAGAACCGCTAACCCACAAATAGAAGAGAAGTGGAAAGTGTGGAAATGAAGAAAGAGTTTATCGAGACTGCTGAAGATGCGCCGGATAGAAGAGAAGAAAAAGGTAAGAAGTGAGGTTTACCTTTTGTACAAAAGTGGTCGGAAAAGTGCGGTATAAAATAATCTATACTCGATGCTCAATAAAAACGCCTAATGGCACGTCTCGCGCGGGATTCTGTCCCCTTTTTGTATAAACGTGATTACGTTTGCTTTGATGCGTTTCGTCAAAATAAATCCTTCAGATAAATAATCGCGAGAAGACTGTGATGCGAAAGATGAGAGATGATTATATACGTGTCAAAATAGGACGAAACAGAAAGCACCCGGCATACGAAATTCCTGGAAACATGCGCGAAGTCGACATGATCTATGTATGCGCGGGAAAAAGAGCCGTTGCAACAATATGGCCGCTAGATAGAGAGAGAGAGAAGGATAGATGTGGGAACAGGAGTGCAGTGAAATTGCCGCTCGTGCGAGAGATAGATAGATAGATAGATAGATATTTTATTTGTTTTAACAACAAAATTATTACAAAGTTATAAATCACATAAGGTTCGTCGAATACATTAATTATCACTTTTAATTCGTCAGGTACATAGTTGATAAAAATTGCACATAATTCACAAGTTTAAAATTATAGTCAAAATTTAAAAAATTAAAAATTTAAAAATTTGAAAATTTGAAAATTTGAAAATTTAAATTTTAAAATAATTTTAAAATAATACAACATTTACGAAAAATGTAAATTGTTAAATTTTTTGCAAATACTGTACATGTGCAATTATTTATTCATTTCATGTGATACGCAGCATTATTTAATTCAGTTTAACAAATTCTGGTTTTATTTAGAATTTTAATAGCATTATTCTACTTCTTTTATTTATCTTGTTAAATATGGCGTCTTCCTGCCAGAAGTGCAAAAAAATTACAAAGCCTAATTCAACTATGCGTAGATGTAAGGACTGCAATAAACCGTATCACAATTTGTGCCATGACTGGACACCAGTAAGCGGAAATAAATATAGATGTTTAAAATGTAAATTAGAAAAATCTAATAGTCTAGAAAAATCGAATAGTCCAGATAACTTGAGTAACACCGGGAGCAGTGAATCAAATGGAAAAAATGATAATAAAATAATTCTAGATGTTGAAAGTGCAGATGAGTACCTCAAGGACAATAATAAATTAACGGACAAACATATTTTCGCGTCAACGCCATTCGTCCCGTCCATCAAGACCGTAGCAGATGAAAAAAAATATTGAGACTAACTGCAACTTAGATCTAAGCGCTATCCGTTATCCTTATAATATGAAAATAAATAATAGAAATGATGACTGTAGTATCGTCGTCCGTGCGGATGTACATGCTGCTCCGTCGGGTCTCACCCCGCTGGTCGAACCACCTCCTGACGGATTTCGAACGCAACACTATCGGCGTGAAATCAAGGACCGCCGCCACATGTTAAATGGCCCCTCTATTCGGAATAAGTATAGTTCTCCCATGAATAGGACAAATTATGGAGAGGGCTCGGAAGAATTAATTATTTCTAATATCTTTGAAGGTACTAATGAACAATGTGCGGACGTATTCCACGCTGTCCTATCCACAGTTGTCCCGTCCATTGAGAGGCATGACATTGTGTCTATACGCTTATTCCGATCAGACGGGCAAATCCCCACCATACCGTGGGCAAACACCCATAGTAGGGGCCGAAATCCGTTAGTTGTCCGGCTTTCTTGCAGCAGTCTAGTAAGAAACGTGATGTTCTCTAAGCATAGATGTACGAGATATAGTAAAGGAGACGTTGACTTATCGGGACTTGATTAGTAAACAATTGATAACGTGAGTAGTGGGAAAAATTTTATTAATGAATTTTTGCGTAAAGATAAGTTTGCTCAGTTCAAAAGTTTAAAAGCAGTTCCGAGTTCCCGGCCAAGTTCCGAGATGGCAAAACATCGCACTCAGTATCTTCTACGGCTGACCTGCAAGCGATCGCAGTGTCTTTCAGAACTGCTACAATTGACTCTATCCCGGTTGATAAGGCTAACGAACAAAAAAATAATTAAGTAACTGCTTTGAGTTCGTCAGATGACATTGCTATTGATGTAGCAGTAGATTGGCTAGATGGTTCACGAGTGAAAGAGGCACATTGTGAGGGATTTAGAGCAGGCTTTCTAAATGTAAAATCGCTAAAGAAACACATAACTGATTTTAGCCAATTCCTACTTGATCATCCCTTCTATCATCTCTTCGGCATTGCTGAATCGCGTCTCGGGCCGAGTATCGGAGATGATTATGTTCAGATCGATAATTATTACATCATCAGACAGTACAGGAATAGGAAAGGTGGTGCGATTCTCCTGTATGTCCACAATTCATGCATAGCTACAGTATTATATTCCTCCTTAACAGGGCAGGACGAGGGTAAGCCGCTCGCTCCTGAATACTTGATGTGTAGTATGCAACAGGGGTCCATGACACCCGTGTTTGTTGCGGCTGTATATAGAGCACCTGATGCTGCACTTAGAAACTCCGACAATGCCGATGTTCTTGAACGTGATTCAGCAGGTTTTAAACATCGCATTATTATGGGTGATTTGAATGCAAACATGCTATCAACATCAGCGGAATCAGATTTTATCAGGCAGCTAGCATGTAGCCTTAACATTAAACTAGTTCATCACGGCGCGACTAATCACGCCAAAGTGACTCGCACATGGATAGATGTAATTTTTGTTAATAATGACGACGTCATACTTGACTCGAACAATTTGGTAGCGACCTTTCCAAATCGACATAACATCATTGACGTGACTATTGACCTCCCAATAACTACGACTCTGTAAGAGCTTCTGTCTCTCCTGCAAGAGTACGATTGGTCGTCCATCAATTGTTGGGATACGGACGTGGACACTCGTTTATAACATCTGGGTGTGAATATCATGAAGACGTTAGATCAAGTAGCTCCAGTTAAAGAATTTCGGCCGAAAAAAGGGTACAACCACCGTGATTCGGTTGATTCGGAACTTGAGGAGCTATATAACAAGCTTGATGCCTTGCGCCGTCGCACAATGGGCCCTATAGACATTTGTTGTTTCAAAATTCTCTACAGACCATGGCTTTCGTCCAATGACAATAATTTTTTTTGAAATTGAAGTTTATTAAAATTCTAAAAGACCCATAAGGCCAGATTTTTTAAAAAATGTTATAATAATTAATTAAAAATCTAAGTTAAACAATAAACCCATAAACCTTAAGGCATTAATGGCCATAAGCAAATGGACGACTACTGAAGGAAGCTATATATATTTGTAAGTGGTTTTTGGCGTCGCTGATTATGAATCTGGCATTAGTTTAGCAAAATTGATTTGTTTAAACAATTTATTGCAAAATTATCTTTTTATTCAAAACGACTTTAGTATTGAATTTTACGGGCATAATTACTATAACCAATCATGTTCAAAGCATAAACAATTTTTTTTGGAAATTCAGTACTTCAAGGTGGGCAATTTGCAATTATAGAAAATTAAAAAAAAGTGTCTATAGACATTTGTTGTTTCAAAATTCTCTGCAGACCATGGTTTTCGTCCAATCACAATAATTTTTTTTTGAAATTGAAGTTTATTAAAATTCTAAAAGACCCATAAGGCCCGATTTTTGAAAAAATGTTATTATAATTAATTAAAAATCTAAGTTAAACATTAAACCCATAAACCTTAAGGCATTAATGGCCATAAGCAAATGGGCGACTACTGAAGGAAGCTATATATATTTGTAAGTGGTTTTTGGGGTCGCTGATTATGAATCTGGCATTAGTTTAGCAAAATTGATTTGTTTAAACAATTTGTTTAAACAATTTATTGCAAAATTATCTTTTTATTCAAAACGACTTTAGTATTGAATTTTACGGGCATAATTACTATAACCAATCATGTTCAAAGCATAAACAATTTTTTTTGGAAATTCAGGAACTTCAAGGTGGGCAATTTGCAATTATAGAAAATTAAAAAAAAGTATCTATAGACATTTGTTGTTTCAAAATTCTCTGCAGACCATGGTTTTCGTCCAATCACAATAATCTTTTTTTGAAATTGAAGTTTATTAAAATTTTAAAAGACCCATAAGGCCAGATTTTTGAAAAAATGTTATAATAATTAATTAAAAATCTAAGTTAAACATTAAACCCATAAACCTTAAGGCATTAAGGGCCATAAGCAAATGGGCGACTACTGAAGGAAGCTTTATATATTTGTAAGTGGTTTTTGGGGTCGCTGATTATGAATCTGGCATTAGTTTAGCAAAATTGATTTGTTTAAACAATTTGTTTAAACAATTTATTGCAAAATTATCTTTTTATTCAAAACGACTTTAGTTTTGAATTTTACGGGCATAATTACTATAACCAATCGTGTTCAAATGTTAGGACATCTACGTTTAGATGCTGTGTAAAGGAGCTACGACCCATGGAAGGTATATGTTTCTATACATTATTGGTTGTTGCTAATTTTGAATATGGTATAAATTTGCAAAATTCGTTTAAATAATTTGCTAAAACAATTTATTGCAGAATTAATTTAGCCAAAAAATGATCACAGATTAGAATTTTACCGGAAAAATTGCTGGAATATCATATATAAAAGTTTAAAAAATTTTGCATTTATAAATTTGGGTTTGAGGTTAAAGTATTTGGGTTTGAGGTTAAAGGTTTACGGTTAACACTTTTTTTTTAATTTTCTATAATTGCAAATTGCCCACCTTGAAGTAGTGAATTTCCAAAAAAAATTGCAATCGCGGACGATTTGCAAACCTACACTCAAGCTACTTGCGATAATCTTCATCAGGGGATAAGACGCTTGTCGGCTGTGGCCAAAGCAGTGTCGGTGTGGACTTCTGAGAACGCTCTGTGTCTCAATGTCGGGAAACCGAAGGCAATTATTTTTGGGTCAGAATCTAACATTACGAAAATACAGAGTATGGATTTGCCTGGCATAGAGATTCAGGGTAACGTCTTTGTTCCCTTTGTTGACACTGTAACTAACGTCGGTGTTGTCACAGATTCGAAGTTAACGTGGGAAACGCAAGTGGATGCAGTTAGCCGAAAGGTTAATAAGGCCTTGCATGGGCTTAAATCATTTCAATCCAGCACCACCGAGGCGTTACGCAAACGACTTGCAAGTGCTCTTGTCCTATCTCATTTATATTATTGCTCTTTAGTGAATCTTGATGTGTCGGGTCAGCTCCGGATGAGACTGCAAAGATTGCACAATTCATGTGTGAGGTACATATGCGGTGTTAAAAAGTATGAGCATATCAGTCCCTACAGGATTAAACTTGGCTGGCTTGATCTTGAGGGAAGAAGGGCATATTTTGCGGCGGTACAACTATACAAAGTTATTAACGTGGCTCAACCCACATATATTGCAGCCCCTTTAAAAAAAATCCAGGCTCGGACCTCTAGTAGGACTGATTCTAGGGAGCTCTCGATTCCATCGTCGCGTACCGATACAGGGTTGCAATCTTTTCAATCTCAAGGTACGCGTCTATAGAATACGATCCTTCGACGTATTAAGCATTTACCCTCACTACGCACATTTAAAGAGATAATTCGCGACTATTTGATATGTAATTCCATGGACATGAACCATGTATATATAATGTAAAATGACGCTAATCATACGAATCTGGACTATAATAGAAATTGAAGTTTGATAGTCACAAAAAAAATGTATTATTCATAATGATAAGAATATGTGATAACTGTAATGACGTGATTGATGTACGACATATATAATATTGTGCAATATATGTAAGTTAATGACGAGATGTGATATGATTGACTATACTAATGAACTCTGTAGATATGTATAATTATTGAATGTAGTTTTATTGTTTTTGTCTTGCACATAATAAACATCTAATCTTTCTATCTATCTATAGTCAATTATAGTAATGGTCCGTCAGTTTTTTATTTATCTATCACGTCAGAGTTAAAACTATTTACATATATATATATATATATATATATATATATATATATATATATATATATATATATATATATATATATATATCGTAGACATTCACTCGTATCAAGTGATACATAAAAACTTAAATGTATAATAAATTAATATAATAAATAAATCAGTTAAAACTAACAATTAAATATACATAAAATTTTATATTAATCACTTGCACTTAAGCTCTCATACAATTGTACGCATCCATCAATACATACTTATAAATACATTCACTCTTATATACAAAACTTAAAATAAATTAGGACGTTACAATATGTTAGTCGAGAGTTGCAAAGTATTTTTTGACTGTCACTCTAAATGCTTTTAATGATTTTAATGCTCGCAGTTCTAGAGGTACTGAGTTCCACAAGTGCGCACCTTGTACTCGAAAGGATCTGAGTCCTGTTTCAGTGCGCATATGTGGAATGGAGAGTTCTTTTGTATCGCCTCTTTAGGGCGCTTTAGTTCATTTTGTCTGAACAGCGGTTCCAGGTACTCTGGCTCTCTAATTCTCAGAATTTTATACACGTTTGTTACAATGAAGACCGCGTTTCTAGAGTCCACCCGAGTCCACTCTGGTTAGAAAAAGAGGATACGTGAGCCGAAAATCGCCATGCGCAAGAGCCAAAGAGCGGATATGTGTGAGTGGAAGCATGCAGTCAAAGGTCGTGAGCAAGAGAGAGGAGATGCGCGAGCAAGGCGAATCGGTGCTGGCCGCGCAAGTAAACGACGAAATGAACAAGCTGAATCGTAACAGCGGTGACAGTATGCAAGAGAGGTGCGAGCCTAGGCATATCGGTGGTCGAGGTAAGAGATAAAGAAGAGAGATGTGCATGTGATGACGCGAGGATCATGGTAGCGCGTGTGAAAGAGAGAGAAAGAAAGAGAAAGAGAGAGAGAGAGAGATAGAGAGAGAGAGAGAGAGAGAGAGAGAGAGGGAGGGAAAGTAGAATATAGAATTAGACGAGAAAGACCGATAGACGTGTGTAATATGATGAAGCGTGAGAGAGAGATAGAGATGTAGAAGAGGGAGAGACGAGCGCAGTGGTACGGCTAGTCAACTGCAATCACCGACTGTAGCCGAATCGGCTCAGGGACGTCCGATGCGTATTTACCATCATACAGCACTCTTGTATATCAAAATATAACTCGAGTATTAAACTATCTGCGTGCACATCAGCGTGTGTGATATTTTGAATGATGTGCGAGTAGTTAAAAGTGATATCACAGAGATGTAATAATAGGAAAAAACTATAATATACATGTTATAATTCTATTCTTGTAAATAGATATAGAATAAATTAGATGAGTTTAATATTAGATAACATGTTTAGATCAGAAAAATTAAATTAAAATTTTAAGGCTTTTAAAATGTAGCCATAAATTCTTACGAACAACAGCCATTCATGAGATAGATGAGAAACATAAGGACGAGAAATTTGTTGTGAGACATGATGAAAAGTACATTTACTTTGTAACTGAATCAGGATCTGAATATCGAAAAGGTACATATAATAAAATATTAAAGAAAATTTGTAGATGTGGTATTAAAATAATGATCAATATTAATCAAATGGTTACTGATAACGGACTAATAAAATATTGTTGATGAGAATAAGAGTTTGAGAGACGATTTTAAAATCAAAAAGTGACGTGTAAAAGTTGCATCTATAAAAATTTGAAATTAATTACTTTACTCAAAAAGAAGAATAAAATAAGTAATTGAATAAACTAATAAAAACTTGACTTTTGTGTCTTAATTAAAATGAGATGAAATTCAAGGTTTGAATATGTCTTTGCAGTACGAGCATAAGGGTATCACTTTAGGAAAATGTGAGGTATAGAAAGAGCATGATCTCTTTCAGGAAAGCAAAAAAAATAGTATAAAACCAAAAGGCCCACACAAGTTCTCTGTAAAAATGTATCATGTTATACATGTTATATATTAAACAGAATTGTAAACTCTGAATTTTTAGAACAGAATTTCAGCAATTTAAATTAAAATAGTAATAAATAATAGAACCGCAAATCTTAAACCCAAGTACCCCAAGCTGAGCCAATTGAACAAATAAAAATATAGAATATAAATAAAGATAAACAGTAAAATCGTAAATACTAAACTATAAGCCTAACTATAAGCTGAGCAATTTCCAACAAAAAAGTTTAAAAAATAAAACCATAAAGCCTGAATCCTAAATTCGACCAATTTCAGCTGATCAATAAACAGTTAAATTTTAATTGCAAATTACTAACCTCGTGTAGTTGTGTTTAGGAGTTACCGGTTTAATTATTTAAACTTTTCTAAATTGTTAATTGATTAAGGGTTAAGTGTATCATTTTTGCGGTTATATTATGTAAGGTTTTTAGAATCGCGGAATTTTCAGATGGTGGTAGTTGCAGCTTTGGGTTATCGGTTTTATTAGTGTTACCAGATTAGATAGTATTCCTCAAGATCTAGTTAGAGAGAGAGAGAGCCAGAGAGAGAGAGAGAGAAAGAGAGAGAGAGCCAGAGAGAGAGAGAGAGAGATGGAGAGAGAGAGAAAGAGAGAAAGAAAGAGAGAGAGAGGGGGGGGAGAGAGAGATATTGATATTGATATTGATATAAACTTTATTGCGCCTTGGGGTAGTACCCCGTCTGGCGTTTTAGAGATACAAATAGATTATTCTATTATACAAAAGTAATTTACAGTAATTTACAAGTGAACAGCTGAAGTTTTGAGTTTACAAGAACAATTTGTGCAATTTACAAAACGTTCCTTTCGTTGATTGACGTGCCGATGACAAGTGAGTTACGCTTTATGATTACATTCGCTTTTTTACAAGTTTCACTTAATGACTAGGTTAATGCTCCGTTAAAGCTGAGTTAGAGTGAGACCAATCCGATCAATCCGACCAATCCGATTGGTCTCACTTGAAGAGTTCATTAAACAGAGATGCTTTAAATGTGTTGATGGCCTTTACGGAAAACTCAATGACGCTTAAGGAATTTAGCATCATTGAGGCTTGAATGATTTCGCTTGGTATATTCGCTAAGAACGGCGCAGAACTAGATCGACGTTTAGTCGAGTAAAAGGGTTTGCAAGATAGTCCGGATTTTCGTAGGCTAATATTGCATAAGCTATTGAACCTAAGAAGTATTCCCGTCTACTCTTTGCCGAGAGTCAGCCTAAATCCAATCTATACGGGGTCACGTGCGCACAGAGTGGAATATTGCCAAAGACAAACCGAATAAAAGCGTTTTGAGCTCGTTGGATCTTCAAGACTCGCGTAGCGTCTAAGTCGTTATATACGACACATGCGTAATCAAAACGCGGAAAGATAAGAGATTCTACCAAACTCTTTTTTAGCTGTTTAGAGAGTGCATGGCTATAAAATTTTAGGGTATAAACTGTCGCATATGCTTTCCGTGCTACATGCTTGGCATGAAGTTGCCAGTCGAGGATGGGGGTGATCTACACTCCCAAGTTACGGGCTTCGTTTACATATGGTAGGGAAATGCCATCAATGACGATCTTTGGGATAGTGTCAAGGTCGATTTTGGAGGTGTATGCCAGACTACCCAGAATCATAACCTTTGTCTTTTCAAGGTTTAATTTCAGACCGTTATCTCGGGCCCATTGAGCGACAGCTTGTGCGTCGCGATTGATCTCAGCTAGGCCTTGCAGTAGGTCACTCGGATAAAAATGGTGTAACACTTGTGTGTCGTCGGCGAAAATAATTGCTCTGGCATAACGAAGTGCTCTGAGTAAATCATGTATATATATTAAAAAGAGTAACGGACTGAGAACGCTGCCTTGAGGGACTCCTGAGGTGGCTCGAAGCCATTCTGAGATCGAGCCACCCTCATCGACTACTGCTTGTAGGCGGTCACTGAGATAGTTGAAAAACCATCGTAATACGCTATCGGAACACTGATGTTACGCAGTTTGATAAGAAGTAAAAAACCTATGGTGCTAAATACACGGTCAGCCGCGGGCCCATTTCCTGTATCAATTGCCGCTGGAACTTCCGAGATGATGACTTCGCATGTGTCCATTACGATAGATTTCTGGCTTACTGCCACGATCTCACTGCGCAATACATTAATATCGGCTCTATGCTCGTTTTCTACTGTAGTTAATCTATCCTCTATGGACGTCAAACGTGTTGTTAAATTTTTGAGGATTTCTGTAGTTTCTCTGCTTGTTTCACGATATTTCACGCGATGTTCATCAAAAACTTGCAAATATGCGGTAAACCATGCCGGCGCTGCGTCGCCCATGTCGGTGGTGACGTTTTCTGTGAGGCACTCGAGCCGCGGAGAATTTACGCGAAGCACAGCTGGGGCGAGTAGAGGTACGGCGCGATGTTGCTTTGATGCTGGCGTGAGAGATATCTCTGGGGGAGAGGTAGCAATGCTTTGCCTGTGCACTGTTTGGTAATACCGAGGCTGGTATCTTAGTTTGCGGTTTGTTAGCGGCGCAACAGCGAAAAGCTGTAGGGCTTACGTACAGAGACGGATCGACACACTTTACGTAGTATACACGAAAACAGACTATGCACTGCACTGACGGCTCAGTATTGCGTACGATCGCGTTGTTACAATGTGCGCATTGACGCTTACTCATCACAACATGCTTATTACTACGAGAATATCGCAAAGTCTTTCCTAATACGTAAGCGAAAAATGAACTTAAAACAAGACCTTAAAATAAACTAAATGAATTAAACTAGTTCAACTAGTTCAACGCTGTTAAAAAGAGCGGGTTGTGGTTACTCTGCAAGCACTTTTATAAAAGTTAGTGATAGAGAATGAAAACGGTCAGACATCGGTAACACAGAGATCCTTTACACCCGTATACATGTGTACGTAGTGGTAAAAAATGAAAATACTTAGACAATGAGAAAAAATTATCGAGCGCTGGTTATAGCGAGTATGATTAATAATAAAAATTACAAATATGGGCACTAGAACTATTTTCACTTTATAACACTATACACAGCTCGCAGAAGCAATAGAAATATATACCCCGTCTGTTCACTTTTGAAATTAAGAGTTTTCACGCCGAATCACCTAGCCTAAACTGGTCGATTCTTAAGGAAAATGCTCGACTAGACCCAAGAATGAAGTAATAGTCACAACACAAATTTACTGCTGTTGAATACACTTAACAATATAGATGCGCATCGTAATGAGCAGCACAATCTTAAGTAATTAAAGTAAAAACATTAAAACGAGACGATACTCTCTGTTGCGTGTGAAGATAGTTGACGTCAGAGAGAGAGAGAGAGAGAGAGAGAGAGAGAGAGAGAGAGAGAGAGAGAGAGAGAGAGAGAGATGGGAAAGGCGAATAAAATAATTGCATGCTTAGCTACGAAAGATAAGAACGGTAAACCGAGATATTTCACAAGAAGCGCGACTCGAAATGGTGGTAACGATAAAATTGAATCGCTTGAAGTAAAATTAGATAAAAAGGACAAACAGAAAAATAGCGACGAAGAACTAAAAGTTGATGAACAAATAGATGATAGAGTAAGGACAGAAAAGTTCAAACAAACGATCAAATAGAAGACACTGAGAGCATTCCGGAAAATGAAAACACATAGAAAGTAGAGGAGAACTGTGAAGAGGAATAGAATTTGACATTTCCGTTATTTAATGAGTCAATATGGGATGGAAAATAGGAGATCTAGATGAGAACCCGTGCATTAAATTATTGCATAGAGAAATACCTAATGTATCAAATCAAAATAAATTCATTAAAATTAATAAGGTATTACAGTAGCATGTGAAAATGGGCCATGCTTCGATAGCCTATTTAAAAGTCTTACACAATCATTTTCCTGAGGATAAAGATTTGAACAAAATCAATAGATTAGCTTTCAAAACATTTAGTCACAGGGCAGATAAACCCTTAAAACTTATACATTCGGATATGACGGAGGCAATAAGTCCAATGTCCTATCCAAAGGGTTATAGATATGTAGTCACTTTTATAGATGATTATTCTGGCAATGAAATCGACCTTCCCGATGAAAACGAAGAGTGAGACTTGTTGTCACTCTGAAAACTTTGTCAAAATGAGCAGAAATCTACTGGCTAAAGAGGCTAAAGTCTGTTACCTAACAGCAGACCAAGGTACAGAGTATACTGGAGGATATACTGTAGAAATATTGAAAAGATTCGATGTTGAACATCAGTTGGCATGTTCAGATACACCAGAGCATAATGGTGTGGTTGAGAGAATAAACCAGACCATCCAAAAGAAAGTCAGATCGTATATGTACAATTCAACACTCCCGGAAAATGTGTGGGATCTTGCTTTAGGTGCTGCGATTTATGCGTATAATAGAATACCTCATAGAACAAATGAAATGATAACACCACTTAGAAAATTTACTCCAAATCATAACTTCAATATAGATCAGATAAAGAGATTTGGTTGCTTAGCTTACACGAAGATACAAAGAAACAATCAGACCAAATTTGAATTTACTGGGAGACGAGTTGTCTTATGCCTCGTCTTCACTGGCACTTTAATAGAGTCTAGCTCTAACTTTTAATATTAAATAACATCACTGTGATAATTGCTATTAAATTTCAAAGAGTTTTATTTTATTGAGAATTGATTATTCTATTTTATCATAATAAAAAAGTTGTGCTTTTCAAAACAACATAAATGATATTCAATATTGAAAGTTAAAACGAGACTCTAATAAACTACCATTAGTTGAAAACAGAAGGACAGGTTATATTATGTTAAAGCCGGAAGCAGGAAAGCTTTATGAAAGTCGTGACATGTGATTTAACGAAAAGCTAGTGTATGGAGATAAGTATAGAAAAGATAGCATACAAAACTGGCAAAATATGTTTGAGGAGATAGATCAGAATAATTGGTTTTTGGAATTTGAAAAAGAAAATAAAAAAGCTACATCAAAGGTATTAGAAACGGAGGAAGAGAACAGAAGGAGAAGAGGCCGTCCTAGAAGAGTAGAAAATGTTGGTTTAGATATAGAGAACCTAGAGAAAAGTAGAGAAGAGAATAGTCAGTCTATAAATGATACACGCTTCATAGATGGATATGTATCAGATGAGAGCTTGAGACCAGTAAACGAGAGTAAAATATACGTGAATAACTATAACTCGGCGCAAAAAGAGGTATACCATACATTGTTGGCAAAAATCAACACAGACCCAAGTTCATATAAAAATACCATGTTGTCACTAGACAGAGATAAGTGGAAATTAGCAATTGGAGATGAGTTGAATGCGAGGACTAAGAATGCTGTTTGGCAAATTGAAGATAGACCAGCGACCAAGAGACATGAGAAGACATCAAATATAGTAAATTCAAGATGGGTATTGAAAAAGGAAATAGATGAGAATGGTAAGATTAGATATAAAGCTAGACTGGTTATATGGGGAAGTCAGGAGAAGAATAATTACGAACTACTGGAAACATATGCAACTGTTTTACGTTTAACACTGATGAGACCAGTATTAACGCTAGCGAATAAACATGATTTTGACATAGTTCAATTAGATGTGAATCAGCTTTCTTGAATGACACAATTGATGAGTATAATCTTAAGATAAGTCCGAAAAGGTGGTATGGACAATTCACTTAAGTATCTGCGAAGATTGGTTTAAAATCAAACGATATGGAGCCATGTTTATTTACATGGCACGATTATAAATATATTTTGATATTATTGCTGTATATGGATGATATGCTGCTATCGAATAATAACAAGAAAAAGTTATTAGAAATAAAATTGAGATTGATGGTTGAGTTTTAAATGGCAGGTCTAGGAGAACCAAAAGAGTTTCTAGGTTTCATAATTAGACGAGATAGAAAGAGAAAGATATTGGAAATAAGTCAAAGCAATTATATAGTGAAAGTCTTGCAAAGATTTGGTTTTAGTGAAATGAAACCACAGAATACTCCAATGGTAACAAATCAAGTGACAAATAGAAAGAGAAAAGAATGAGAAGAGGACAGCGACCAAGATAAACTAGAAAATACAGCTTCTAAATGTAATGCACCATATACAGAAGCTGTAGTAAGCTTGTTGTATTTGACAAATGCAAAGAGACCTAATATCTCATACGCTTTAAATGTGCTAAGCAGACACCTGATGTACGCCTGATGGTGGGAGTTAGGAAGGTGAGCGCCTTTTGCTATGTGGGTGGCTGAAGTGTTTCTTTAGATCCTTAATGAAAAAGAGGATGTTATCAAGGTAGATGAAGAGCCGTTCAGCAATCCCTGGCTCATGTCGGTCAATGGCCGTGCCAGTAGGCCCGCAGGGGTCAGAGCGTTGGCGGCGCTCTTGGGTATGGCGGTGCCAGAGGGCCCGCAGAGAGGCAAGAGCGTTGGCGGCGCTCTTGGTGGGCAGGTGGAAGTCGGCAGGGACTTGAATGTCGTCAACCTGGCTTGTTTCCCACGGTGATGGTCCACCGATGAATGGCAGTGCCAGAAGGCCCGCAGAGAGGCTAGAGCGTAGGCGGCGCTCGTCGTCCTCCGGAGGTTGGCCCCATGGTCGGAGTGGAGAGAAGTGAGCGCTCTACATGATGGCCGGCATGTAGATTGCTCTGTGGTCCTGTGAGAAGGGATTGGCCGAGCGCTCTGTAGGTACTCAATGTGTAGACTGGTTGGTTCGTCTTCCTGCGGTGTTGTTTCTACGATGGGAGAGGGAGGACAAGCTCATGATGGTCAATGTATATATGATAGATAGATGTGTGTAATGGAGAAGGGGGAAACCAAAAATAATTAAACCAAAAGTTTAATTGACTCCGTGATTTATTTCTCAAACTCTTAGAAAAAGCCCTATAGTCGTCTCTTTGGCGTTCCTAGGTAATATACTCGAGCGAGTACACGGGTATCGAGTGCTTTATCGACCGGTCCTATATGCCTTTTACTTGCCAACCTCTACTGTGGTTTGGACGACACCACCTAGCGGCGGCGCGCGAACTATGCTGTTCGTAATTTCTCTTGGTGGCGCGCAATTTAAACTTAGCTATTATTAGCTGCGCGAAAGAGCCTAGTAATGGGCGTATAACACACCAAATAAATCCAAGAAAGGAAGACTGGAATATTGCGAAGAGAATCTTTAGATATGTGAAGGGAACAGTCAATTGGCGTCTGACTGATACAGGTATTGGAGATGAGCTTGAAGGCTATTCTGTTGCTAGTTTTGCTGACTGCAAAGAGTCACTCACTACATCAGGATATGCGTAAAAGATTATATGAAGACTAAATAGGATGGTGAACGCATAAGCAAACTTATATAGCATTATCCACTTGACAGACAGAGTATGTTTCGTTAAGTGAAGCCTGCCAAGAGTTAGTGTCTGTCAACAATTCATTGAGTATAATCTTGAATATATCCTTTGAACCTATGAAATTGAGATGTGATAATAGACAGCTGAAAAAAATTTTAAGACCAACGGAGATAATAAGTTGTGACATATGACAGAAGCTAGGTAACATTATGTGAAAGAATGTGTGATGAGAAAATTAGTAGAAATAAATTGGGTTTCCTCTAAAGATCTGATAGCTGATATATTCACTAAGCCTCTAGCTCATATACAACATAGAGATTTGATTAATAATATTCTAAATAGATGTAAAAAGGAAAATCAAACGGAGCGGTTCTGAAGAGCGGTGAATAGATGAGAAAAGAGCATACGATAAATGCGAATAAGTCGAAAATTATATTAGATAGATGTGAACAAATACTTATTTAATATTCAATGTAGTAATATTTAGATTTTGTTACAGGCAATGAAAAGAAGTGAGATGTGACTGGCCAAGATTGGTGGAGATGTGAAGAGAACGGACAAGACTGCTGTTCACTAGTCGAAAAAAAGAAATCGAATTTAGATAGAATTAAGATCATATGTAGGATAACGCAGATTTGATAACTTTGTATTAAAGCGATGGGTATTATAATATAAAGAATATGTGAACAATATTAATGTATTATTACAAAGCGAGTGATGAGAAAATGTCAAATGTAAATCAGTATGAGAAGTGCTGAGAATTAGAGAGAGTATTAGAAATATTCGTTCTTAACACTTCTGTTGCCCTAAAACCAGTTCTACCATCCTAGCGCCCTCTCTATTAGGTTTGCGGCATTGCACGCCACCACGGTCAGTTCCTGTCAGATCACCGGCGTGTAAGGGTGCTTTCGCTAATAAAAGCTCTTTACTAAAGTCGGTCTGTTGGTTCATTATTTCGTATTCGCTCAATCCTACGTCCTGCACTACTCACTCAATACACACACATACCATAGAATAAATAGCAATGCAGTATCATTGTTGTTTCGATTGTTTCAAGAAAATTTTATTGTGTTCAGCCATCAAGACAGAAAATTTTCATGTTTTAGCTGTTGAGTCATAAAACATTTCTTTTCAACTGTTGAGCCAGAACAATTTTAATTTTCAGCTGTTGAGTAACGAATAATTTATTTTCAGCTGTTGAACCAGAACAATTTTCATTTTTCAGCTGTTGAATCAGAGATTGTACAACGTAAAATTTTATGACAGAGGGTTATGATATTACCTCATATTATTTTCCTTGGGTGTGTGTTACTGACCATTGTCGGATTTAATGAAACATAGTAACCAATAAGAAGAAATATCGAAATAATATATCCAATTATCGAGTCGGAACTATTAATTGTAGTGCAACTGTTGAACACGCCTATAAAAATACAAGATGAGGCTGCAAAAATGCGCGAGATGACCGGGAACGGGAGCTAAGATTCAGACTACAGTGCCCACAGCGAAGATGACATAAGACAAAGATTGACAGAACAAGGGTGAAGTACATTGGGCAGTGCCCGTGCGATATCGGAGAGGCTCTTCCGTGCAGGACTACGGGCCAAAGGATGAATAAACGACGTACCCTGGTATTTAAAACTCAACGAAATCAATAATGCCGAACCTGACGACGTACTACCATACATGGACAGCAACGAAAATAACTCGGAAATAGAAACCAATGACGACCAGCCGGTTAACACGAACGAGAATCAGGAGGCACCCATAGCGCTGACGGCCACATTAGTACCAAAAACTAGCCCAACCTCCCAAATGACCACATCCCCCATCTCCATAACAGCAGAAACAGCCACGAACCGATAAACAGAATAAATAATCTCGCAGCTCCGGGAGTTATACGTACCTCTTTGGGAGCAACACCAAGAATCCCAACTAATCAGGGGGGAATTTTATTTCCTCCGAGGCAAATCCCCCTTGCTGCCCTGGGTCCGTATTTCGCGGGATAACCCCGGCTATCACCCCATGCTACAGGACCACAGAAACCATGGCCACTCACGATGCCCGAGAATCGGACGCAGTCACAATGGGACATACCACCCAGCTTACCAGCACCGGGGGGCCCGGCCACACCTTTGTGGTAGTATGGCATCCTCCAACAATCAACAAAGGACACGCTCAAAGGGCCAAAACCCGCACGACGCCAGTAACCAGGGCGGGGATAGGATCAACCAATAATCTGGGAGTACAAACTCAAAATAAAAGATTGATTCCGCTGGGACCAGTCGCATAGGAAAGCGATGAGAAAGGGAGCCGAGCACTACTGGATCGCCGAGACAACGAATCCAGGCCGAAATCTCCTACTCATCCAGCCATAAGATCAGATGTTCATGACGTAGTATCCAGCGAGGAGGAATGAAGCGAAGAAAAGGAAGAAAATCCACCAGCCAGGTATAGAGCGGAGAGGTATTCGAGACATCAGTCAGGAACCGTCGATCCATCCATGAAACCCGAGCGTGCTCCGGGGAGAGGTTATAAGTTAGGCAAGACCTAAGAGTGCCACCTGCCAGAGACACAATAAACGATTTTCTTCAGAACATCAAGATACTCAATGATTAGAAATTGAAATTCTCCGGGGAGGAACGAGATTCATCGGACGAATTATTAGACCCATTAAATGATTCTTACCAGTGGTCCCATATGCGGGATGAAGAATTACTAGTATATTTACAAAAGCCGCAAGCGTCTGGCACAGAGACAGAAGAGGAGATATCAACTCCTGAAGAGAATTTAAAGCGGCTTTCTGGAGGCAATTCATTGGGGAATTGAATAGAGATAATCTAATGGATGAATTGAGGAAGACATCCCAAGGGCCCAATGAGAAAATAATACATTATTTATCTCATATTCGAAACATCTTAGGACATTTCAAACGATCACCGGCTGTGCGTTACCAGCTGAGTATAGTACGTTATAACCCGTAGTATCGGAACTATATGGAAAACATAATAGTAGACAGCTTCAAGGCCATAGAGACGCATGAATTACGTCTTGAAAGACGACAGGAAGGTAACGGGCGACGGCAACAGCCTTCGCTAAAGGATAAATCCAGAATTCCCAACTCAATATATGTCGAGACAGCAAAAGATCACGCAGTAGCGGTAATAGGGAACGCTTCCGACTCGTCGGATACCAACACGTCTCCACCTATGAATAAAAAGTCGAATGAAAAAAGAAACAAAGGAGAGAAAAATAGGACGGACGCAGTAGCCGAAGCTAATGAAATCTTAGAAGTACATGCAGCAACACACTTACCGCATCAGAGGCAATACCAGCCGCTACCAATCCCTCAACAGCTAGTTTCTCAGCAGTCACCGGCGTTCATAGGACAAGGTTACCATGGGCACAATATGACCTGGGGCGGTCAAAACCGCTACTGGACCAATCATCCTTCAGCCAGCGACAATGTAGTACTAGCGCAATAATTCTAACGACGCTGCGCAGCCATGCTCACAGCCTAGAGGGTGGCAGTATCGAGCACCGTCCCTAGTACTCGGATATCGACTTCAGATCACATACTTAACCTACTGATACTACGTGGGTGATCCGAAAACTCCATCAATGTTAATTGATAGGGGTGTTGGGCTGGTGGGGCTATCATCTCAAGACGCAAATTACCCGTTTTCCAACTACGCCCGTCGTTATTTCAACTTTAACAAAACCACTCACTAACTTTAACTCAACGAGCAGTAACAAATACTCCCAACAACTCTAACAATAACTCAATAATTATTACTCTAATTTCAAATATACGCTATACTAATGAATTCACTATTAGTCGCTTCGGCGTACAGGCAGTCAATGCTGGCTTTTCCGCTTGCCGGAAATATCTTCCAAATGTTTGTCTTTCTCTCTCTCTCTCTCTCTCTCTCTCTCTCCCTCTCTTTTTCTCGTTGCTCTAATGCCCGTACGCGCCACATCTCGAGGAAGCTACTGCTGGTTCGTTCACTATCTACCAGCGTCCGAGTGCATAGAGAGAGAGTCGCGACTTGTGTGTGTGTAATGAGTGCCCATCACCCTCGAGATCACGGCTAGAATGAGAGAGAGAGAGAGAGAGAGAGAGAGAGTGCGCCGCGCTCATAGGTTTACGCTCATGTTCCTGCATGAGAATATTTTATAGTTATTGTTATTCAATTATTATTTATAATTAGCACTACTAATTATTATGCCGTCTATCTCAACGTTGGGTTTGTCAAGCACCAGGCGGATCTACGGAGCGACCTCCTTCGAGAGAACGAAAATCGTAGGCCGGATCAGTGCTGCGCATCCAAATTTCGATTGTTATAGTAGATATTTTTCGTGATACTATTTAGGAGCAAATAAATAATATTTATTTAAATTTACTCTGTCACAGCCTGCAGTAAGTAGTCGAAATAATAAATAATCGTGTCATCATTTAAATAAATCCATAATGCCTACATGCTTCTTTAACATTATATTTCAAACCAGTCACGGGCAATGCAGACGTTATCCGACATAGGAAGTAAAAGATATTAGCCCACGACCACTCCCGCGGTCTGACGAGTGCGCGACGCAGACACTACAATTAGTCGGAGACAGGAAAACCAATATATAGAATCAACAAATCAATATTTAGATAAGTCGAGATGCACTCGCATTTTGTATTTTGTGATATGGAGCTCTGTCGTGGGTTTGCTCGGATAACAAAGTAATTAGATGGCTTTCAGTCGACAAAACGAAAAGTAATAGTTCGAATAAATAAATAATTTATTAAATAACCGTAAAGGCCAAAACGCCATGTCACAGTTTTATGTCTACTTCCTACAACAAACATGTTGCTCAAATGATAAATTAGCAACAGGTCTAGTTTCCGATGAGGTAGTAGGGTGTGAATCTTGTTTAGCGGGATTATTAATGACTTTTTTCAAGTTTCGGTGTAGGTTGAGGTATTAATTCCCAAGTAGTAAGATTGTCTAGCAGCCTTAATTCCAGTCTTGATCTTGGGCCGCATTATCTTATACTCTAATATTAGTATTTAGATTTGATTTTTTTAGCGCTTTTATACAGTTGATCACAAGAAAACTACATTTATATTTAGTTTTGAAATCATCAGATATAATTTCAGTGCGAAATTGAGCGTATTTGTCTAATATGTCAATTGTAGAATTTCGAAATGAATTTAGCAGAGTGTCCACGTCGTTGTATGCGAAAGCCTAGAATAAAAGATTTGTAATATTATGGGTTATATCTTTTTTAAGCAGATTGAAGGAGCAATGTCTAAAATTTTGAGATACGATTTCTTTATTCCCTGGATAAAATGAGCTACTTGCATAGTCAATGATTATCGAGTCATGCTAGTTAATGAATGGACCTCGTGATTAAAACTTGTATTTTCCTTGTGTTGAATTGTAACGAATAGAGGTATAAAAAAGAAATCTCGATAATAAAATTTTTCGAATGCATAGAGTAGAATGAGTCACTTGATTGTAGGCTACCACATTTTGAGGGTAGACCTCTGTCATTACGTAATAATAAGTAATTGAGGAGTTTACAGAATTCATTGGAGTCGGAGGGAATCAGCCATGATTCAATGAAGGATAGGATATCTATTTGTTAATTTTTAAGAAAAATTCAATTTCTTCAAGATGGCCCTTCAATGAATTTGCATTTATTTGTGTTACTCATACATTAGATTTACTCTACGTTTGATTTGATATAATATTTAAACTATTTTTGCAAAATCAGCTTCTGTAAGTATGGGCACATGCTCAGCATTTATATTTTTCGTACAAATATAAGCCAATAGCGGATACCAACCGTGTGAAAATGTTAGAATTTGTTACTTATAACTGCACTTAATGCTTGAGTTTATATACATACGATGGTTATAACTCACCCAGAAAGACTTTTTTAGTATCTTTGTAAATGCCGGGGTAACTTCCGGGAAAGAAAGTTAAAATTTTAATATCACCCACTTTAGCTTTAAGCTCTATAATTTATTTTTTAATTTGCAGCGCTTGAAATTTAATTATAAGCGCGAATGTAACCGACTCGATGCTGTTGCTTTGAGCATTTTGAGTGCCGGAAGATGAATTAGGCAGTTTATTAGTTGGTGCAAATGGGTAAATATACGCTTAACTACTTCGATACATGACATATCCGAAAGAGTATCCCACTGACAAGATTTCTCTATAAATATAATTATCATTAGCCTCAATATTCTTAACTAGCCCGGAAATAGTTTTCATATCAGCTGAGTGAACCGAAAATTTTCATACATCTAAAGATAATTTGTTTAATTGTGAATTTACCGAGAATAATTTCTAGCCATTTGATAAGATATGAGCCGTCATTTTTTACATCTGTTAAGATGAATTGCGATTACTCCAATAATGTGTTGAAAGATCATTTTGGTTGCTAGCTCGGTCGACTGCTTATATTGATCAGGAAGTTATGCACTATTGCGCCACTGTGAAAAATTTCCAGGCAGAAAATTGAATTGAGATAAATTTTATTTCATTAAGTTGGACTCTGAGTTAAAATGAGAGGAAGGATCAGACTTGCTTATAGCATCACAGTCTAAAAGGTTATCCCCAAGGATAGTTATGAAAAATTTGTCGCTGTTTGATAACGGGGGCGGAAAAATTATACTTCCCATGCAGCAGAGTAGTACAGATTTAAATTTTATAAATATTTCTCATAAAATATAAGCTTTAACTAGTATCTATACTAAAATAGTCTAATTTATAACTAAAATGTTACAGCAATAAATAGAATTTTCGTAATAAGTAGAAATATAATCAGAAAGATGTTCTTTTAAGCTGATGTTATCTAAAAGTCATCAAAAAGTTAACTTTATGATATGCGATGTAAACTAGGTTTGAGTTATCTTTAAGGGGTAACACCACTCTAGCGGCCCGAAAAAATGCCTAGTTTGTACAATTCTTTAACATTTAAATATAAAATGGCGGCTATACAGCGAATCTCGTGAGAAGTTTTTGTCTCGAACCTCCAAACGGGAGAACACTTTTCTCGGAAAGTATGAGACCTGGAACAAAAAACCAAAGAAATTCTTAATCTATGTAACGTTAACTTTGGAAGTACGTAGGTTTTTTTTTATTTCAATTTTCGTAGAAATGCTTCACTTCTGAAAAAAAAGTCGATTATTCTCGAAAAAAAACGATGTAAAGTGTATACAAAAAAAATTAAATCTAAAAACGGCTATGTACTTCTGTAGAGAATATATTTGTGAAGCTACAGTAAAAATTTCAATCTAATCCATGCTATAGTTTAGGAGTAATCTGTTCTCCCAGTTTGAAAAAGGCTTCTCACGAGATTCGCTGTATAGCCGCCATTTTGTATTTAAATGTAAAAAAAATATATTTTTGTACCTCAATATATGCATAGTAAACCCTCAAAAAATAAATTTGATCCCTTCTTTCCTACTCTTGTAAAAAATCGTACAAATTAGGCATTTTTCGGGTCGCTAGAGTCGTGTTACCCCTGTCAAATTGATACAACCTCCTGATAACTGGATGATGTGTTAAGTGGGTCACTACAAAAGTATGTTAACTGGGTCATTAAATACGTGCACAGGACTCTCAATAATATGGGATCAAAAACTCTGCATGCCCGATCTGAACCAAACGGAACAATTCAGAGAACCACACGCACTGACAAATCACAAATTTTACATGCATACCTTATAAATTACACTCATTCATATTACAAGAATACCGAATTATCAACATAAATTAAGACTTCACAAAAACTTAACCTCCACTTTGAACGCTTTTAGAGATGGTACTGTTTATATTGTAAAAGGGAGTGAATTCCACAAATGCGCAACTTGAACTTGGGAAGATCTTCTGTCCGGTATCAGCGCGCATTTGAGTGATAGTGAGATGTACTTCAACCCTTACGGGATGTTACGACGTATCTTTTTTTAAGGCGGCTCTAAATATACTGATTATTTAATGTTTATGGCATACATTAAGGGTGGCCATACATTAAGGATGATTCCTACCATTATTTTACAAAAAATGATTATTTTTTTTTTCGTTTCTTCAAACCTTCCTTAATACAAATACACATTGCATTATTGATTTTCATCGTACTTCAGTTTGAAAATTATATTTTAAATTACGAACATTCATTTTGGTCAATGTATTTTTTTTAACAAAAGCAGTTTTTTCTACACTTTTTATTTTTCATAAGGGGACAGGCCTGAGTTAAACCCCAAAAAAAGAATTTTTTTTTAGTTCAGGAAACTTTTTATGTTTAAAAGCAATCATTCTGAAAATAATTGTACTACATATACTCAGTAATGTCAGAAATTATTAAAATAATATTAAAACAATTTTTCTAAAAAATCGATTGGATCGCCAAAAAAAACAAAAAATTTAACGAAAACGTGCTTTGATCTTTTTGTAATACATATCAAAGACGTCAAATAACCGCTGAAAGAAAAATGTCATTCATCATGTTATTACAATAATTTTAGCTATATTAGCCAAGATTATTGCGCCGCACATGCAGATTTTAACATTATATTTATACGAGGCTTTAAATAAATTACGACACAGGAATTAAGGATGAAAGTATGAAAACTTGAGGTTTATTCAATTCTATATTACAATGTGTTGAGCGCCAGCTGTGCGAACTCGCAGCACGATTTTGCAAGTGTTCTATCGTCACATAGAATTATTTATAAGTCTAAACTAACTACAGTGAGCACGACGATACCGTGGAAAACGGTATGTAATCGAGAGAAAGAACTTAATACTCAGGGACGCAAATTCTACAGAATTTACGGCGGTGAAATATGGGTGTAAAGACGACACGCGACGCGATGCTCGACACGCATGCGACGCTAGATTTTCAAATATATATATATATATATATATATATATATATATATATATATATATATACTTGACAAGCACAATAATACTGTATGCAACTTACTCTATTCCAAATCCAGTGCGACCTCCTTCGAAAATACAGGTTGGTTGGCACACACAAGAAGATCGACGATAATGTCGAGGTACGGAAAGCGGTTACAGATTCGCGAATCGGAGCAAGCTAGTTCGAACGAAAAAAGAAGGCAGAAAACACGAGGTGTCTACGAGCGCGGCTCAGTACGACGTAAGAGACGCTCTCGCTTCATACCCGCGGTGCTGTACTCGGATTTCGCTACTGCCGACCGAGCCCGGTTGAGGTCGAAGCGCATGCGCTTGGTGGAGAGAAAAGAGGAGTAAAAAGGAAGAAAAGGGAGCGTCTGCCCGCGGTTACGTCACGCTGTGTGGCACGCAGTCGACCGCTTGCAGACGGTGTTTTCAGGGCCAGGACGAGGAAGTACGACGAAGGATTTAGCAGGAGGTGCACCTGGACAACTGTGCCGACGAAGGGGCATGAAGACGAGAGCTGCAAGGCCCAGGACTGCTTACTTGCAGCAGGAACAGTGGACACGGTTAACCTCGAAGAGCTGCTCCGCTGCATTCTTTAACTGCCACTGCTATCAGTTGAGATCAGTATTTTGTATACCACTGTAATCTACTCTTGTTAATGCTGGGTTTGCATCTAGGTGACTGGTGAGTACTTCGGTGACTGCTGCTGCTGTTATGGAGGAGCGGGTTATGAGCTGAGCTACGATACTGCATCTGAGAGACCACACTGCCTCTACAAACCCTCCAAACCAGGTAAGAGAGTTCCAGTTTGGTGTTCGTATCTGCTGTAGGCTAACTCAGATTTATATTTTCTACAGTGTATGCTGCAGGACTCCGGATTATCCAGAAAAGCAGCCGCTCCGCCCAAGGTAGACCCATGTATGCCTTTCAAGACATAAAACCAGGCGGGTATTAGTCTAATACCATTTTGCTTATTATCTTAAGAGGTTATATCCTCCTTATGCTCTAAAAAACAAGGCTTTGTTAATTATTTTTTTTAAAGGACATTTGAGATTAAAGGCATACGAATAATATAACATTGGATTAAGCAACTCTTGAAGAAGAAAAAAAAAATTTTTATTGATATTTTTTTACAAAATGGTGGCTGTGCAGTGATTACCGTGTACCGCTTTTTCAAAAAGGTCTTCCGCAGCGAGCAGTACAAGTCTCGTCCAACTCCACCTATAACAAAAAAAAATAATTTTCTATTATCTACATGAGTTTTGCTAGTGAAGTACACATGATTATATTTTTACAATTTTTTTTCGCGAAATGGCGATTGTTTTAACAAAAAATCGTGTTCTTCTTGTTAATTAATCGCTAAAATCGTGTGTACTTCACTAGATAATCAAACAATGAAGCCACTATTAAAATTTTAAGTCAATCGGATGTAAACTTTTTGAGTTCTACTGCTTGCCGATTTTGAAAACATGGTTTCGAGAAAAACGCGTTTGAAGTTTCAAAATGCTATAAATCTTAAGAATCGCAAAAATATAGTCCATAATAATTTTTGTACCTTCAGTCTGCTATCCCTGCACCATATAATTGTCCTTCCAGAGCCTTGATTTCTTTTTCTTCTTTTTTTTTGCCTGATGTAATGCTGCGCCTGGCCTCTTTCGCGATATCGAACATACGATGCTCAGCGGTTTTGACGCGATTGGCGTCCGTTTCCACGCAAAACTCGTACATGTTTGGTCCAACAGTTAACCCAAGAGCATCGTAAACGGCAAACAGACCCGAGAAGCCGTCATTGAAGATAATAACGGCTACGTCAGTCGCAATGTCAACTATAATCTTACCGCTTGACACCGTCTTTGGAGCAATTGACCACACTATAGCATTTAACGACTCGTTATTGTTCTGAGTATACGCTCCCAAGCAGCGTGACAGAAGGTTGTCGGAGCTGAGTTCATTATAAATGGGTTTTATTGCGTTAAAAACATCCTCATGCATTGGACTCTTGTGCTCGTACGTTGCAAGTGTACCAAGCGCTGTACTGCGCTGCCAAGAACACCAAGAATCTACTCCTACGGGACACTTCTCGTGCTGTGTATTCTCCTTCGTCGACATTTTATGAAGTAACGTTGCCCAAATTTCATTCCGCATTTTTTCGACTGAATCGTAGTTTCTTCTAATAGCAAGTCCGTAATAAATAGAAAGTTCATTAATTAACTTTCCGGTCAACTTTCCTCGGCCGCCAAGACCTTACGTTGCTTTTTTTCAAATTGCGCAGACGCGTTCCCATGCGCTTTTGAACGTGTCCGACACATTCTTTTTTTTGACGATGAAATCTTTATAAGGTTTTGAGTCGACTATACCTTTATATGTTTTTGAACCGCCGTCGCCGATATATTTCAAATATTTGATATTATGAAGTTTTTCTGAGCGTTTGAACATTTCTATAACTGCGTCGATCTCCATTTTCCCGGCTCTACCTTCATGGTTGGCATCACAGTTCTGTTTGTGTGAAGGGTATACCTCTTCGTATTCAGCAGTACCTTCTTTTTTTTTGCCAATATTCTCATACTTTACAGTACTTAGATTTTACACACACATCCAATACCTTGCCAGTGTACCAACCAATCAAAGTCACCAATCCGAACAAAGACGTAAACCCTCTCTTTTGCCAAGATCCACCGCCTGACACTGTGAGACCTTCTTTTTCACCTCGTTTGATAGAAATTTCTTTTTCTTTAATCGCTGATTTTTTCATAGATATAATTCGAACAGATAAAGTAGCAGTCGCGATATTAGATATGATCTTACTGTAAGTTATTTGAAAAACAGGCTTTGCAAGATCCATCATAGAGCAGAACTTTTTTATACCGTTGATGCCTATGCCTATGATGCGCATAGCTAAAATAATACGGCAGTTGATCTCATAAGCACGACCATTTATTACACGACAGCTGTTAATATCAGCATCACCACAGTTCGAACAAGACACAATAATTTTGAAGCCTAGTCCACGCTTGTTCGACTCTAAAAACCGCACGTCACTATTACATTTTTTGCATACTACTAATTCAGGAATAGCAGTAAATACAGCGAAAAAATTGATGAAACAGTATCCGAAATTATTATCAACATCGCGGTCACAGTCTAAGTCAGTAGTTTTCAATTTCTTAGCCGAGGTACTAACGTGCTCCGAATCGCCTTCGAACGAATGGCGGTTAGGCGGGCGTCGATTACTAATTTTAATCCGTTTCGTACTTGTACTTCTTGTTTTACTGCCTTTGCGGCCACTGTACACCTTTTCACTCATAATTAAGTACTTGTAAATATAATTCACAGTTAAAAAGTAAAGCAAAACTCAAAATAACAACGTAAACAACGAGAACGGCCGATCGACTAAACACAGGGCAAGTGTGAGTAAACACGTGCTGTAAAGACGCTGTAACCGTCGTAATATCATATAGCGACCTCTATAATTCAAATTTAATACACGATATCGATCGTAAGTAACTTCTACTAATTTCCAAAGCCGCGAAATTCAAAAAAGCGAGCATCGCTAAAATAAGCGAAAATTGTGATTTTGGAGCATGAAAGCTGTTTGGAAAAAATTGATTTAAAAAAATTTTGAGTTTAAGCCAATAAAAAAAAATGGAAAAAAACAAAAAATTTGGGGGATATAACCCCTTAAGTATTAATCCCCTCTGTATGTGCTCTTAGCTTGGTTCGAGAGGAAGGGAACAAGGAGAGGAGTCCCCAGGACACGCTCAGCGTACCCCAGCCAAGACCTGCCGGCTCCAGCCTATGCAAGGCTCTATGGGATGGCAGCTGTGCGTCATCTTCAGCTGCTTCAGGGTGTTGAAGAGCTCGCTTGCTCTATGTCGTCGAGGAGAAGATGTAATTAGTGTGTGTGTGTGTGTTTGTGTATAGTGAGTGTAGTGGGAGAGTAGTGTGGCATTAGGTATGTTATACGCCAGTTTTGTCGAGCATCGGACTTGCACTGAGCAGCTCGTTCGACAGACTGGAAATTTGTGTAACACACGCAAAATGTGGTGTTACAATGTCACCCCGAATCGTGAGAGGATCAAAGTTCCTTTAATAAATATGGCATTGAAAATAATGATTTATTGTGACGTGTAAGATCAAGCTTTTGAGGTTTTACAACGGTAAAATTTAAGATAGTATTGAGTTTTGATAGTATAAAATTTTTCAGAATGATTGATTTAAATATAAAAAGTTTTGTGGACTCTCGAAGTGTTTTCTTGGGTTTAACCCAGGCCTGCTACCTTAATTCAAAACTTTCTAGGTGCATTGAAATTTATCGAAATATTTTGAATTTAATTGGACATATGCTTTTTAGCATTCTGAAGAGGTTCATTCATCACCAAGATATAAATTACGCTAAAACACTTTTTTTATTTAAATGCAATTATCTTATTTTTAAATATAGTTACTTCTGTTCAATTTTGATAAAAATGCATAAATACTTTCAAATTGGTATGAGAAGTATAAAAATCGTCATCAACAAAAAATAAAAATGACACTGAGAGCTCACGCTTTAAACTTTATATTGATATTTTGGTTAGGTGGGGTTCGCCAGGTAAACTGAAGAGAAAAAGATGTTTGAAAATAGAACTTTTAACGTGGGCTCTTATGGCGAAATATGCATTTATACCTGTAACAACATGAAAAATCATTATATCTTTATAAAGCCACCAAGAGAATGTAGCTTTTTAATTATATATTCCAATTTTGTAACAAAAATACCTGGTTGCCAGTCAAATATAGAAAATATTTAATATATAAGTAAAGTAAGTGTATTTTTGTATGGATATATATGCGGATTGTTATTATTTTGAATATATTATTACATATATTTAGGCCAATAAATATTACAATTGATCCTAAATGATTTTTATTTGAATTGCGTTAGTTATTAAAGAAATAAATTGTGTGCCTCCCACGGGACCCCGCGTAGATACGAGATTACGCGACGGAGCCACCTTAAGCGGTTCAATGTGACTCGTTCTTTGAATAGACTGTAACCGTGAACAAAGCGAACGCAGATACTTAGCAAACGATGCATTATCAAGTTCTGCGTAGAGTTATGATTATAGTATATGGCGCCCGCATAATCAAAGTGAGAAAATATAAAAGCCTCGACGAGTGATTTTCGTAGTTCATGGGAAAGAGCATGTCGATGGTGCTTAAGCACATACAATGCACTGTACTCTTTCCGAGAAACGCTGCGTATCTGACTGTCTCAGTGCAAAATCGAAGTGATTCAAAGTCCAAGGTTCATAGCTTCGGACACATACGGCAAATCGCATCCATTTATATTAGTTTTAGGGCAATTTTATAAGTTGATTTTCGAGGTGTACTGCTCGATGCCCAGAATGAACACCTTAGTTTTTTGAAGATTAAGTTGAAGGCCATTCTCGTCAGCCCATCTTGCAACTGTTGCCGCGTCACAGGTGATTTTATATAGGCCATCTTGAAAACCTTCGGGAAGAAAAGAATTATACATTTATCTATCATCCGTCAAGATCATGTGTTTGGTATCTCAAAAATCAAGAAAAGAAGAGGGCCTAGAACACTGCCCTGAGATACGCCCGCATGGGATGGGATCAAATCAGACAACTGATCCCACTCTCTATGACTGATTGTAAATGATCATGAAGATAGCTAAAGAATCACATAAGCGTGGTATTGGATCAGTTAATATCACGTAGTTTGCGGAGCAAAACATCGTGAGGAATAGTGTCGAATACATTTGAAAAATCGAACAATATTAGAATGGCAATTTTACGGTCATGAACGGCTTATCTAATATCTTGTAGAACCCCAATTAAAGCCGCTTTAGTATTATGACCTCTTAATATCCTGCTTGCCATGAGTCAAGTAAGCCGTGTCGCTCGATATAATTTCGAAGTCGTTCATGTACAATGCTCTCAAGTCATTTAGATGGTTCTGAAAATTTCGCAATCGGTTGGGTGTGCGTGACGTGTACGTGTGCGTGCGTGCGTGCGCGCATGTGTGCGTGCGTATGTGCGTTTTAGTTTTTCAGGTTTTTTTGGTATGTTTGGAATAATATCGTCGAATTGGTTTAAATCCATTTGAAAGAGCATTAACATACTTATATTTTCCGACCCAGAATTTTAAATAAGCTAGTTTCTTTCTTCTATTATATATAGACACGTCGTTCTGAGTTTAAAGGGTGATATCTCGGAAGTATAAGATACATTTTTTTTAATTTGAAGTGATCATGAATATGGAGAAGAATATTCTATGAAATTGTTGTCTTTATCTTTCTCTTCTTTCGAGAAAAAAAATCATTTTGTGAAAAGAATCGATTCTTTGTCCTTCATATTCCAAGTTATTTGGGTTATATTTTTTAGAGAACAGCGTGGTCACTTCCTTTGATTTCAAATGCCGATTTGGACTTGAAAAGAAATTAGAAGATTCATCAATCCGTTATTGTTTTATAAAGTTTTTCTACGTTGTAATATTCTGAAGCGATGAGGTAAATTATTTTGGTATGTTAGAAATAATATGTTCGCTTCCGGAGAGTGGTAGATCCTTGAAATAGGGGCTCGTTATTACGACAGATGCTATGAGTTTGAAGGTTTCGTCAAATAAATTAATTTAGATTTGTTTAACAATATACTCATCCAATATTCATAAGAGCTTATTGTCAAATTCCAAATACATAATTAATGTGCTAGCTGCTACTCTCGCGCAATTTACGGCATTCATTTGTTTTCTATAATTATACTGTTATTAGGTAGGATAGAAACAAAAAGGGTGGTAAAGCACTACTATATGTGTATAATTCTTGTATAGCGACCGTTTTATACTCCTCCTTATCAAGGCAGGATGAGGGAAAACCGCTCACTCCTGAGTATATTATGTACAGCGTTCAGCAGGTCTCCTTGTCGCCAATTTTTGTAGCGGTTATATACAGGCCGCCAACAGTATCTTTCGCTGGTTCGGATTTGTTTGATAAATTAGAAAGATACATGCAGAATTTCAACCATAGATTTGTAATGTGAGATCTGAACGCGAATATGCTGTCGGGGTCAGTCGACGCAGATTTTATGAGAGAAATAGCATGTGAGTTAAATTTCAAATTAGTGGAACATGGCGCGACTCAGCATGTCAAAGAATCTCACACATGGCTTGATCTATTATACATTGACGATAACGATGTAGTGCTGAATGCAAACAAAATAATGGCGACCTATCCAAATAGATATAACATCATTGAGGTAGGAGTTGAATTTCAATTGTCAAAGATCCCTGCTCTGAATAATTTCACGTATAGGGATTTCAATTTATTTAGACAGGGGGGACTACTATCCCTTCTTGCTTCTTGTGATTGGTCGCCTATCAGTTCTTAAAACAATGATGTAAGCAGCAAACTTGAACATCTCTGCGTCAATATCATAGATGTCATTGATAAAATTGCGCTATTTAAAGAGTTTAAGCCTAGGAAGAAAGGGCTTCCATCATGGGTTGATGCTGAAATTAAACAGCTTTATGACAAACGCGATGCTGTACATAGATGGTACAAGAGAACAAAGGGCCACATCTTGTGGCGGTAATTCAAGTCTCTCGCGTCTGAGATAGAACATCGCACAAACGAAGCACGAAAGACATTTATTCAAAATCAATTTTTCGAAGCCCTCGAGAACAATAAAAAGATATGAAAGGAACTTCGAGGACTGGGACTCCTACCAAAAGAACCTGATGATTTGCATGGCTTTACTCCGAATGAACTGAACACTCACATTGCTAGGGTGTTCATCTCCCAGAATGAGCACGAGACGGATTTCAGCGAAATTTTGTCGTCTGCTAGCGATGATGGCTTCACTTTTAGTAAAGTCACTTATTCGGATGTGGTCCTAGCAGTTTCTCATTTCACGTCTCAAGCGAAACGGGAGGATGGCATACCCCAAAATATGATTGTAAAGACCCTTCCAGTTATAGGTCAGAACTTAGTTACAATCTTTAGTTCCTCTCTGTCCCGTGAGGTTATTCCTGGGACCCGGAAGAAAGCTAATTTGGTATCCCTGAAGAAAAGAGTATGCGTTTAATGATTATATGATTACATACATACAAGAAGGATGTTTTAAGCCCTAACCAATATAACACAGGACCCAGAAATGAAATCGGAAAAGTCCTTTGACCAAACTAAGTGATATATATGTTTTCGGATGCTCTGATCACGAATCCGTGGTCCTAATGACATATACACGTCAGGATCAAGGTCATTTGAAGGTCAACTTCGTTATTCAGACAGATATCATCTTTTTGAGATGATCAAAAAGAGGACTGAACCATAAAACAAATTTTTTTAGTTTGAGAGGACCTGAGAGGACATTAAAGAATATATAGCGAAAAAATCAAAATATTCACATAATATCAAAACCCTTATGTGTATAAATAAACAAAAAAAACAACCGTAAAATCTTTACAAAGACAGAAGAGTTCAATTTAAATACCTTATAACATTGAACTCTTATACACAGGCAGAAAGAAAAATAAATCTAAGTACCCGATAACTTACAAACCTTATACACAACGTTATATGAGATACTTACATTTTTTGCCTGCTTTGCCGTGTATATATTTTGAAACCCTCCATCCATTCCCCATTAACTTGTGTATAGGTCATTACCTCAATATTCGCAAACCATGACAAGCTACTAGGTTCAGTAGTTCTAAAGAATATTCTCGTCCTTTATATGACCTCTAAAGGTCACTGGGAATAGTGGGTCAAACTATATCCGAACGTAAAAGTTCGCGCGCTTTCAGAATTCGAGGTCAAAAAGATGACATCTCTCGAATTAACGAAATTGACCTTCAAATGACCTTGATCCTGACGTGTATATGTCATAAAGACCACGGATTCGTGATAAGCGCATCCGAAAATATATAGATCACTTAGTTTGGTCGAAGGACTTTTCCGATTTCATTTTGTGGTCCTGTGTAATTAACTGCCTTGACCGTCATTCATAACTATTAAATCAGTGATAAAACACAAATTTTATAAAATCTTCCTGCGCAACAATTTTTTGTGAAATGCAAAAAAACTAATGACATATGATATATTTAACAGTATTGAAAAATATACAGAGAGAAAATTTTTTTCAATTTATATTTATTATTACTGATGTTTAAGATTTATTAAATAATTGTTGCAATAAATTAGCTCAAATTTTTGTTAGAAATGTCATAAATTAACCCCTACATATTTTTTTTAGTGAAATATCTCTCTGTAATTTTGTTCAAAATGTGAGAAAATAGATGCGTAAAAAATTTTCAGACTTATTCATTAAAAATTGATGCACTGGAACAATTTTGAACTTTCAAATTTGTAGTTTTTAGTAAAATGCATCTTAAAAATTTAGTAATAACAAATGCAAAAATTTAAGTTTTTCTTAAAATATATTGTTTTAAAAAGGTATCCAAAATTTAAAATGTATGTATGTTTAAGTATTAGCATTTGAGCTTGCAACGTATAATGTAAAATTAATGTTCACCCTTGGCATAGTCCATTTTTGTCTGGATAGTTTCCCATCTCTCACTTTCTTTCTTATGAACTATTCCTCTTTTGTTCAATTTGAAAATATTGCGAAAAAAGGAATTTGAATGAGTCCTAAGAACACATGTTTTAATTACTTATCATTATACAGAACTGTTTAAAAAATTAAAATAAAAATAAAAAATATCCCGAAAATCTATA
This sequence comes from Gastracanthus pulcherrimus, assembly GCA_949152435.1. Classification (NCBI taxonomy): domain Eukaryota; kingdom Metazoa; phylum Arthropoda; class Insecta; order Hymenoptera; family Pteromalidae; genus Gastracanthus; species Gastracanthus pulcherrimus. The sequence continues at coordinate 67,797,758 of OX424574.1, forward strand.
TACTCTTGCCTTAAAGAGACAGGAATACCATCTGCTATGTTAGACTTTTATTCTATTGCCATTCTGAATTTATTTCCAAGGTCCTTGAAAAGATTGCACATACCAGATCTCAGAGTATCTATCATCAAAGAAAATCCTTGATCCTCTCCAGACTGGCGTCCGGAAAAATCACACTATGCAGACAGGCACTATGAAAATTGATGGATGACATTCGGACCAGTATTGACAGTGTCAAGCAGTTGATCACCATCCTACGTTTTACTTACTTTAGCAAGGCGTTTCACATAATTTCTCCAAACTGTTGCGCTAGTTGATCAGAATGGAGTTTCCCAGGACTGCAGTCATGTGGCTTAAGTCATATATTACAGTGCGTAACTAAATATTGGTAAACAAAACCAACGGGAACTCAGATTAGCTCACAACCAATCTTGGCATACCGTGAGGCCCCTCCTATTCAGCGTATGAGGAATTTTACGTCAACTCTCCCAGCGCGGCGCACGAGCGCCAATTCATGATATTTCTAACTCGTGTTTGCGATACTAAAATGTACCTAAAAAAATGTATAATAAAAGTTTTAGATGTATTTTTTCCTCAGCTTTCCAACTGTGTAGTCAGATGTTCCGAAAATTTCCCATTTTCACCTCTAAAAACTATAAAACGTCTTATATCTCAAAAAGTATATTTTTAATATTTTAGTAGATCATTTAGGTCGGAAGCTGAGCATTTTTTACATAGAACAAGATATTTTTCAGAGAGAGCTAAAGTTGTTTTCTTTGAGAAATAGCACGCAAAATAGTAGATGAAATGCCACTTCAGCGCACGGTATGACGCGAGGACTTATACGGCCTGGCTACCAGTTAACCATACGTGATTTTTACTAAACTTGTCACTCTGATGCAGTAAAAATGCTTTAATAAATAAATTATTAAATTTATTTTCATGTTTTCCTTGCTAATTTTATATTTCATTGCGTTTAATATAGAATTACTTGTTTTCGAAGTCTTAGTACTTGATTTATTCTTTGTTTCAATTGAAAGTTTCGATGCATGCTTTTTTTCATTGGTCTGTGCCAATGGATGAAAGTGCATTGATGCTCAAGAAAACATTAAGTTCTGAATAGAAAATCTTCCTGAAAAATACTGTTAGACGGAGCAAAGAAAAAAAACTGCATCGAAACTTTCAACTAAAACAAAGAATAGATCATGTAGATAGACTTAAAAAAGCAAGGAAAACATGAAACTAAATTTAATAATTTATTTATTAAAGTATTTTTACTGCATCAGAGTGACAGGTTTAGTAAAAATCACGTATGGTTAAATGCTCTGTTTTCGATCTCAATCGTCAAAAAAAATATTAAAAATATACTTTGTGAGACATAAGACGTTTTATAGTTTATTGAGGTAAAAATGGAAAATTACGTAAAATCTTACTACGCCGTTGGAAAACTGAGGAAAAAATACATTGGAAACGCTTATTAAATATTTTCTAAGTTACGTTTTAGTATCACAAACACGAGTTAGAAATAGCATGATTTGGCGCTCGCGCGCCGTATTGGGAGAGTTGACGTGAAATGCCTCGTATATAACGATCTTCGCGACATAATCTCATTATTAAAAGGCCCTGACCATTTACTAATAGACAGTATCGCACACTTGTGGTACGATGATGAGCTGTAAACCTACACACAAGTTACTAGAACAGATCTCCATGAGGGCATAAGGCGCTTATCAGCTATTACGAGAGTAGTGTCGACATGGGCTTCAGCAAATGTCATGAGACTTAATGTTGAAAAAACGAAAGCCATTACTTTCGGCTCGGAGTATAATATTAATAACTTGCAGGGGTTGCATTTGCACGGCATTGCGGTGCAAAATAACGTCTTTGTTCCCTTTGTCGACACTGTAATTAACCTCGGTGTTGTTATCGATTCTAAGTTGACGTGGAAGCTTAAGTGGTTGCTGTTAGTAGAAAAGTAAATCGACCTTTATATGGTCTCAGATCATTTCGATCCTGAGTGTCGTTGTTGTGTCTCATTTGGACTACTGTTCGTTGGTATACCTTGATGCGTCAGGTGAGATTCAGACCAGACTCCAGAGATTACAAAACTCGTATATGAGATACATATTTGATGTTAGAGGGGATGCGCATATCATTCCTTATAGGAAAAAACTGGGTTGGTTCGATATTGAGGGAAGAAGGGCGTACTTTGCGGCGGTTGTATTATATTTTCTACTATAAATGGAAAAACCAAAGTACCTTGCGTACCTTTTTAAAGACAACCAAGGTAGAACTTCCAGTAGGATTAATTAGGAACTCTCGGTTCCAGCATAATGTACCGATACAGGGCTGAAATAATTCCAGGCTCAAGGTATCCGCCTCTGGAATTCGCTTCCCCACAGCCTGAGGTGCCGTTCCACTCTTTATAAAATTTAAAACAACGATACTCAGTGACCTATGGCGTACCCACGGTGACAATGAATAAACTTGTAGAGTTATATATACTAGTTAAAATATATGTTTATTAATTTATCTACTAGTGTCATTAGTTGTATTTTTTTTGTTGCTTAGTTATATATTACATATATTACTTTATTTTACTATTCACTTTGTCATTTTACATACTTGTAATTTAACTACGTGACGCGATAGACTTAATTGACTATATATGTGCAATATTGATTTTTTTAGCGAACTATGATGTGATAGTTATATGACGAAGTACTTGGCAATATAATAATAAGACAATATACCTTACAAAATGTATGACTATGTAATTTTATCTTTTTCGTGATTGCACAAAAATAAAGTTATATCTTTCTATGTATCTATCTATAATTCACTACGTATTTCTGCAATTATTTATTTAAGCGTACCTGAAAATTTCTTGCAGGAGCGTGCACAATGCATTTACACAGAGATTTACTATTTATTTTCAATAAATTTCATACGATTACGCACTCATACTTGTACGCAAATTAAGTGCTCTGTTACACACACACACTAGGGATTATAGTGAGTTGCATTGCTTTCGCCTCGAATTATATATATCTTCCTATATTATATAGTTATTTGTAAATCATTTAAGATTTACGTCTCCCTCGCCCGCCCCACCCCCCTCCCCTTGGCCCTCATTTTCCCTTCTCATTCTCTTCCTCAAGATAAGCTAATATCGTTAAAAAAAATACATTATATTGATCTTCTTTTTGCTTCTCCTCGCCCATCCTCGCCCGGCCTCTTCATGTCCGTCTCAAATTCCTCCTCACGTCACTCCTCATACCCTCCTTAAACGTTCTTAATAATCAAAAATTATAAAAATAAAAAAATTTTAAATTTACATTCAGCTCTGTAGGAGTGACCCATTGAGCTCTCAAGAAGTTTAATATTCTTTCTCGTGAAGTTTCTTCATAAAAAGACGAAGAAATCTTTTTTTGAAAAGTTCAAAATGATTGAAATGGGAGCTCGGTAGACATTATTTAAAAATTACATTTTTTGGCCACCTTAGGATATTCAGCGATTTATAATAGCAGCCACGAGGTACCTCAGGGACTAAAGGAGGTGAAAAGCAGCATCTTTTGACATATATTTTGAGATAAAAAATTTGGAACCATTTTTGTGAACCTCCTTTAGCAGCACTTTTTAAAAGTTGGCTGGAATTACCCATATATAAATCGAAAATTCATATAAATTTTTTTTACATCTTCTAATGTACATTAATACATATGAGAAGTTTCTATTCATTTAAATATATATTTGTTTTATAAAAAAATCAGTGAAAAACAACTTATTTTCAGCTGCGTAAAAGATTTACAAATAACTATATAATGCGACTCACTATAATCGGCAGTGTGTGTGTGTGCGTAATAGAGTACTTAATTTGCGTGCAAGTATGAGTGCGTAACCGTATGAAATTTATTGGAAAGAAATAGTAAATTCTGTGTAAATGCATTGTGCACGCTCCTGTGAGAAATTTTCGGGTAAAAAATAAAATTACATAGTCATACATTTTGTAAGGTACATTGTTATATTATTGCCAGGCACTTCATCATAAAGCTATCATCGCATCATAGTTCGCCAAAAAAAAGTAATATCTATATTGCACATAAACAGTCAATTATGTCTATCGCATCATATAGTTAAAATACAGGTACATAAATCGACAAAGTGAAAAGTAAAATAAAGTAATGTATGTAATATACGACTAATAAACAAATAAAATGCAACTAATGAAACTAGTAAATAAATTAATAAACATATACTTTAACTTGTAACAGGTGGGACAATTGTTAATAACAATTGTCTGTGGCTAATAAGTCGTCGGCCGAACTGCTATCGTGCATTAGCTAGCACATCACGCAACGCGTACTGGCGTACACTATTGCTCCTACCTGGAGTAAGCCAGCGGCGAAAGCGCGGAAAGCTAATTGTCGCAACGCGCTATGTAACGGCTTTTCGCGCTTGTCTAACTCAGTCGAGGAGCAGGCGGATCGTGGGGAAAATTGATTCACGCGAGTTTAACTGCCTATTTTTAAAAATTCAGCTACTTATATATGTATTTCAATAATCATGAACATCATACATTTTTTATCTATTTAATGTCTGATGCATTTATTTTTAATGATATCGATTTTATACATTTTACCTATAAACACAGGTCGTTTAATAGGATTAATACCACTTATGAATAATTTTTGTTTGCCTCAGATTATTTGAGACAAAAGTGATCTTAAAATGACAAAATTATATGGTTATATTTTATATGCAACTATTATTTACTGACTTATCAGATCGGCTAAAAAAATTAATAATTTAATTACATCTATATGATTTATATATTTCTAAATTTGTATCCGTACCTAAGACAACTTAATACGACAACAATGTAAATCTCCTTACAGAATGCAATAATTTCTTAAAATTATATAAAAATAACGATTTCAATGGAATGATTAACGGAGCTTGACTTGAAACTGAAAAGCAAACAGACACAATAATGAAATTTCCACGAAAATTAAGAAACACAATTAATTCCAACGTCTAAACTAAATTGAGTCAAATAATTTATTATATTAATCATCATACGTATTATTAAAATTAAATTATAATCTAAATTAATACAGCAGTTGCCGTTAAACATTATTATGCTTAATATAATCAATCGCTTTATACAATCAGAATAGAAATATATTATTGCTATGCTTGCAAACAATTGTATAATTTTTAATGCTTTATCTATCCAGAGCTCACTAGAGCGTTATTCGTCTGGATGAAAAAAACATCTATACATACAAAATTCTTGCCCTGTGATACTCGAGGTTATACTGATTCATGTAAGCGTGTGTAAGTGAGAACTAAAAGATGTAAATTATGACTTTCTTCCCTGTTATTCTAATCACTTCGTGTGACGAGCGTTTATCAACATCAACAAACAAATTTTGTCATACTTGTCTGATATTTATCAGTTATACCTCGTACGAGTGCCGATATCAATGTATAAAACAAACGTACTGCGATCATTTATGTAAAATTTCTAAAATCACATAGAAACAGAAACTTCGTTTTGCTCGTCTGTTATGACACAAGTGCATCTTAAATGGTGTGCAATTGTCGAGATCGAAATACAACTGTCTTGCAAGCATTTGAGTAAAATGTTACTTATAAGATTGTAAAGCGAAGATTCTCTATCCATCTACAGATACATTTTTTACATGTGTGTATTTGTCAACATCAACATACAAACGTCTTGTGAGCATTTGTGCGAAATATTACAAGTCGTAAACCAAAAAGTGTGCCTTTCTTGCCTGTGATATACAAGTGCCCCTATTACAGGTGCATTGAGTTTGCACTCATTGATAACAGAAGTCTTGCAAAAGTCCGCGTAAACAGTCTTAAATATATTAGACTGACTTTATTTTCTTTCATATATACACATGTGATGCGAGCGTGTGTTAATCAGAAACAATACACATCCGCCATGCGAGTGTCTGCGTAAAATAGCTGTTTTAAATAGGAAAATAAGACTAACTTTCCTTTCTTTTGTGAATACACGTCGTATGAACGTGTGTTAATCACAAACAATTCACATTCATCATGCAAGTGTCTGTGTAAAACTATTCATATAAAATAAGACTAACTAGTTAATTTCTCTTATATACATATACACATAACACACGTCCTGCGAACGTGTGTTATACAGAAATAATACACATGCGTCATGCGAGTGTCTGTTAAAAACTGTTTAGATAAAAATAATAATAGTAATTTTAGAAGCATCAATACAAAGTTACATAAACTAAAAAAATTATTTCTTTCTTTTCATCCGACTTCTTTGAAGATTTATAATAATGTATAATATTTATAGATATTTATGTACCTATTAAGCAAGTACGTTGCCTGCAAAATCTAATAAAACATATCAATGAATATTTAAATAAATAAGTAACGATGAAGCTGTTTGATTTTTTTATAAACTTTCCGCGTTTATGTATGTAACTTTAAAATACAACAACTGTTCTAAAATTTAGATAATTTATTATCGGGCACAAGTGCATTTGATGAGAGCCCGTTAAACGGTTGAAATTGAAATGATCAAACCGAAAATAAGTAAACAATAAAAAAATACCGACACTTACGTAACCTCACTGTATTTGCCATTAATTCATAATTTCTTTTTCAACAAGATTAATAGCAGAATTGTCAGATTCGCTAAAGGATGCCTACCATCGAAGCATTTTTTTCTCGTAATAGTTATTGATTTACCTAACCTCAATCCCACGTTGCACTTCGTATGTTGCTCACGGGAATCGTATTTGATTTTAATAATTCCGATTTTATTACGCACACTGTCCACCCCCAAATTCCTACAATTTCTTCCACACATAGCTCTGTATTACCTCTTCTTACTTACTAAATCTCTCAAAAAATTTACACCAACTTTAAAAACGTATTTTCTCTAGCGCACAACAAAAGAATAGGACGATGAAACGAAACGGGAGCGAGAAACCGTGGTCCCGGTTCTATTCTTGTTACTTGAAATATTGTGTCCTTTGGTGGGCAAGAGGAGTACAACATGTCGTAATCTCGAGAACGAGGCGAATGAAATATAATTGTTAATTAAACAATATTTAACTTTCACCAATTTTCAGTAATAGATTTATAGTTAAAAATAAAATTGTTACTACCTAAGGAAATATTTTCTTGCTGTATAATGTTTTTATCTTGCAGAGATTTGTCTTCATTTAGACAAGAATTTGCGTTTGATCCAAATTTTCATGATTAATGTTTCGTTTTTTAAATTGCAATGTACACTTGGCTCAACTACTAAAACTGCTTATAGAAGGAGGAACAAAAATATGTTTTTAGCTAGTACTAGATATGAAGCACTGGAAACGATAACGCTCTCTGAGCGTTGGTAGATAATACATTTTCTAGACATCGGCGATCTGTTATCAAACCAATGATGGGCTTTTAACGGCCCATTGATTACAGCCTATTAGTTGGCTGGTAGTATTTAAACATTATTGGGCCATATTTTAGCAATGGCCAATTCTTACATGGGAAGTTTCATTCTGTAAGATTATTAATATATTGACATTGATTTATTATATATCGTCAGAAATCGTAAAGTTAGCATTAAAAGATCTTTCTCAACACGTGCATGAAAAATGTCCTTTTCCATGATTGCAAAGTGAATGGAAAATTAGGCATTCCGAGCATCCTCGCCTAAGTTGGAGGTAATATACATTACCTCCTGCTGCCCCGGTAATGGTCATTATCTCCCACTCCTGAATTTCTTAGGTCTATAATGGACGACTTGTAATGCCCAACGAATTACAATCTTCCGTGGATTACACGCTATGGAAATAGAGCCTCTATACACTATCGAGCCTAATCTATACAGTTACCATATCAAACCTTGTAACACAAACACACACACACACACACACATGCACACACACACACACACACACACACACACACACACACACAAACACACACACACATGCACACACATTCTCTCCCTCTCTCTCTCTCTTTGTATCCTGTACAGCCGTATTACAGGAGAACATGAATTCATGAATGTGTTCATTCCAATGACTGTATTTTCCTTCGATATAAGACATTATCATAGTCTTGACTTTACGATTCACAAGTTCAACGGGATTCACTTGTGGATGGTAAGGAGGTGTAGAAATGTGTACCGCTCACCGTTCCTTCAGGAAATTTTCCGATAAGTTATTGCGGAATTACGTTCCAATTTCGGACAGGAAATACTTCGGTGTCCCAAATCGTAAAAATACGTTGGATTGAGTTTCCGTAGGATCGTTCTCCTATTAGCTTTTCGGATTAGTTTTACTGGAATACATTTAATCCAACGGGTGAACATATCCATGAGTAGCAACACGTACTGGTTTCCGTGCATACTGCGGGTACATGGTCACATAAAGTCAGCAGTTACAACCTCCCATGGATGTAGTATAGTACGTCGTCCCATAAGACCACCAGGTCGTAGTTGTTCAACTTTACATTGCTGACATATAGTACTGCTGTGGTCAGTAATTACTCTAAATTTATACCCCTCTAGCACAGCTAAACAGTCAGGATCCATGACTGTGTAATTCCGTTCAGCTGGGCTCATAGTACGACTTGCAAATTCAAGCACACATTCTTCTCCGTCGATGGTCTGGATCAAACCGGCCTCGAGACCTGTGCTGCTCGCATCAGTTTCAATAACAAACTGATGATCGAACGGCGGACTATTCAACAGCGGTGCTGTAGATATAAAAGCTTTCAAGTGTTGAAAAGATTTCTGTTGATCCTCACCTTATATATACTTGACGTTTTCTTAGTAACTAGGGTGAGTGGTTTAGCAATCGTGGCAAAGCCTCCTAAAAATTTACGGTACCACGATGTCATGCCAAGAAAGGTGCATAACGGTTTCAAGTTCTTTGGAGCCGGATAATTGACAACAGGTGCAATTTTCTCCGGATCAGGACAGAAGCCGTCTCTGTTAACTAAAACTAAAAGATACCTTACTTTTTCTTTGCAGAAGTGACTTTTCTCGCCGTTTATCGTAACACCAGCGTCCCGTAACCACTGCAAGACCAATTCGAAGGATCATAGAAGACTCCTATCGAAGGAGGACACTACTTTATTTATTTATCATGAATATCATGATACGTTTTTTCAGGTGCTTTAGCTGATTACCCAAGAAAAATTCATTATACACATTCATCGGAAATAAAAAATTGTATTGTAGAATACTATAGAGATGATGCAAACAGCAGATTATGTAGCGGTATGAAAGAATGCTTAAGCGTTTCAACTGTCAATAGCGAAGGGTCCAAAACATCAGTATTACTTCAAAAAAGATTATTATTATATGATCTGAATGATCTCTACAGAAACTGGGTAAAAGGCTATAATTTTGGGAATATACCTAGTTTTGCATTATTCGCCAGTTTAAGACCAAAAGGATGCGTAATAGCAGGAGCACCAGCTACTCAAAAGATATGCGTCTGCAGTCTGCATCAGAATGTTAAATTAAAATTAGATGCTTTAACTACTAAAATATCATACAGAGATTTGCTAAAGCAATGTGTCTGCTCAATGGACAATAAAAACTGTATGTTACATGAATGCGATAAGTGTCCTGGAAAAAAGCTATTGTTGAATATTTACAATCTAGAAATTTTTTTGGTAAACAAGCTTTTATTACTTATAATAATTGGACATCAGTTAGTCAAAAGAAAGGTGATTCCGAAACTTCAGTCAGTACGGCAGTGCTTGATAATTTTAAAGAACCTATTGATTTAAGAACTTTGTTGATGATCTGTGGAACCTATCCGACCATCATTTCGTGGCTGAAGTTCAAAAGAATTTCCTCTCGTACTGCAAAAAAATGGTTTGCTTTGTGTAAATAGCCCATTGCATTATTTAATATCCTTATATTTTTTTTCTAATAGTCGGCGGAAAATCAAAAATTTGTTTTTGAAAGGTTTATATTGGTCAAATAGAGAGCTTTGTAGAATTTTTTGAAAATTGGCCTTTTTTGGTTATTTTCCGAAATTAAGAGGTGTATCCCTAGGACTACGGTGTACCTAGGGGGTTATAATTTTTTTTTTTTTTTGGCATGTACTTTCATATAAAAAATCGGCGGCCAAAATGGTTGACCCCCCCCCCCCCCCCCCGACCACCATTGACGGAATTCCACAAGAACGACCCTATTATATATATATATATATATATATATATATATATATATATATATATATATATATAAATATATACAAATGAATATAATATATTCGTCTAAATCACAGTCGCTGTCCAATGCTACGAAAATGTTCTCTGAATTACTATGTAAAAGGCAACAAACCGGGAGAGACTATACAGTCGCTCTGTCCTTTACGCACGCACGGCGATAGTTTTACGTAATATCAGAGTTCCTGTGCACAACCAGGGCTGATATTTAGCCCTGTTTACTATCAAAAACAGAACTAACGTGCTTAGCTAGACCAGCTTATGTATATCTATCTCTGACTTGATAGCTTCACCCGTGGTGGAGGCGGAAATCTTTGATTACTGCGGCTGACGTATACGATGTAATGCTGAAAATGGGACCGGGTATAGTTAAAGAATACACGGCTATTAATTTTAACAAACAAACGCGTATATGGAACTTACAGTGACTCTAAAAAAAGTCAAAACGTACACCACTGTGTACTCCACGCCACACGCGAACCATGAGAGAGAGAGAGAGAGAGAGAGAGAGAGAGAGAGAGAGAGAGACAGAGGGAGAGAGAGATTGATTTGTTCTTTATTCCGCCTTGGGGTAAAACCTCGTCTGGCCAAAGTAAGATTACAATTAATTACATAAAATAAAATACACTTTCCAAAAATAGCTGATAATGGAATTACAATTTTAATTTCAATTTTTGCTCTCTCTGCTATTAATTTGGCAGAAGAGCCTAATTACAAAAGTCTTTATTTATTTTGTTGTTAATTCGAAGGTACCTAACGCATACATAAAATATATAAGCAAAGTAACAATTTCCGCAAGTTAAAAGTTCGTACATACAATGTAATATATAGAAATTACACGCTTATTACAGTAACAGACCTTCATTTTGCACTCGAGTTTCCCAGTCTGCTATATCTCGTAATCGGAGAGCAGTCATGAGAAAGATCTTAAATTCGCGAACTGCGGTTGGGATGAACTCGACCACGTTTAGCGAGTTAAGCAGCATCGAAGCCTGAATGTAGAAGGACTGCATCAAGGCTTCGGTACGGGGGGCTGGGTACAACAACGCTTGCGGGGGATTCCGTTCTGAGCATCGCTGGAAAGAATCAACGTTTAACCGCGAGAACCGAATGGCGAGATATGAGGGATTGTCAGAAGCAATTATGTTATACGCCAAGTTGCCGATGAAATATTCTCTGCGGCGTCGAACCGATTGCCAGCCAAGCTCCAGTCTATATGGGGTGACGTGCGCGCGACGAGGAATATTTCCCAATATAAAACGTATACACGCATTTTGCGCTAGCTGGAGTTTAAGATCACGCGTCGCATCTAGGTGATTATACACCACGCACGCATAATCAAATCGCGGAAAAATCAGACTCTCTATTAAATTTTTCTTAATATCCCTAGAGATAGCATGCTTGTAGAATTTCAGTGTGTATAAGGTGGCATACACCTTGTTTGCAACATGCTTGGCGTGCATTTGCTATTCTAATGTTGGTGTAAGCCATACCCCAAAATTACGTACTTCAAGTACATACGGAAGAGAATGTCCGTCAATGACAATGCGAGGAATAGTACTTAAATTAATCAAGGAGACATACGCTTGACTACCCAAGATCATAACTTTTGTTTTAGCAGGGTTTAGGACAAGGCAATTGTCCCTTGCCTATTGGGCCACTGCTTGAGCATCGCGATTAATCTCTGCAATGCCCTGAAGAATGTCGCAGGGATAGCAGTGGTGTATCAGCTGCGTGTCGTCAGCAAATATCATATGCTTTGAAAATCTTAAAACATTCGGAAGATCGTTTATATATATTGCGAACAGTAACGGGCCAAGCACACTGCCTTGCGGGACGCCAGAATTAGCTTTGAGCCAATCGGAAATCGAACCGCCTTCATCAACTACTGCCTGGAGCCGATCCGCTAGATAATTAAAAATCCAGTGTAGAACTCTGTCAGACACGTTTAGTGCACGAAGTTTGGTAACAACAACGTATGTGGGATGGTATCAAAGGCTTTAGAGAAGTCAAATAAGATCAGAATAGAAATCATTCGTTTATCAATCGCAAGCCTAATGTCATCCAATACACCCAAGAGGGCAGTTTGAGTGCTGTGGCCGGTTCTGTAACCTGCCTGCCTTGGATCAAGCAGCCTGTGGACTTCAAGTTAGCCCAACAGCTATTGATGAACCAAGCGTTCTTGAACTTTCGACAATTCCGAAAGTTGAGCAATAGGCCTCGTATCAGATGGTGAAAGAGGTGTCTTGACTTTTGCGAGCGGTACGAGAAGAGCCTTTTTCCACGACGTCACAGTAGCTAAACACGCGATAAATAAATCTGTTAGCGGATCTAAAATATTTTGAAGACCGATTTTTAGCATCGAGACCTTGAGACCATCGAGTCCCGATGCCTTGAATGGGGCACGAAAAAGCGTGTCTTTCACCTCCGTTTTTGTAACTGGGCGAAAATCAAAGCGAGGAGCATCAGGAATACTGCGCGGTCGATTGCAAATAGCTTGATAATCAGATTCAGTGAGCGGTGGAGAGCGATTTACTGTAGCTGCGTAGTGTAAATTCAACACGTGTGCACTGAAATACAAAAAAGGCGATGGAAGTTTCGAGCCAGTTACTCGCATACGCCGTAGTTCTCGCCATTTTCCTTCAGCATCAACCGCCCCATTGAGCTTGCCTGCTGGAAATTGATTTTTTGCCGTATCTAGAGAGTTTTAAATTCGCGATCGTAGGGCTCTAAAATGGTCATAGTCGCTACTGCATCCCGAGAAGCGGGCATTTTGAAAGACTTTGTCTCTTTGTTTCATTAGCGCGCATATAGCGGGTGAGACCCAAGGTTTTCATTTGGAAGATAGTACAATTTGCCTTCGCGGTGCAGCGGCATCATAAGCCGAAATGAGTGCCGATGTAATATGATTTTCGAGCTCATTAACATCAGCCTTGCACGGGCCAAGTACAAGGCCAGAGATGGGCGTAGCTGTCAAAAATGTGTTAGAAAATAAGGAGGGAGATGGAGGGATGGCAGCAATTTTCGCGCGTAATACTGCAGTAAGTGCTTTATGGTCTGCATTTTTTAGATTTCGCGTAATTATTATCCTAGTGCAGACCGCAGGTCTGACTATACGTAAAGTGAGTATTACTAAGTCATGCCCCATTATGAATGGTGCATCACTCTTTTGATAATTTATAACAGAATCTGTGTTATTGACAATAAATAAATCGAGCCAGTTATGAGAAGACGGGTTTCGCCAGAATACATGATGTGTTGGCTCGGATGATACTAGGAAAAGAGAACGAGATTCAATTTGTTCGTGTAGGTTACACGACGCGGCGTTATGTAGGCACATATTTATATTAAAATCCCTTGTAATAATGACATTAATATAATGCGGTAAGAGGGTGGATAGTACATTAAAAAAGTGGACAGGATAGGCGGCTGAGGGGCGGCGATAAACTACAGCAAGAAGTATTTTTGTTGAAGAGTTTATTAATTCTAAAATAATAAATTCCGGCGTGTTGTCAAAAGTCGCATCAGATTGCGCTAGTATTTTCACAACAAAATTATTTCTAACATAACAGCCGACGCCTACGCCCTCCTTTCCAGCTCGATCCGCTCTAAAAAAGTTAAAACCATCTAAGGCAAGATGCGAATCAGGCTTATCTTTCTGCAATAACGTTTCCGTGATTGCCAGTACATCGAAAATGTGGCCGGCGCATTTTTCTTCAATTAATGCGAAATGAGCGCGAGTAGTGAGCCTGTTTGCATTTATGTGACCTACAACTAATGAATCCGTTCGCCTCCCAGTAATCGATCGAGCCGCAGACCGTCAATCTTCAACACCTCTAACTGGGAGTGTCCCTAAGTCATATTCTGAATTGATGGGGATAAGCGGAGACTCCGGTGTTTCTCTCATACATACAATCATGTTTTTAATGATCGGCCTCGCATAATGCAGTGTTTTATGAGCTTGAAGAGCTTTGCGATATAGTGCGTATACTGGCTTGGGCCAGAGAGCACTTATATAAATTTTTCTCTTTCCTCCGACACCGAAGAGCGTTTGTGCATCCGTTTTATCTAGTAATTTCGCATTTTTGAGCACCGAATTACGAATAGTTGCAGACATAAATTTAAGCACGATAGATTGCGATTTAGCAGCGGGAACATTCGCCGGTGCGCCGGTGGCATTCTCCTGAGAATCAGGGACACTCGCCTGTGTGCCAGGTGCTACCGCAGATTCTTTCTGAACCCATTCTCTTACTCCAAGCACGTGGTTAATAAGCCCCTTGAAACCAATAGCCGAAAGTACGCGATCCGCTGCTGTTGGCATAGTCAGCTCGATCTGCGCTAAAATTTTCGAAATAACTACTTCACACGGATCCTCGGTAATAATGCTACGCGACAATGATACAATTTCTGAGCGCAGGGCAGTCACGTCAGCACGGTGTTCTTGATCCGCTTTATTTATTTTCTGTTCAAGAGCAGTAACGCAATTTGAAAGACTTATTATAGCAGTTTCTGTGCGGTCAACAGTTTCAGAAGTTTTATTGAATTTCTCAAGATATTTTTTAAAATATTCCGGAACATCTGAATCCGACATGCTGGCGACTGCTAACGACGGAGAAAATATTTGCCCGCGATTTTTCGACTCTAAAGCAGTATTATCAACGAGAAATGAAGGCAGCGACTCAGTGCACTGATCTGTAACTATTGATACGAGTGACGGTGATTGGGTAGAAGTAGATTGTTTCGCTGAACCGCTGTTTGACGAAGACGATACTTTATCGGACAAAGGAAAGGCTAGGTGAGAGTCTGACGTCACGCTCGGCTGTGAACGCGAAGGTGTACTAACAGCTGATCGCATGCTTGTGCAACAACGCAATATATTATATTCGTTTATGAGCACAGTATGGAAAGCTCTTCACCACGCACTATGGAACGCTCGCATAAGCTACATTGACGTCTACTCATCACTGCACGCACGCATTTATCGATAGAAGCATAACCGGTCGTTGCGATGACTCTACCAAATTTAAACGCATTACATATACATATATAAATCTATTTACTACACGTCAATTCTCACACGCACAGTACCGACACTTGCAGAGCAGATCGAAGATGATGACATCTGTTGAGAAAGCGGAGAACTTAAACCCTAGTGCGGCGTAGGCGACTTGTTATCTGCTGGAGAACCTCGGTGTCGTGGAGTACAGTGTTTCCAAATTCCAAGAAGATCTCGGCTTTCTCGGAAACTCGGGCATGCGCAGATATCAATACCAGCATGTGTGCAAATCGGCGCGGAAATAACCTCCAAAGCAGTGAAAGCTCCGATTTTCAAAATGAAAAATGAAATGCAAGCACCTCAAAATACTGTTAAATAACAGCAACAGTGAAGGCTTGCACTAACTCGCTTGCAAGGATCTGCAAATAAAGACGCCCGAAGGCAAAAAACGCAGAAAATGTTTGTTTCAGATGAAGCGAAAAATTCGTGTAATCTTCTACTTACAGAGCGAGAGAGAGAGAGAGAGAGAGAGAGAGAGAGAGAGAGAGAGAGAGAGAGAGAGAGAGAGAGAGAGATAGACAGATAGATAGATATACTTTTTATTCGTCAAACGACAAAATCTTACAATTTCATGTACATGTAGTTATAATTAAAATATCAGTCAATTTAATATATTTGTTATCTTAACTTTCACTTATTGCATTTCTTATTAAAATAATAATTCGCTTTATCAGTTCGTCAGTTTATAAAATTTAAATGTAGTGAACTAGTCACAGTCAGATATCACAGAAACACGCTTCGTCAAAAAATAATACATAGAATAAAAAAATAAATACAATAGAGATAACATATAAAAATAAAAGAATACATACACATACTTTGCTAAATTTTTGCGTATACTATCACGTCAAAATTTAAAACACACTCATTCATGATACTTTAACAATCACGCTAATAAATACATTCACACCTAACACTAAACATATTTAATAAATAAATAAATAAATTAATAAATAAATACGTCGAATAAATAAATAAATACGTCGAATAAATAAATAAATACGTCGAATAAATAAATAAATACGTCGAATAAATAAATAAATCAGATAAATAATTAAATTAAATAAATAAATAAATAAATTTAAATAAATAAATAAATTAAATAAATAAATAATTCAAATAAATAGATTAAATAAATAAATAATTCAAATAAATAGATTAAATAAATAAATAATTCAAATAAATACATAGCTTAAATAAATATTCGAGTCACCTCTGTATATTCTCTTCACCATGTAATTGCTTAAGGTGCCTGCTAAACGCCGTTTTAAATTTACAAAAAGATGGCAGGCACCTCACACTGCTCGGGAGCGAATTCCAGAGGTGCGCACCTTGAACTCTAAATGAGAAAAGGCCCTTATCGGCGCGCGACCCCGGAACCGAGAGCTCTTTCATACCACCCCTACTTGAAGTCCTGGCCTAGTTTTTTTCAAAGAGGGGAGTAAGATACGGTGGCTGCCGCATCACAACCGCTTTGTAAAGCAGCAGCCCCATAAAATACTCCCTCCTCACCTTCAGATCTAACCAGTCCAGTTTTTTCCTGTAGGCGGTGATATGCTCATCTCGCCTAACTTGTAGTCGTATCTGAAGCTCCCCTGACACATCAAGAAGAACCACTGAGCAATAGTCTAAGTGAGGTAGTACCAGTGCACATGCCAGCTGCTTCCTCAGTATCTCTGTGGTGCTTGAACGGAAAAGTTTTAAGCTATACAGAGCTCTATTTACTTTTCTACTGACCGCATTCAGTTGCGGCTTCCATGTCAACCTTCCGTCCATCACCACGCCGAGGTGGTGACTGTATCGACAAAGGGAACGTGTACGCCGGTCTGTATCTCAATGCCTTGCAAGTCAAGGTTCTGAACCTGTTTGATGTTGTGATCAGATCCAAAAATGATCGCCTTTGTCTTGCCGACATTGAGGCGCAGGCCAGCTGACGTTGCCCAGTTCGACACTGCTGGTGCTACAGCCGACATGCGACTGATACCATCACGAAGACCCTTCAGGGTCACTTGTGTGTAGGTTTGCAAGTCGTCAGCGTAAAGTATGTGTTCAACACCATCTAAGTCGAGTGCGTCTTGTAAGTCGTTTATGTACAGGCTGAAAAGCAGGGGTCCCAGGACTGAGCCCTGTGGAACGCCAAGATTGGTGGTTAGCCAACCTGAATCCCCATTTGTGATTGTGACGACTTTCTGTCGTCTCCCCATAATATATGACTTAAGCCACAGGAGAACACTCCTGGAGAATCCCATGCGCATCAGCTTACGCAGCAGTTTAGTGTGTGAGATGGTGTCGAATGCTTTGCTAAAATCAAACATTAACAAAATAGTCAATAGTTTTTTGTTGTTGTTAATGCCTGATCTT
Source organism: Gastracanthus pulcherrimus (assembly GCA_949152435.1). Lineage (NCBI taxonomy): Eukaryota > Metazoa > Arthropoda > Insecta > Hymenoptera > Pteromalidae > Gastracanthus > Gastracanthus pulcherrimus. The sequence goes on from OX424574.1 coordinate 67,815,435, forward strand.
ATGTCTTCCGTCAGTTTCAGTAGTGCTGTCTGTGTACTGTGATTCTGTCGAAAACCAGTCTGCATCAGGTCAAAAGTATTATTTTCTCGTAAAAAGTCAGTTATTTGGTCGTGTACTATTTTTTCAAGGACCTTAGAAAGGAAACTGAGTAGGGCAATTGGTCGGAAATCTGACACCGTAGTTGGGACAGGCATCTTCTTCAATGGCACCAACTGAGCTCCCTTCCAAGCTCCCGGAAAAATGCCACTAGACAGAGAGGAGTTAAAGATCTTAACAATATGATCTCCCACAAACGGAAGAGCCTTAGCCACTATATTTTGGGGAATGCCGTCTTCCCCTCTGGCTTGTGATGAGAAGTAGGCAACAGCCAGAACCACGTCCGAGAAGCTGACTTCTCGGAAAACAAAACCGTCATCACTGGCAGTGGTCAGGACGTTGTCAAGTTCTTCATCACCCTCATTTTGGAAGATCGACACCCCTGCAAAGTGGGCATTGAGCTCTTCCGGTGAGAAACCATGAAGCTCCTCTCTTGTCTTTGGCAGAAGGCCCAGAGCCTTGAGCTGTTTCCAGATATCTTTCTTATTATCAATCGCTTCAGAAATTTTATTTTGTAAAAATCTTTCCCTTGTTTCCTTTGTTCGTAATTCAGCTGCAAGGCCCTGATACTCCCGCCACAGTCTGTCGTCATTGGTCCGCGCATATCGTCTTCGTACGGAGTCACGTTTTTTGTAAAGATGTATTAGTTCAGCATCAACCCATGGTGGATTTGTTTTCTTTTTCGGCATGAATTCTTTTAACGGTGCAATTTTATCTATCACAGCCATGAGGTTGACACTGAGGCACTCTAATTGACTGTCAACACCCGCCGCGGGACCATCGATCCGCGACCAATCACAGTCAGCTAGGTGAGACAGGAGGTCGTCTTGCTGGATCGATTTAAAATCCCTGTAGCTGAAAGATTCAACCACAGTGGATGCAGCAGTTTCGACCCCAATCTCGACCTCTATGATGTTATGATGACTGGGAAAAGGCGCCGGCCGATTGTCCCTGCTCAGTACAACGTCATTATTATCTGTCAAGATCACATCAATCCACGTGTGAGAATCCGTGAGATGATGAGTCGCACCATGATCAATTATTTGAAGGCTAAGATCATCAGCCAACCGCCTAACAAATTTTGCATCGGCTGACGTTCCGAGTAGGTTCGCATTCAGATCTCCCATAATAATTTTGTGACTAAAGTCTTGAGTATGTATCGTTAGTTTGTCTATTAAGTCAGAGCCCTGTAAAAACGGTACGTGTGGTGGTCTGTATATTAAAGCAACAAAGACGGGGGGAAGGCTGCCCTGCTGAACACTGCACATTAGATATTCAGGTATAAATGGCCTGCCCTCCTGTGTTGTTGGAGAGCTGCATAGTAAATTGGCCTTGAAAGTGTTATGAATGTACAGGACTAGCCCGCCCCCTAGTTTGTTGCGATCAAGTCTAAGTAGTGAGTAGTCATCGATCTGAATGAGATCACTCTCAACATCAGGGTCAAGGTGCGACTCAGCAACCCCAAAGAGATGGTAGTCAGGACGAGCTGAAAGGTGTTGTTTAATCATGCCAATGTGCCCCTTCAGTGAGGTAACATTGACAAAACCTGCCCTCAGTCCCTTACAGTGAACCCCCCCAGCAGTGTGTGCGGATAGTCAATTTTTTGCAGCAGTTGACGAAATTACATTTTTATCAATTACGATTTCATTATCAACGGTTTTTTTACAGTATTTACAGTTTGAGATGGTTGATTAATGGCATATGATGCCACTATTGTCTGTAAATCAGCCGTAGATGAAAATTCATAAGAGACATCGCCATCGCGCCTCTTCACCAGGAAACGGGTGAGAGAGAGAGAGAGAGAGAGAGAGAGAAAGAGAGAGAGAGAGAGAGAGTAATGGTAAAACACCCGTATAAAGCGTGGTAACGAATATGCCTCGTACATTGGCCTCGTGTGCGTCGGGCTAAACACCCGAAACCGCGTCCCGTGTTTACGTGCGTACGCGGTCGCGGCTAGCAATCGTCTGCTTTCGGCCGTCTATTCCCCCCGCGTGGGGTAACACGTGATTCTCCCTTCCGCGTGCGTGCCAGGGGCGTGCTTCGATGCCAATGTACTAAGGTAGTGCGAAATGTTTTTCTGGAACTGTTATTCGACCAATCACCGACCAGAACGCAGATATGCTGTATTCGCCACTTCTGTATGAAGGTTGCGAACGCTCTTTAACGTTGTTTAAATGATATAAAAATATTGTACATTATTTTTAAATTAAAACCTTTATTCTGTAATACTGTATAAGTGTATAAGTACGTAAGTGAATAATTATATAAGTATGCATAAGTGGTTTTTTTTACAGAAAGTGTAAGAAAACTTGTTTGTGTCAAATCAGTATACAGTGTAAGTGTAATATCTTCGAGTGCCAGACCAAGGGATGTTCAAGGTAGAGTGTCGGGTGGCCCTGGTAAACTTACTTGGGGAAGACCAACAAAAAGAAAGAAGATTTTTTATGACAGAAAAGGAGATGGTCCTCCTCCACAGAAGTCGAGAAATTCAACTTCCAGTAGAAACGTTCAGGACATTATAACTGAAGATAGTGCAATCAAGTATAGATTTATCGATATTGACATCCTATTTCCTGAACTGCAAATAATTACATGTTGCAAGATATGTCATGGAAAACTGAATTTCTTCGAATCTGATGTACGAGGACTTGGATTTAAAATTGACATTTATTGTTCGAATTGTACAAATCCAAGAATCGCATCAATTAATTCAAGTAAATTCATTGGCAAAAAAAGTGATGCATATGAAGTTAATAGAAGATCTGTTTTGGCTATGTGTGCTCTTGGTCATGGACATGCTGGACTTTCAACATTTTGTGGAATTATGGATTTGTCACAGACAATGTCGCACTGCAATTTGTGAGTGAAGCTTATGAAGTGATTGCTGAAGGCTCTATGAGTAATGATGCGATAGAAGAAATGAGTATCTTGCCTTCATATAGTGCTGGACTTCCTGTGTCCGGAGATGGTTCTTGGAGAAAAATAGGTTTTTCCTCACTCCAAGGTGTTTCTAGAGTAATAGGCAATTCTACCGGAAAAGTGCTTGATGTTTCTATAAAAAATAGTTTTTGTAAGAGTTACTCTTAAAGGGAAGGAAAAAAGACACCAGCTTATGAAGAATGAATTGAAACGCATTAAAGTCAGTGTACCTCAAATCATCAAGGTAACGCTGGAAAAATGGAGGTAGACAATATTGTGTATTCATTATTCTTACTGATAAGAATGAGACACTGTTATTAACAAATTTTTTTGTTTCAGCGCTATTATGAGATCATATCATTGACGTATCACACATGTTTGTCTAAGTAATAGTGTGAAATATATTAATGAAATATATAACAAGAAAATACAAAGCATTCCTACTTTTTTCTAATGTTCTTTATTGTTTTTTGGTCTGCCTTATAGACTTTCTCAACATCCAGCCATCGATATAAGCTAAAAATTTTATAGAATGTTTCTGATATTTTTCCTCACAATATGAGTGCAGTAGATTATTGAAAAAGTCTATATAGCAAGTATTAAAAATATATAACCGCAAAATTAATTAAAATATTCAATTATTTAAGGGTTTATACTTTTAATTATTACTAAATAGACTTTTTTAATAATCTACTACGCTCATATTGTGAAGAAACATATCAGAAACATTCTCTAAAATTTTCAGACTGTATCGATGGCTGGATGCTGAGAAAGTCTACGAAGAGTGGTTGAAAATCGAGAAACAGAGTATCGAAAGGAGTCACTTAGTGCGAGCAACAGATTCAAGATATTTAAGTTTTTAAGCCGTGAGAATCTTTGTTATTTACCTACTTTTGGTAAAAAAAACTTCCCATATTTTAAATCACATCCAAAAAATTTTGTATATATAAAACTGCAATTTTCTTTTTTAAGATTTTAATCCAGGCCTGCCCCCTTAAGTTGACAGCAGGGGTGGTAGGGACCTGTTCTACACATCCTCCGGTCTTTTGCCGCACACTCAGGACACGTTCTTGTAGTGTATCCTGGCCAGCTACAGCCCCAGCAGACAAGATGGGTACGAGGCCCCGGATCTGTGCTTTATTTTTGTCGCTTGCCGGCTGGCGTCTGGGACTTCGTCGTTTTGGACTGCCACTCCTCTTATAATACGACCCTTTAAATATTATAGGAGCAGATCTTTGCGTCGCTGTTTTCTCAGCAGTTGATGATGGAGCTTTCACGGGGCCAGTCAGAGTCAGCTGCTTTTGTTTTTCCTCGAGCAACTTTTCGCTCATAGCTTAAATGTTTTGAGGTGAACTCTGCGATATCGCTGCCAGACTTGGAGCGTTGCGCTTCGCACTCAATTCTTCCTCCACCAGTTTGTCAACCTTCAGGGACAAGTCTATAGGCGAACATTCAGCAATTGCACTCATGTTGTAATAATTTGGCGGTGCGCGTGGCCCTTTATACGCCAATTCAGGTGGCAAGTACTTATCAGCTGGAAGTGGTTATTTCCAGTTACGTCGCACCTCCACGACAGCTTATGCCTGCCGTGCCAACCGAATCAAAGTATCAAGATCCGTGGTTTTCTCTTTACTCACGATCGCTTGCAACGCTGGCGACATATATTGATAAATGAATTGCAATTTTCTTTCATCATCCCATGGTACTTTTAATTTATTAATGTAAGAGAGTAGAGCAAATATATAATCTGTGACTGGTTCAGCAAATCCTTGGGTGCGCGCAGTAGCTTCCATCACTAATCGATGTTGATAACGGCTATCAACGCAATAACAGCGTCGTGCTGCCTCGCAAAGGCTTGCCCGGTGTGCCAATTCTACGTGGATTGCCGACACCATCGGAGTGCTGCTCCCTTCAGCAGCTCCGTCATAGCATTCAAGAGGCTCCGTCCGCTATGCAGGAAAGTGTGCGGCATTCATTAACGCGTAGCAGGAATTCTTCTATGCTGCGAACGTCTTTCACACCGGAAAACTTAATATTCCAGCATCGAAACGTTTTTCCAATATCATTAGCTCGATGATTGGAAAATGTACTATTCTGCGATGGTCGCGTTGTCTCGAAATAGAGAGGCACTCCCCTCCCCCAGACTCTATTAATTCTATTAACTTTCTTAGTTATAGTTTGGAGGTCAGTTTCAAATGTATTTATTGTAAAATTTTCAATTTGGTTTGCAACTCAAGGTTAATCTGCTCTAAATTATCTATTTCTTCTAGTAACATATTGTAATTTATCTCGACTTTATTCAACAAATTGTTTGTTGTGACTTTACTGTCATGTGATAATTTATTATCAATTTTTAAATTATCGATTTCTTGGCAAAGCACTTGCTTTTCTTTTGTCATCTCCTCCATCTGGGAGTGTTGTTTAGACAGTGTTTTCTCAACTTTCTGCAGTTTGGATTCAATTGAGAGTGCTAAAGTGTGTATTGCTGGTAACGCATTTAGCCTATTAACAATTGCTTCCAATCTGCCTTCAATAGAGGTGCAATGTCTAGCAAGTGCATTATCAATGTTTTTTGAAGTAGAATTGGTGTACTCCACCAGGCAGAAGACCGTTGTCCCCTTTTTTAAAGTAGTACTATCTAACATTCATATAACGGATGTATTCACGTCATTAACGCTGCTGTTGTTTTTTGAAGTAAATGACTGGGATGTATCGTTTGCACGGATTGTTTCCACACTATTGGCCATGACGTCGCTCGGGGATTCGCCGCTGTGCTCAGCTCCCATGTTGGAAGTAGACGGGCTCAGTGACGTCACAAGAGACTGTGCGGCCAACCGGAGTTGGCTGCTAGTGGGGGCGGGGCGTAGCCCCAGCAACGGAGAGAGTGAGGAGTTGGTGGGCGCGGCCTTGCTCGCCTAATTGGTTCGCGCAGCTGTTACTGGCTTTTTGTTAGCCGGAGTGGACGCGGCTATTTCTTTCTCTTTCACACTCATGTTATTAGAATTCGCATTCATCGCGCGCGTGATTGCCGATTCAAACAACGACCTCTTCGATTCTATGCTACAGCTTTGGTTTGAAGCTGTAGCGCACCTCGTTACATGCGGGTAAGTACTCCAAGAGGCTCGCACCCCGGATGACAGGTTATATTATATATGTAGCACTTATGTAGAGAGTTGCTGCTCCTAGGGACCTCTCCGCAGATGGCGCAGCTGTCAATTATGATAATGGTGGCGACAAAGAGGAGTCGTTCTGCGAGGGAAAGTAACGCTGTTGTGGCTAGGATGCAGCAGGTGTCGCCTCAGTAGCTTCGTAGTTGCAGTTCGAGTCGACAGATGGCGCCTTCGTAGTAGTGGCGCTGCGTGCAGAGTGTCCAGACAAAGAGAGAGAGAGAGTATGTGACGAGGTGCCATTACCCGTCATACTATTTATATACATATCAACAACCATTTATATACACCACTATATTATATATCAACCTGTTAATACAAAACAATTTGTATTAAATCATTTTTAATACATTTATTTTTAATATTTTAATCTTTAATTTCTAACATATCAGTTAGTCTAAGACAATTTTAACAAATACTAGCGTAAAATTTAACGCTGATAAACTAACACTCGTTTTAAACATAATTTTTAAAGGATTTCAGCACTATTTAAAATACCAAGCATTATCCATTGTAACATTTTAAAATTTAACATTGTTTAAATGTGAACCGTATTTCAAACATACCCAAATGAAATCTAACACTATGTTTATCTACAATAAATTTTTATTTAATCATTTTAACATTTAAACAATTGTGTATTATATGCACTATTTAAAACCATAAAACTATTATAATTTTAAAAAAATATTTAGAACACTGTTTAACTAACAATAATTTGTATTAAAACATGTTTATCATTTTTATTACACAATTTTGATAGCAATCATTTTATATTATTACAGGATTTAAATAATTTTATATTAAAATGCTTTGAAATACTGTTTGACAGCACTCCACCATTTAAACACATTTTAATACACATTAATTAGAATACAATTTCATAATAAATCACTGTAAAATCACTCTTTATGTACACTAGGGTGGAGCGAAAATGCAAAATTATCGAAATTCAATATGGCCTAGCAACAAGTTGCATCTCTACGTGTACATGCGAAAGAAATTCTGGTAGGTGCGGGAAAATGAGATATTCAATTCTAGCAAGAGCTCCGAAGTTTGCCATGAATCTTAATCTAATGAAAAATCTCCACTTATTTTCTTCTTGCACTTGAGATAGACATTGGCTGAATTACTTTTTCATTTTTTGTAATTTTCTTCTTTTTTAGTTTTTTTTTTTTTTTAACATTTTGATAGTTATTAAGTTTTTTTGTATTTTTGTAGATTATTTATATGAATAATTGCGATTAAAATTATCTTTCAGATTAAAACATTCCAGATCATTAGATAATTTAGACTGCAAACATTTTTGTCGCAAGTCGAAGTACTTACAAGGTACTTCTTGCCGTAAAAGTTTTACATATAATCTGTAAAAGAATTTTTAATTTTAATATTGTGAATGAAGAAATGTTTCCGTGCCAGATAAATCTTCAAAAATAAATTTCTTTGCTCAAAAAAATTAAATCTAACATTTTTTTCATGAATTGGCCGCATTTGACAAATTAACATGTAATAATAAATTTATCTCAAAATAAATTAATATTTCCGACTTTTAACATAAACTTCAAGTGAACTGACTTACCCATTAATCTATATCTAGGGGATAAATAAAATCTATCACTTCAAAAGTTCGATATATCGATTTTAGTCTAAAAATGCTAGTATTTTACATCTTTGCTATATTTTATCAAATTGGTAACCCTTTCTGATAAGTGCTCAAACCAACTTTACCAAAAATAACTCATAACTATTGTAAACTAGTATGAACTGCCACCTTCCAAATAACTTTTCCTTACTAAGATGTAATACAAAAATGGAAATTCAATTTCTGCAAGTAGATTTGCATTTGTTGATATAGTCTTTATAATATACTCTTTTCGTTCAAAAAATCATAGAATTTAACTTACTTTAGTTCAGCAAAAAGTCGAATCCGAGTAAACGAAAATTGATTTGAAACGTAAAAAATTTCGTAGAATGTCAAAAATTACCAAAAACGGAACTTTTTGAATATGTAGGTTATGGAGTTCCGAAGTTATCACACAATAGAGCATTTCTAAGGTCGGAATTCGATTCTGCATTGAAAAACCAATTAAAAAATAATTTAATTTAGGTGAAATAATATAATAAAAAATGTATTGCCAATTAAAAAATTGCTTTGCTGTTTAAATAGTTCGAAATTTTCGTTAGGATTATATTGTTGAAATAATAAAGTTTATGACTTGAAAATTGATAACTGATGTCTCTAGATTAGATGAGTACAAGGTTTATGACGTACGATATACGTCACGTGAAAACATTGACAAAACTACGAGTACTAGTTTTGTTTACTTCTAATATGTTCTTAGGAAGGACCAGTAAAATTCCCGATGCTTAAAAAGTAAAATTCCCGTTGTTTCCAGCTGAAAAAGAAATTCCATTGCGTAAAATTCCCGTTGTTTCCAGATGAAAAAGAAATTCCCGCGACATTTTCGCTTTTTCCTGAATTTCCGGTGAGTAGACACCCCTGAAAAAAATAACTGTTATGTGGAATAGCCCCGTACTTATGACATTCAAATGACTGTTTCGGTCGCAGTTTGCATCCATCGGTGTCTATTGGCAGAAGTAGAAACGGTTGTTTTCCAAAAAGGAGGAGAGAGAGAGAGAGAGAGAGAGAGAGAGAGAGAGAGAGAGAGAGTCAGAGCGAGAGAGAGAGAGAGACAGAGAGAGAGAGGGAGAGAGAGAGAGAGAGCGAGAGAGAGATAGATAGATAGATAGATAGATATACTTTTTATTCATCAAAAGACAAAATCTTACAATTTCATGTACATGTAGTTATAATTATAATTAAAAATATCAGTCGATTTAATATAATTGTTATCTTAACTTTCACTTATTGCATATTTCTTATTAAAATATTAATTCACTTTATCAGTTCGTCAGTTTATAAAATTTCAATGTAATGAACTAGTCACAGTCAGATATCACAGATACGCTTCGTCAAAAAATAATAATACATAGAATAAAAAATAAATACAATAGAGATAACATATAAATATAAAATAATACATACACATACTTTGCTAAATCTTTGCGTATACTATCACGTCTAAATTTAAAAACACACTCATTCATGACACTTTAACAATCACGCTAATAAATACATTCACACCTAACTAACACTAAACATATTTAATAAATAAATAAATAAATTAATAAATAAATACGTCGAATAAATAAATTAATAAATAAATACGTCGAATAAATAAATAAACCAGATAAATAATTAAATTAAATAAATAAATAAATAAATTTAAATAAATAAATAAATTAAATAAATAAATAAATAAGTTTAAATAAATAAATAAGTTTAAATAAATAAATAAGTTTAAATAAATAAACAAGTTTAAATAAATAAATAAGTTTAAATAAATAAATAAGTTTAAATAAATAAATAAGTTTAAATAAATAAATAAGTTTAAATAAATAAATAAGTTTAAATAAATAAATAAGTTTAAATAAATAAATAAGTTTAAATAAATAAATAAGTTTAAATAAATAAATAAATTAAATAAATAAATAATTCAAATAAATAAAAAGCTTAAATAAATGTTCGACTTATCTCTGTACATACTCTTCACCATGTAATTGCTTAAGGTGCCTGCTAAACGCCGTTTTAAATTTACAAAAAGTTGGCAGGCACCTCACACTGCTCGGGAGCGAATTCCAGAGGTGCGCACCTTGAACTCTGAATGAGAAAAGGCCCTTATCGGTGCGCGACCCCGGAACCGAGAGCTCTTTCATACCACCCCTACTTGAAGTCCTGGACTGGTTTTTTTCAAACAGAGCAGTAAGATACGGTGGCTGCCGCATGACAACCGCTTTGTAAAGCAGCAGCCCCATAAAATACTCCCTCCTCACCTTCAGATCCAACCAGTCCAGTTTTTTCCTGTAGGCGGTGATATGCTCATCCCGCCTAACACCACATATGTATCTCACACATGCATTCTGTAGACGTTGTAGTCGTGCCTGGAGCTCCCCTGACACATCAAGAAGAACCACTGAACAATAGTCTAAGTGAGGTAGTACCAGTGCACATGCCAGCTGCTTCCGCAGTATCTCTGTGGTGCTTGAACGGAAAAGTTTTAAGCTATACAGAACTCTATTTACCTTTCTACTGACCGCATTCAGTTGCGGCTTCCATGTCAACCCTCCGTCCATCACCACGCCGAGGTTGGTGACTGTATCGACAAAGGGAACGTGTACGCCGGTCTGTATCTCAATGCCTTGCAAGTCAAGGTTCTGAACCTGTTTGATGTTGTGATCAGATCCAAAAATGATCGCCTTTGTCTTGCCGACATTGAGGCGCAGGCCAGCTGACGTTGCCCAGTTCGACACTGCTGGTGCTACAGCCGACATGCGACTGATACCATCACGAAGACCCTTCAGGGTCACTTGTGTGTAGGTTTGCAAGTCGTCAGCGTAAAGTATGTGTTCAACACCATCTAAGTCGAGTGCGTCTTGTAAGTCGTTTATGTACAGGCTGAAAAGCAGGGGTCCCAGGACTGAGCCCTGTGGAACGCCAAGATTGGTGGTTAGCCAACCTGAATCCCCATTTGTGATTGTGACGACTTTTTGTCGTCTCCCCATAATATATGACTTAAGCCACAGGAGAACACTCCTGGAGAATCCCATGCGCATCAGCTTACGCAGCAGTTTAGTGTGTGAGAAAATCAAACATTAACAAAATAGTCAATAGTTTTTTGTTGTTGTTAATGCCTGATCTTATGTCTTCCGTCAGTTTCAGTAGTGCTGTCTGTGTACTGTGATTCTGTCGAAAACCAGTCTGCATCGGGTCAAAAGTATTATTTTCTCGTAAAAAGTCAGTTATTTGGTCGTATACGATTTTTTCAAGGACCTTAGAAAGGAAACTGAGTAGGGCAATTGGTCGGAAATCTGACACCGTAGATGAGACAGGCATCTTCTTCAATGGCACCAACTGAGCTCCCTTCCAAGCTCCCGGAAAAATGCCACTGGACAGAGAGGAGTTAAAGATCTTAACAATATGATCTCCCACAAACGGAAGAGCCTTAGCCACTATACTTTGGGGAATGCCGTCTTCCCCTCTGGCTTGTGATGAGAAGTGGGCAACAGCCAGAACCACATCCGAGAAACTGACTTCTCGGAAAACAAAACCGTCATCACTGGCAGTGGTCAGGACGTTGTCAAGTTCTTCATCACCCTCATTTTGGGAGATCGACATCCCTGCAAAGTGGGCATTGAGCTCTTCCGGTGAGAAACCATGAAGCTCCTCTCTTTTCTTTGGCAGAAGGCCCAGAGCCTTGAGCTCATTCCAAATATCTTTCTTATTATCAATCGCTTCAGAAATTTTATTTTGTAAAAATCTTTCCCTTGTTTCCTTCCTTCGTAATTCAGCTTCAGCTGCAAGGCCCTGATACTCCCTCCACAGTCTGTCGTCTTTGGTCCGCGCATAGCGTCGTCGTACGGAGTCACGTTTTTTGTAAAGATGTATTAGTTCAGCATCAACCCATGGTGGATTTGTTTTCTTTTTCGGCATGAATTCTTTTACCGGTGCAATTTTATCTATCACAGCCATGAGGTTGGCACTGAGGCACTCTAATTGACTGTCAACACCCGCCGCGGGACCATCGATCCGCGACCAATCACAGTTAGCTAGGTGAGACAGGAGGTCGTCTTGCTGGATCGACTTAAAATCCCTGTAGCTGAAAGATTCAACCACAGTGGATGCAGCAGTTTCGACCCCAATCTCGACCTCTATGATGTTATGATGACTGGGAAAAGGCGCCGGCCGATTGTCCCTGCTCAGTACAACGTCATTATTATCTGTCAAGATCACATCAATCCACGTGTGAGAATCCGTGAGATGATGAGTCGCACCATGATCAATTATTTGAAGGTTAAGATCATCAGCCAACCGTCTAACAAATTTCGCATCGGCTGACGTTCCGAGTAGGTTCGCATTCAGATCTCCCATAATAATTTTGTGACTAAAGTCTTGAGTATGCATCGTCAGTTTGTCTATTAAGTCAGAGCCCTGTAAAAATGGTACGTGTGGTGGTCTGTATATTAAAGCAACAAAGACGGGGGGAAGGCTGCCCTGCTGAACACTGCACATTAAATATTCAGGTATAAATGGCCTGCCCTCCTGTGTTGTTGGAGAGCTGCATAGTAAATTGGCCTTGAAAGTGTTATGAATGTACAGGACTAGCCCGCCCCCTAGTTTGTTGCGATCAAGTCTAAGTAGTGAGTAGTCATAGATCTGAATGAGATCACTCCCAACATCAGGGTCAAGGTGCGACTCAGCAACCCCAAAGAGATGGTAGGCAGGACGAGCTGAAAGATGTTGTTTAATCATGCCAATGTGCCCCTTCAGTGAGGTAACATTGACAAAACCTGCCCTCAGTCCCTTACAGTGAACCCCCCCAGCAGTGTCTGCGGATAGTCAATTTTTTGCAGCAGTTGACGGAATTACATTTTTATTAATTTCGATTTCATTATCAACAGTTTTTTTTACAGTATTTACAGTTTGAGATGGTTGATTAATGGCATATGATGCCACTATTGTCTGTAAATCAGCCGCAGATGAAAATTCATGAGAGACATCGCCATCGCGCCTCTTCACCAGGAAACGGCCCCCTCTATGCCAAACATATTTAAAATTAAGTCTCATCGCAAGGGCCTTGAGTCTTCTATATTTAATAAAACATTCTTTTGTTAACAATTCATTTATAAAAATTTTCCCATTTATAATCCCATCCCTTGTGTCCTGGTCAAGAGCTGCAATGTCGACATCTCTAGCATGAAAGCCAGTGATAAGCTTTTTGGCTCGCATTATTTTCTCGCCTAACGCACTGCTGGAAAGGGTAACAACCCATGGTGACCTTCTACGTTCGCTGTTTGTATCTGCTAATGCCGCAGCTGTTGATTCTTCTGACCGAAGCAGGCGTGTGCCTATTGTATCAATTTTTCGTGTTGATGGAAGGACACGGCACAGTATCGCGTGTGCGACGTCAACACGCTTAGAGACATCACCGTCGAAAATGTTTGAAATAATGAGCTCCGTATTACCGCTTTTAATGTTTTTACTGTGCATTGTCCCCCCATCAATCGTTTGCACCCGCGTGCTTCGTGCAGGTGATGCTGCAGCATCAGCATTGTCGTTATTATACTTATTCAAACGCCTAGACATTTTATTTCTACTATTTACAATTTGGATAAACCCGTCATTATTTCTTTCACAATTGTCAATTGTTTCGCTTATATCACTATAATTGTCGAGTAAGGTACTATTCGTAGCAGACGCATTATTAACAGTATTACATTTTTTTGTACTCATAAGAGAAACGGTATTGTTTTGTGTACTGGGGAGTACTGCGATTTTTTGGAATTCAATTTTATTTAGTATGAGTTGGTTATCTTTTTGGATGTTCTCAACATTTCTTTCAATTTTCTCAATAGTAGTAGTATATACAGAGGTAAAATCTTCTTTTGTTATTATTTTTTCTATTTTTGTTATTATTTCCTTGTTGTCACGTTCAACTCTATTGATTTTATTTGTTAAATTTAGGAAATCGTTTTCAAAAGTGTTTAATATAAGATTATCAATTTTAGTCTGTGACTCAAGATTTGTCTGCTCTAGATTATCGATTTTTTCAATTAACATGCTATAATTTACCTCTGTATTGGTCAATAAAGTGTTCGTTTCTACGTTATTATCATGTAATTTTTTATTTTTAATTTTTAGGTTATCTATATCTTGATAAAGCACTTGCTTCTCCTTGAGAGAGAGAGAGAGAGAGAAAGAGAGAGAGAGAGAGAGGGATAGATAGATATACGATTTATTTGTCATTTTCGGCAAAAATACATTACATAAAAATTGTTGTTTTGTCATTCATTACATTAAGTCTTTGATCACTATCACAGGTCGTCAGTATATAAATATAAAAAATTTTTGCACAAATTTGTCATTATCTAATATCACAGTTTGTTTATATCACAGTTCCATAACAATTTCTGAAAGTTTACTCATTCTTGCATACACGTACATGCATCACGTCACAATTTAAAAACAATTACAATTCAGCCGATACATACACTTATCACACACGCAGATAAATTTACTCTTTATTAAAATATACTCTATATATTTTGTACATTACAACATATTTCACGACTAAGAATACAAAACGCGGGAGAACGGATAATTTAAATGAAAAAAAATAGAAAGATACAATAAATAAATAAATAAATAAACAAACAAACAAAAAAACAAACAAACAAACAAACAAACAAACAAACAAACAAACATATATATATAAATAAATAAATAAATAAATAATTAAATAAAGAAATAAAAAAAAAAAAATAAATAAAAAAAAAATAAACAAATAAATAAATGAATAAATAAATAAATAACTACCCATGTATATGAATACTCTGTCGACATGAAAAAATGTCAACATAATCACCGTGCAGTTGACTGAGGTGCCTGCCTAACGCCGTTTCAAATTTACATAAGGACGGCAGATACCTCACACTGCAGGGGAGGGAGTTCCAGAATCGCGAGCCTTGGGCTCTAAACGAATATAGACCCTTATCAGTCCGCGATCCCGGAACCGAGAGCTCTTTCACACCACTCCTACTGGAAGTCCTAGCTGTGTTTTTACCAAAGAGAGCCGCAAGGTACGGAGGTTGTCCCATATTTATTGCCGTATACAATAATAACCCCGCAAAGTACGCTCTTCTTTTCTTTACTGTAAGCCAGCCAAGATATTTCCTGTGAGGAGTGATGTGCTCATCCCTTCTAACACCACATATGTATCTCACACATGAATTTTAAAGTCGTTGCAACTTCGTCTCGAGCTCATCAAACACATCAAGGTGAACCACGGAACAATAATCTAAATGTGGCACTACCAGCGCGCATACAAGCTGCTTTCTCAACGCCTGAATTGTGCATGAACTAAAAAATCGTAGGCTGTAAAGAGCACGATTTACCTTTTTTCCAACTGCATCAACCTGCAGTTTCCACGTGAGTTTAGAGTCCATGACAACACCAAGGTTTGTGGCTGAGTCAGAGAAAGGCACATGTACACCTTCCTGAAACCCTATGCCGGGCAAACCAAGATCCTGCAAAGGATTGATGTTGTGCTCGGAGCCGAAAATGATTGCTTTTGTTTTGCCGACATTGAGTCGCAGTCCGGATGCTTCGGCCCACTCCGACACTGCCCGCGCAACAGCCGACATGCATCTGATACCCACATGAAGATCTCGTAATGTCACTTGAGTGTAAGTTTGCAAGTCGTCCGTAATACACTGCTGGAGACGGTAACAACCCACGGTGATCGTCTGCGCTCGCTAGTTACCTCGGCTGATGTCACCGAAGCGACTCATCTGACCGCAGCAGGCGGCTATTTACTATATCCGTTTTCTGTATCGATGGGAGGACACGACGCAGTATAGCATGAACCACATCAACACGCTTAGTGCTGTTACCGTCAAAAATATTCAAAATTATTAAGTCATTATTGCAATTTGTATTATTATTAGTTTGTATTGTCCTCCCACCTACCATTTTAGCCCGCGTGCTTCGTGCAGATGACGTCGACGCCATATCTTGCAGTGTATCGTTGCTTTCGTTATTCAAATTATTATCTATGTTATATATATATATTATTATTATTATTATTTACATTATTACTAAGTACACTATTTATCTTATCATTACTATTTCTATTTCTAATACTGTGCGGTGAAAAAGTTGTATTTGCCTTACTGGTAGGCAGGCCAATTTAGTAATTTTCAATTTTACTTAAAAATTCAGGCGACATCCAAACATTACTGCTTATGTATGATAAACACACTATTTTCCAGTCAAATAATAAGCTGAATTATCTGATCAAATTAGGAAAAGATAAAATCATTAATGAAGAAAAAAATATTGTTGTGCACAAAATATACATAAGTATACATTGGTCAAACCGAACGCCAATAAAAACGGAGACTTGAGGAACACAAAGATATACTTGAAGTGAATCGAAGTTTGATTATCATACACAGATGGAATGAATATCACGAATTTGATTGGGACAAAGTTGAAATATTAGATAATGAGCCCCTTTTAAGCAAAATACTAATTTCATAAATGTTTTATAGTCAGACATACCAAAATAACATTAATAAAAGAGAGGGCAGATAAAACAACACGCGCACAACATGTTCAACATTATTATAAAAATTTTTTCCAATTCTTAGAAGAACAAAATTTCTTAACATAATTTATTTCTTCTATCTTACTCTTACCCCTATTTAAAAGAATAAAAAAAAAATAATACAAAATGGTTGCATTTAAACAGTGCTAAAATTTTAAGGTACGTTGTTAGAATTGTTCAAAGCTAACTGATATGTTTAATATTAAAAAATAATATATTAAAAATGAATGTATTAAAAATGATTTAATACAAATTGTTTTGTTAGTTAAACAGAGTGATATATAGCATGGTCGTGTATATAAATGGTTGTTGATATGTACATAAGGGTGGAGCAAATATGTAAAATTTTCCAATTTCGATAGAACCTAACAAAACGTTGTTGCCTCTCTACATGTATATACGAAAAAATTTTTGGCAGATGCTGAAAAATGAGATTACCTGCTTTGAAAAAAATTCCGAAGATTCGCAGTCTTACAAAGATATTGTAGATATTTTCTAAAATTTGATCTTTTTTATTGTAATATATAATATTTTGCTCGTACGCCCATGCGACAGTAAAGCCCGAGCTCTTACGAGCAATTAGCGCAACGAAGTATAGTACCGGCGGGGCCGTTAGATGGTGTGATGCTAACCGCTAGCGAACTAGCAACGTTGCGTGCATATAGAGCGGCGCACCGGGGAGTCATGACACGACCGATTCTCTCGATCAACCCCTCTCTGTAAGCCATTCTAGGCAGCACATGAAGAGATAATAAAGCTATATTTTAGACCTTAACATTCTTGGTCATTGCCTACTTTTCGGAGATTGAGGTTTCGCTCTCTGTCTCTCTCTCTCTCTCTCTCTCTCTCTCTCTCTCGTAGAGTCTGTGCTCTCTATACGTGTACACACTCATTTGCATCGCTCTCGTTTAAAGTTCTTTTTACGCCGCCGTCGTACCTTCGAGTATGCTATAGTGTGACCCTCAAGTAGGGCCACAGTGCAAGACTCCTCCACCACAGTCATTTATGATCAGGTGTGCTGTATTTATACAGCAATTTCTTGTTTGCACTGGTGCCTCAGGTTTGAGGTTAGCTACAATATAATCCTGCTACGTCACCCCGAGCGCTAAAGTCTGCGCATGCCCGAGTCTCAACATCTACAGGTACGTGCGGATTATATCATCGAGGCGTGAGAGTGTGCGTGTGTGTGTCACGGTATGGAGGCCAGCATTAAAAGCTGTGCTGAATGTGGTCTGCCTCCTAGCAGGGGCAAGACCTATAAGTACTGCTGCATTAAATGTAATAAGGCAGGTCATGTTAGATGCGTGATCCTGCAAACTAATGCGGCAGTAAAGCAGTACATATGCACAAAAGGTGTTGCCAATACATCTCGCAGCAGTAATAAAGCAGTGGCTGTACATAACGTGACGTCACGCCTAACAGCGAAAGTGTATTCTGGTATAGTGCGTGCGAGCATACATACAAAGCCGCAACGCTCGCTGCCTAGTGGGAACGACGCTAATGCGGCAGCCGCAGACCAGTGTGCTCACTGCTCCCACTACACCGCGCTTGCCTCTATCTCTCTCTAGCGCTGACGCAAGCCTAAGAGACAGTACTACCGATCAGCTCAGCTCCAGCGCGGGCCAACACCATGGGAGTCTCGCACCTGCGCTGCCTGCTGTACAGCGAGTGGCAGGCGTGAAGGCGCTGAATCTTCACTCTTCATATACGGACAGTGTTTTTTCTCACACTTCGACGCCAGCTAAAGACGACATCGCTCTCCCCGGGGCAGTTTCGACGCCTTCGACATCTACCACGGACATAGAACTACCCCCTAGATGTAAATCCACGGTACAAACAAGTAATTTCAGCAGCGTAAATGATGTTAATGCGTCGGTAATACGTATGTTAGACTCTACTACCTTTAAAAAAGGGACGACAGTCTCCTGCTTGGTAGAGTATGCCAATTCGACATCTAGAAACATAGACAATGCACTTACTAGACATTCGTCCTCTCATGAAAGCAGATTGGATGCAATTGTTAAAAGGCTAGACTCGTTACCAGCGATACATACTCTAGCACTGACAATTGGGTCCAAAATGCAGAAAATAGAGGATAAGATGTTAAAACAACACTCCCAGCTGGAGGAGATGTTAAATGAAAAGCAAGTGCTTTGTCGTGAAATTAATGATTTAAAAATTCAAAACAAATAGCTACACGAAACGTGTCCAAATATAACAAATAATGTGTTGAATAAGATCGAAGTTAATTACAATGCAATTATAGAAAGTGTAGATAACATTGAGCAGTCTAATTTTGAAGTGAAAAATCTAGTCAAAAATAATAGTGAGACAAAGAAATACGATAATGACCTTAAAATAATAATTGATAAAGTTAATAAAATTGAAAGTGACAACTCCGACATATTAAAGGACATAAGAAAAATTATTGCACACGAGACGGCAAGCAGTAACGATCATGAAACTGCAATAAATAATAATAATAATAATATAGAGAAAACTTTGAAAATTATTCACCATAAACATCAAGAATTTTTAAGTAAAATTGAAAATTACTAAATTGGCCTGCCTACCAGTAAGGCAAATACAACTTTTTCGCCGCATATTTGTGATATACGGAATGCCTAATTTAATTTCTCGTCTAAATTGTAGATTTTGGAGCATTATTTCTGTTGTTATAGATTCACTATCCTGTTTCATGACTTTGTTGATATAGTAGTAATATGTTTAGCTATAAAATGTAAGAGATAACTTTTTTCTAACAATAAATTTTGCTTCCTCATAGAGGTAGCTTTGTGGTGGTAAAAGAAAAAGTTTTGCTAAAGACATGCTAGCAACATGTTTTGAGATATTGAGAATCAAAATACACTATTTGTTGAAAATATCCGTATGGATATGTGTGTGTGTGTGTGGGCGTGTGAGTGTGCGTGGGCGTGTGTATGTGCGTGCGCGTGTGTGTGCGTGTGTGTGTATCTGTGCGTCTGTGTTTGTGTACGCATATGTGTGTATGCGTGTGTGTGTGTGTGTGTGTGTGTGTGTGTGTGTGTGTGTGTGTGTGTGTGTGTGTGTGTGTGTGTGTGTGTGTGTGTGTTTTTTTTTTTTTTTTTTTTTTCCTTATAGAGAGAGAGGTTTAAGGCAAATCCATTATGGACCATGACATGATATAGTGAAGTACCACCGTGTGTGAGACTCGCACTCACTAAACCTTCCAGTATACGCCAGGGTTTTTACGCCCCACCGCAACCGGATCCCCTCCGTTCACTTTTTGACCCTTAGTAAAGTGAACCGTGCCCTTTCTTCTGAGTTGACCTCCCCGCGGTACTACCGCCAAGCAATGCTTCGCGGGGGTCATTGGGCTCCTGCCCTCTTCTGTGAATGTGGTCGGCATCACTGGTTCTCCCATTACCGTCATTAGTAGTCTTCCGTGTTGTGTGCCTTCTACTTCTTACCGCATCGTCCGGTCGCCAGCTTCATTCAGCATCTCTCGTCTTTTTCTTCTTCCTTCTTCGTCTTTTCTGACCTTCTTAAGTATATCTGCTGCATAGTTGTTTACTGTGCACCATCCATCCTCCGAAGTCAGCATAGCCTCCATAATCGACTCAGGTGTTACTCTGGTCTGGAGATAGCTCTCAAGTTCTTCTCTTTCCTGTTGGTATCGTGAGCAGTCACAGAAGACATGCTCCGCATCCTCGTCAGCGTCCATACACACTGGGCAGTTTGGACGGTCTTCTAATTTGAATCGGTGCAGGTACGCCCGGAAGCATCCGTGCCCGGTCAAAAACTGTGTCAGGTAGTAATTTACTTCCCCATGTCTTCTTTCGGTCCAGCCCTCTATCCTTGGTATGAGGCGATGTGTCCATCGCCCCTTGCCACTGGAGTCCCATCTTTTTTGCCACTCAGTCAGTGTCTGCTTCTTCGCGGAATCCCAGATGTCCTTCTGAGTGTTGTCATTTTGTTGTCGCTTTGTCTCGAAGACATTCTTTCTCTCCATTGCTAGGAGGTCAATAGGCGGCATGCCTGCTATAATACAGGCAGCCTCATCTGATACCGTACGATAAGCAGACGCGACCCTAAGTGCACTTCGTCTGTATACAGTCGACAGCTTGTTTGCGTACGTTTTCACTAACATGGCATCTGCCCATATAGGAGCCCCGTACAACATAATCGATGTGATTACACTGACTAAGAGCAACCTTCTACCTTGCGTTGGCCCTCCTACATTTGGCATCAATCGAGATAAAGCAGCGCCAACTTTTGCTGCTTTATCACTCACTGTTTCAAGATGCTGCTTAAATGTAAGTCTTGCATCAATGGTAATGCCCAGGTACTTAATGGTTGGTTGAGAAACAATCTTGTGTCCATCCACTATTAGCGTTATTTTCTCCATTTTCTTCCTACTAGAAATAAGAAGAACTTCGGTTTTATGACTGGCCAATTCCAGTCCTGTCTGTCAGCCATTCGCGTATTATACGAATAGCCTCGTCAGCTATCTCTGTTATATCTTCTATGCTTTTCGCTACCACGACTAGTGCTATGTCATCAGCGAATCCTATCACTGTCGCCCCTTTGGGTAACTGTAGCCTTAGTACCCCATCGTACAAGCTGTTCCAAGTCGGTGAACCAAGCACTGATCCCTGGGGTACTCCTCCTGTTACTTCATAGGTCTTGGTGCCATTGTCAGTGTCATATAATAAGATTCTGTCCTTCAAGTAGTCGGACATCATCCTTCTTATATATAAAGGCACTTCTTGTTTACGAAATGCCTCGTGTATTTTGGTCCATTTGGCCGAGTTGAATGCATTTTTGACGTCCAGAGTGACGACAGCGCAATACTCCTTTGCTCCTCCTTTCCATCTCTTTCCCTCTATCGCTGCGCGCGCAGTGTCAATCACTATGTTCACTGCGTCTAGAGTTGATCGTTTCCTCCGAAAGCCGTATTGGTGTTCCGCAAGTCCCCCTTTTTCTTCTATTGCCTGATCCATTCTGACGCAAATTATGCGTTCCAGAATCTTGCCTGAGGTGTCCAGCATGCAGAGCGGTCTGTATGATGAAGCGTCCTCAGGTGGCTTCTTTCCCTTTGGTAGTAGCACAAGTCGTTGTCTCTTCCAGTCGGCGGGAAATATTCCCTCTTTTAGACATGTGTTGTACAAGTCTATGAAGATCTCTGGTTGGGCGAATATAGCATGTTTCAATGCTATATTGGGAATGCCATCCAGGCCTGGAGCCTTGTTGTTTCCAACCCTCTTGCAAGCGCTTAGCAGTTCCTCCATTGTGACTGGAGGAATAGCTTCTTCGTTTGCCTCTGATTCTATAACACACGGTTCGTCCCGTTGTGTGGGGAACAGTTTAGTCACTACTCGATCTAATAATTGTGGGCACTTGGGAGGGGGTGCGTAGCTTCCTTTGATCTTCTTCATTACTATTTTATAAGGTCTACCCCAGGGGTCTTTATTAACCTCGTCCTGTAATTCCTTCAGGCACCGTCGCTTATTGGTACGGATTGTCTTCTTAAGCTTTCGCTTAGCGTCCTTCATTTCCTGGTGGTAGGCATCTACTAATTCCTGGCCTCTTCCAGTTTTATAGTATTTCTTTCTTGCCCGCTGCTCCTGTCTCCTAGTCCGATGGCACTCGCTACGAGCGCTATCCGCCTCACTATTCCACCAGTATACTGGTGGTCGTCTTTGGTTGGGCACTCTTCTTGGCATAGCTGCGTCGCAGGCTCGGGTGATATTTTTCATCACCTGTTTAGCCTTGCTGTCCGCTGTCCCAAACAGTTGTATTTCCTCCAGTGCCAACAGAAACATCTCCTTATCATAGTCTTTCACTTTCCAACCGATTCTATTGGTCCTTGTACTCGCACTGGAACCCTGCTTTGATCTTCCTATCTCCATAATTATGGCCTGGTGATCACTATTGGTGTAGTGTTCACTCACGATCCACGTGTCGACTGAGTCAATTAAACAGCTGCTAACATATGTCAGATCTACTATAGATCCTGTGTCCCCTCTTCTAAAAGTGTTGGTACAACCCTGATTAACTAGTACCAAATCTAGGAGTGCGAATGTTTCCAGCAGCACCCGTCCTCTTTGATTAGTCCTTTGGCTGCCCCACTCTACGGCCCATGCGTTAAAATCGCCTGCTATTATTACTGGCTTTCTTCCCGCCATATCCTGTACGAGTCGATCTAACAGTCTTTCGAACTGTTCAATTGGCGCATTAGGCGGGGCATAGCAGCTGTATACGTATATACCTGCTACCTTCGCCCGTACAAATCCTTCCTCACGAGTCATCATTTTTTCCTGGAAAGCTACGTCGCCACATGTCCAGATCGCTGCTTTGCCAGTGTCGTCCGTGTCCCATGATGGCTGGTCCAGATCTCTGTATTGTTCACATATGATGGCCACATCAACCTTCGTCTCTCGAACGTACTGGTTAAGTAGGTCCTGTGCTGTCTCGCAGTGATTTAGGTTTAACTGCACTATCTTCATTATCTTTTTTTTTTTTCTTTTAACTCTTCTAATGCAGCTCTGTAGATAGGACATGTGTAGCTACCGGCTGCATGATCAGTTTTTCCTCCTGCGCTCCTTTCACAGCAGAGTACGCAATTTGGTTGATTCTTACACTCTCTTGCTTTATGGTCTATATTTCCACATTTGTAGCAGAGGTTACTTCGGTCCTGTGCTACCTTGCAACTTTTGGCGATATGTCCAAATCCTAGACACTTATAACATCTAAGTGGACGTATATTCCTTTCCATCTGCCGTATTCGGCAGACTACCCAGCCTATCTTGATTTTGCGCTTAGCTATCATCTGTTGAGCCATTTTTGCTGGCATTTGGGTGACCGCGGTCTGCGTGTCACCGTATGCCTTACGCAATGATTTTACTACAATCTCGTCCAATGTGGACGCGTCGCTACTTTGGAACTCCCTGCGTAGCGCCTCTAGAATGTCCTCCTTGCTAGTTAGTACGTCGAGATCCTTTATTTCAAAGGCCACTACGTCTTGTAGGGTCCTTATTTTGGTACCCCCATCTAGCACTTCTTGCACCGCTTGCCGGAGTTCCGTAGCCTTCCCTTCCGCTGTGCGTTGGAGTTCCAAAAGCAGGTCCCCAGCCGCAGTCCTGCGTACCCTGTTTACGCATTCGCCGAGTGCCGTCAATTTGGGTTCCGCCTTCATCTTTCTCAAGATATCAGCGTAAGAGGTCCCTTCGGCGGCCTTTATAATAAGGGCCTCCGGTCGGGTTGGTCTTGCCCGTGTCGTTTTAGATTTTTTAGTGCCTTTTTGGCTTAAGACACCAGTGTCACTCATCCCGTCTTCTTTTTTCTTCTTTTTCTTTATCTTCCTCGTTTCCTTTACCTGCCAAGGTGTCTCTCTGACTGTGGAGGGCGGTGGTGGGGACTGCGATGTTGTCGTCCTTTGTGCCTTCTTCCTGGCCGCCGTGACCTGCTGCGGTGATGTTCTCCGATGCTTGTTCGGAGTCTGGTCCATCTGTTTCTGAACGAAGGAGGGAGAGGTTTGGCTCTCTCGATCCTTGCTACTTCTATCCTTCGACTGAGTACCTGCTTTGGCCTTCGTAAAGTCCTGTAGCGCTCTGCTAGTAGCCTTCGCCATAGTCTTCAACTCTGTGTGTATGTTTTTCTTACCCAAGATAAACGCCACCAGAGCTTCGACTTGCTCTTTGAGGAGCTTGAACGATCGAGTCTCTTTATCCTGCTCCTTTTCTTGATCTTCTCTTATTCTGTCCTCTATACCTCCACTTCCATACTCCGTCACATGGACAATGGGGGACAGAGGTGTTATCAACTCTCCGTCTGAAGTGCTTTCCAGGCAGTTGTTACTGACTAGTTTCACTCCCTGCTCGTTTACCAGGCTGTTGTTGCTGCCTGGTTTCTGGGTAGGGAACCCAGTTTCAATGACACTTTTTAGGGTATCCGAAGTCCCTACGTTTGTCCTTGCTGGTGTACGTATCATATTTCTTTTTTTTTTTTTTTTTTTTTCCCCTTCTCTCTTCTCTCACCTACTTTCCACTTAGATTTCACTCTCAATTCTGGCTTCGTAGACGTGTATTCTGGCCTCGTGCCCCAGCGCAAGTCGTCCTCGTAAAGTATCCGGAGGGGGGTAGCGGGGCCCCCCTTCTGACCATGACGGGGCCCTGTCCGGGCGCCACCCGGCACCACCATAGCCATCAGGATTTTCGCCGGTTGATAGAGCAGCTAGGGCATGTCGGCTAAACCGCCCCGGGCTCCTGTACTTACCGGCAGCCTGGGAGTGTCAGAGCCCAGTTTATCTCACATCCTCCACCCTCAACAGTCGAAGTTAAGTCGCGCTGCGGCAACCAGCGAGCGTCTGGTCAGCCATGCTTTGAAGATCCATCCTCGTTTCTTGTGGTGATTTTAAACAGATCTTCGTTTGGCTTTTGGTCCGCGGGAGATATTTTATTTTTCTCCTACCCTCTGCAGGCAGTACTACGTATGTAGTATTATGTGCCTATAGCGAGCACTCCTCAATCCGCCACCCGAGGACGCGCCACATGGGGGTACAGCCTCCCCCTCGTGGTGTGTGTGTGTGTGTGTGTGTGTGTGTGTGTGTGTGTGTGTGTGTGTGTGTGTGTGTGTGTGTGTGTGTGTGTGTGTGTGTGTGTGTGTGTGTGTGTGTGTGTGTGTGTGTGTGTGTGTGTGTGTGTGTGTGTGTGTGTGTGTGTGTGTGTGTGTGTGTGTGTGTGTGTGTGTGTGTGTGTGTGTGTGTGTGTGTGTGTGTGTGTGTGTGTGTGTGTGTGTGTGTGTGTGTGTGTGTGTGTGTGTGTGTGTGTGTGTGTGTGTGTGTGTGTGTGTGTGTGTGTGTGTGTGTGTGTGTGTGTGTGTGTGTGTGTGTGTGTGTGTGTGTGTGTGTGTGTGTGTGTGTGTGTGTGTGTGTGTGTGTGTGTGTGTGTGTGTGTGTGTGTGTGTGTGTGTGTGTGTGTGTGTGTGTGTGTGTGTGTGTGTGTGTGTGTGTGTGTGTGTGTGTGTGTGTGTGTGTGTGTGTGTGTGTGTGTGTGTGTGTGTGTGTGTGTGTGTGTGTGTGTGTGTGTGTGTGTGTGTGTGTGTGTGTGTGTGTGTGTGTGTGTGTGTGTGTGTGTGTGTGTGTGTGTGTGTGTGTGTGTGTGTGTGTGTGTGTGTGTGTGTGTGTGTGTGTGTGTGTGTGTGTGTGTGTGTGTGTGTGTGTGTGTGTGTGTGTGTGTGTGTGTGTGTGTGTGTGTGTGTGTGTGTGTGTGTGTGTGTGTGTGTGTGTGTGTGTGTGTGTGTGTGTGTGTGTGTGTGTGTGTGTGTGTGTGTGTGTGTGTGTGTGTGTGTGTGTGTGTGTGTGTAAGGATATGGATTAACATTATCCCGAATATACACGGTGAAAATTAATCTTTCAAGGCTCATTTTTTTATTTAGTGGTTTTTCGATACTTGAGTTTTAGTTTTTTTGATTTTTTGATACCTTAGAAATAATATGATCTATTGAGTGATAATGTATTTGAAGGATCATAAAATTACGTATCTTTTTCGACCTGAAATTTTGAATAAGCTACTCATATTTCCCTTGTTTTCTTATTCACGAAATCATCAAATTTTTTCAAACGGTTATATCCATGAAATATAAGAAGAAAATTTGTTTAAAAAAATTTAGTTGATTAATAATATGGAGAAGCATATTCTGCCAATTTTTGAGGCTTCATCTTTTTCTTTTGAAGGGGAAAAAATCGATTTTTAGTGAGCTGTGAATACTGGAGTAAATCGACAGTGTTTGATCTGAAACTATTCAATATATTTCGAGATATTTGAGATTACGTAATTTTTGAAATTTTGTTTTTGATCGCTTATATCTCGAGAATGGCACGATCATTTTTGACCAAACAGGGCTCATTTTTTCATTTTTTAATGAAGATTCTAAATTAAAAACGAATTTAATGATTCATCGACTCACTTATTTTATAACAATTTTTCGATTTTTGGATTTTTGAATTTTAGTTTATCGATTTTTTTTTTGGTTTGTTAGAAATATTATGATCAATTTAGTGTAAATACATTAAAATGGGCATAAAATTACCTATCTTTAAAAACCGCAAATTTTGCTCTACCCCCTTCTTTTCTTATATACGAAAAAAGTCATATTTAATTTAAACATTTATATCTCGGTAATCTATAATGGCAAATCGTTTCCAAATTTTTTGACGATTAGGAATTCAGTAAATCTACGTACTACCATTTGATTACATTTAATTTTAATATTTAAAAAATTTTAATAAATTACGTACAGAGAAAATATTTCTGTGATACGGATTATTATATTATTATATTATACCTATCGTTCAGTATTTTTAGTAAAAAATAATCTTTTGTCAAACCTTTAATTATAAAAAGCACACCCTGTTTGAGCTGTTATTTAGAAAGTGATATAGCAATTTAAAATTAATTTATTAGAATACAGAATTTCATACTGGAACAATTAATTTAGTTCGAGGAAGCCAAGTGCCAATGAATTGGCATCGGTTTTTTATTTTAATCAAATTTGATGAGTGTAATTTAGGGTGAGCAAGTAAAATACGACGATCTACTAGACTGTAAACAATAATTTAGGTTTTTTCAACGAATCATTCCGCGTAGATTAGAATGGTTTAGGGTTTACGGTTTTATTATATTTAAGCTCGCTTTATTTACAAATTGCTGTGCGTGGGTTAGTTGGGTTAAGGTTTTAAGTTTTACAATTATGTTATTTAACCTGTATGTAATTGCAAATTGCTGTGTGGTTTATTTAAAGAAATGTTTTAAACTTTACAATTTTATCATTTAAACTTATTTTATTTTGCATGTTTGTACTGTTGATATTTACAAAACGGCAAGTACTCAAAGCTCGGCTTGAATAGAAGCGGTGAAAATCCCGCATTTTTGCCGTTCAACTATTATTATAATTGCACTATTAACTTTTATCAAGCACAACCAGTCTATTCGGTTGGTAAGCAGTTGTGCTTTTACACATATTGTATCTTAATAATAAGCGATTTTTTTGTAAAAGATATTAACAAAGAATGCCAAAGGAATATCATTGCTTAACCGATAGTAAGCTTTGATATTTTTATTTCAAAAATATTTTGTTTTAGTAATATTACTCTAAAAAAATTTATTTCACTCAGTCATATATATGACCATATATGGGAATATGTCGGCATATACAGATATATATAGCTATCTATATATATATATATATATATATATATATATATATATATATATATATATATATATATATATATATGTATTTATACTATATTACAATTGAAATTCCATATATAACTGTGTTGTTCTTGTAATGGGTTTGAAATAAGGAGACATACTTGATTTTATCTTTAGCTTTTATTTAAAGACACACATGTTTACATAGTTTGGGTCAGTGCTCGACTTGAGTTATAAGCAACTGGCCTTTTTTCTTGTAACAAACAACAGCCTAATTTGTCCTTGGATGCGTCGGCTTATATTGTTATTTGTTTTGATTCGTCGAGTTCTTGCAATACAGGGGGTTTTGTCAATTTTAATTTTATATTTTCTAATTCATTCTTATTTCCATTTCCATTTTTTTAAATAATAGTCACATATCGCATGTCTCGTTTGCGTAATTAGGAATTAAATCTTGTACGTAATAAATTAACCCTAGAACTCGCTGTAACTTTTTTCTTTTGTTGGCGGTTTTAAATATTTTATTGATTTTACTCTATCGTCATATATACCCCAAAGCATCATTGCGAAGTCTCTTCCGGTTATAGGCCAGCACTTAACAACAATCTTTAACTCCTCTCTGTTTAGTCATATTTTTCCCGGAGCCTGGAAGAAATCTCTCCTTGTGCCTTTAAAGAAGACAGCAATTCCATCTACCGTCTCGGATTTTCGTTCCATTGCCTTGCTGACTTTCCTTTCCAAGGTTCTGGAAAATATAGTATACGATCATATTTCTGAATTCATAGCACCACAGTACGCAATCAGCACTACTGAGTCTCTCTGAGGATATTCGGATAGGTATTAATGATAAAAACAGTTGCTTGCCATTCTTTTATTGCTTGACTTTAGTAAAGCATTTGATAAAATACCTTCAGTGAAACTCCTTCGTAATCTGATCAGAATGAGGATCTTCAGACCCGTAGTCCTATAGATCAAGTCTTACCCAGAAAGTGGTTACTAAGTTAAATGGAGAGTCAGTTTGTCTTACTACGAATCTTGACGTTCCTCGGGGCTCGATTCTGGGGTCTCTACTGTTCAGTTTATAGATTAATAATCTCAAAGGTATTTTTACAGTTTTCAGAAGCCCTGAAGGCACTTTGTCAGATGGCGTCGAGCATCTTCTTTATGTTGACAACCTTCAAATATACAAGCAAGTTACCAGAGAGAGTCTTTGTGAGGGCATGAAGTGCTTGTCAGCAGTGGCGCGGGCAGTATCGGCTTGGGACTCTGAGAACGCCCTATGTCTGAATGTAGGAAAATCTAAAGCTATCATTGTCAGATCGGATTACAATATTAATAGACTGCAGAATTTACACCTGCCAGGCATTGAGATACAGGCCAACGTCTTCATCCCCTTTGTTGATACTGTAACTAACTTCGGTGTTGCCATGGATTCTAAACTCACATGGTCAGCCGCAAGTGGATATGGTTAGCCGAAAGGTTAATAGAGCTCATATGGACTGAGGTCATTTAGATCCTGCACCACCGAGGCACTAAGCAAGCAGCTTGCAAGTGCTATAATTATTTCTCACTTAGATTATTGCTCTCTCGTGTACCTTGATTTGTCCGGTGAACTTCAGTCTCATTTATAGTGTTTGCAAAACTCCTGCGTACGATACATTTGTGGTATTAAAAGAGCTGAGCATATTAGCCCCTATAGGAGGAAACTGAGCTGGTTGAATGTGAAGGAAAGGCGGACGTATTTTGCGGCAATGTTGGTTTATAAAGCGGCTCCTTGCGGCTCTCTTTAAAAAAATCAGTCCAGAAGTTCTAATAGGGCCCCTACGAAACTGTCGGTTCCAGGATCGCGGATAGACGTGAGTCTGAAGTCCTTCAGTACTCAGGGAGCAAATCTGTGGAACTCATTGCCATTTAGCATTAAATGTTTGCCCTCTCTTAGCTCGTTTAAGTCGGCGTTGAACAGACATCTACATAAAACTTTATAGCATTAAACTGTGACAATAGTAATAATAACTTGTGATTATGTTTTTGCGTATGTATTATAATGTCTTTATTTTTCTTTTTCTTTATATACTGGTCTATTCTTTATTGATTTGTAGTATATACTGGTGTATTTACACTACTTGATGCGATAGAATATGATATGTACAATTTACGATGCAATTTTTATGACAACTACCAAAGGTATGAGCTTTAAGTAGGTATTTTATAGGACTGTCTTTAAGACTGAATGTATTAATCTAGAACTATAAATGAAATGTATTTTTTGACTCTGTGCAAATGAAATCTATTCTATTCTATTTTCTATTTCTTTTCCATTTTCCGAAAAGATATATCCCCAATATTTTACTTTATTTTGATTGTATTGTAGTTTTTTTTAAGCTAATTTTTATATTGTTTTCTCGAGCTATTTCCATTACCTTTTTCAAATTTTGATTGCGTTCTTCCTCTGTGTCACCCGATATGATTATATTATCACTATATATGTCTACTGCTTGCCTTTTAAACAATTTATAATTTTTTTCTTGAAATGTTTCTGCAGAGTAATTAAAACCCAATGATAGTACATTAAATTTATATATCCCAAGTGACGTTGAAAACGCGTATGCTTCACTTTATTATTCATCTATTGCTAAATGCCAGTATTCTAGTTTTTAATCTAATACAGTGTAACATTTTTTTTCTGATAATTTTTGTGCAGAAGGTATTTCAAAATATGCTTTTTTAATTACTTTATTTAAATTCTGAGGATCAAAACGAATTCGCAAAGTACCATCTGCTCTTTCACTTTTTTCTAAGTTTCTAACCCAAGATGTAACTTTTGATATTATATTTAGTTTTTCTGATTCATGTAAAAGCATTTTTAATTTGTTTTTAATTGTGGATGGTATTTTTCGAGGAGAATTTGCTATTGGTTTAACATTTTTATCTATCGTTATAGAAACTTTCTCTGAATATTTTCTATTACCTTAAAAAACATCTTTATTTTCCTTATAAAATTTTTCTTTTTATTTCATATAATCTTTGTTATTCTTAACTTTTAGTTCATGTGCTCTTTGAATTATATTAAATTCCTTCCACTTTTCTAAACCTAGAATTGGAACTTTGTGATACTATTTGTGATAAGAAATTTAATGTCTAGCGATTTATCTTTGTATTTACATTTTAATTTTATTTCTCTTAACACTTTTATTTAATATTCCCTATTTATTTTATATATTTTATGTATGTCTACGTCTTTGTTTGATTTTAGGATTTATTTCTAAATTTCAATTTTTTTTATTTTTTTTTTAATTACAAAAAATTTATTTTTTTAATTAAAAAATCTTTTGGTATAACATTTACTTCTGCACTTCAGTCAATTGTAATTATCAAACTTTTATTTTCAACTATTATATTTTCATACCAAGTTTTCTTATTATTCATCACATCTAATTTTCTTACATTCGTTGTTAACGTATCAATACAAAAACTTTCATCGCTATCCAATATATAATTTATCGCGTGTATTTTGCTTTTACACATTGTCGCATTATGATTAAATTTCGATCATATGTTACATTGTTTTTCGAAAGCTGGGCATTATCGAGCTGTGTGCCACATGCCACATTTCTTACATTGAAATGCTTTCAAATTCGATGCTGTATTCATATCTTCTGCGTGTTTTCTTGGTGAGCTGGTTCCTCTTGTCCTTGAAGGCGTTTGATTTGTTATTTTTTATTTTTCTCTTATACTCTTGTTTAATTGCACTATCGTTGATATTTTTTATTTGTTGCTTTGGAATTTTTCCCGCTTGTTCTTTACTTGCTTTAATTGCTTTTATATTTTTTATTAAATCGTCTAGTCATATCTTTTGTTTTTATCTAGTTTACTTTTTATCAAGTGTATCCATTAAATGTCTGTATGTGCATTTTTTTCGATTTTCTTGAAGGGAAACAATACAAAAATTTTTTTTTTGTTTTTCAATGTGATTTTGTTTTTTAACGGTATTTCAATTTTTGAGTTTTAGTTTTTCTGTTTTTTTATACCTTAAAAATAATATCATCGGTTTAATAATAATGCATTTAAAAAAGCATAAAATTACTCAAATTTTCCGACCCGAAATTTTTTAAAAGGTACTTTCATTCTTTTGTTATACATGAAAACGTCATTACTTTAAACGGTTAATACATCAGAAACATATCATGGAAATTTATTGATAGAAATTTATGGTTATAAGTAAGATCGAGAGGAACAATTAGTTACATTTTTGAGTCTTAATACTTTTCTGCTTCCGGGTAAAAAATTAATCTGTAATAAAATCGATTTCCTATGTCGTGCGGTAATTTGAGTGAAACGGCAGTATTCCTTTTGAAAATTTCCATAAAGGTAACTTTTAACTATATCTTGGTCCTTTCTACTACTATTTCTCAGTTCTTTGTCCAGATCTTGAGGACATAAATAAGTTTTATTCAAATATTTTTTGATCGCTTATATCTCGAGAACGGTGCGGTCATTTTTTAAACTGGGTCTTATCTTTTTCGTTTTTTTAT
Source organism: Gastracanthus pulcherrimus (assembly GCA_949152435.1). NCBI lineage: Eukaryota > Metazoa > Arthropoda > Insecta > Hymenoptera > Pteromalidae > Gastracanthus > Gastracanthus pulcherrimus. Next base: position 67,847,570 of record OX424574.1, read on the forward strand.
AAAGATTCTGAATTGAAAATAAATTTTAAGATTTGTGATTCGTTTTTCTTTTACAATGATTTCTCTGTTTTACGATATTCTGAAATAGATGGGGTAAATTATTTTAGTATGTTGCATATAAATTGATCGTTTCAGTATAAATACATTTGAAAGAGCATAAAATTACCTATCTTCTCATATAGGAAATATTTGATAAGCTATCTCCCTACTATTGTTATACACCAAAGCGTACTTTTTAGTTAAACGGCGATATCTCAGAAACGTATGATGGAAAATATTTAAAATAAATTGAGCTAATTTGTTAAAACCACTGCTAACTATTTGCCTTAGTAGAATGCTCTCTTAAAGAGAGATCCTGATTAATCGATTTTACTCAATCTTATAATGAAAATTCGCAATTAATTAATTAATGCGATAATTAATTCATTAGATACAATCGTTTAGGTATTGACAGTAAAAAATTTTAAACTATTAAAAGACAGATACAAATTTTCGATTTAAGAATTTTTTTTTAAATATATTTTGTTATTATTTCACAAAAATAACTTCAAAGTAACAAATTTTGTACTTTGCTTTTTACAATTTTTTTAAACTAATATTTTGTTATTATTTCAGAAAAATAAGTTTTTAGTTATTATACGATATATAAATCGAATGTAAGTACACCAACAATATGAAAACGTACATATTTTTGAGAAATTCAACGTATAAAATAACAACAAATTTTTTTTTCGATTTTTAGAAATTTCTCGTAATTAATATTTTTGTTAAAAAATGAGTTCTAAGTTTAAACATATGTAATATGCCTGCAAAACTTTTATAACTCAGGAACCTCGAAAACATCGAGATTCATCGAATCTCTGAAAAAAATGTTATCATTACAAAGCTCTCTCTTTGAGAAAGCAAAAATGTAACTTTCCACTATCTCTTGGCTGAGCCGATCTCCCATACTACAGCGCGTCTCATAACTATAGAAACGCCACAAATTTTCACGTTTAAATGTGTATATTATACCTTTTTTTAAAGAACCTGTAACTTTGTAAGCAAAAATCCGAGGATAATTTTGCAAAAAGCCAATGAATGGAAAATATATTCTCTTTAAAACATTACTAGAATATTTCTTTCGCATCAACGTTAAAGAAGTTATCGTTGTTTCATAACTATAGAAACACTTTAAATTTTTAGACCCATTTAAATCAATGTAAATTTTTTATCTAGTATTCAAGTTTTGTTTAAACCGTCCGTGAATTTTTCATAGTTAATGTAGTCACAATATTTTGGTAACGTCTTAAAGAGAATCAAATTGCCTTTTATTTGCTATTTTTAAAATTATCCTTGGTTTTTTGCTTCGAAAGTTACAGGTTTTTTAAGAAAAGGTATAATACACAGATTTAAATGTAAAAATTTTTGGTGTTTCTATAGTTATGAGACGTACTGTATAAGGTCTTTTATCGGCGGAGGAAGCACGGAAAGAGCGAGAAAGTAAATAAGGATTGAATGAAGGCGGGTACACGCATTAGCAGTTAAAGGTTGGTATACACGTATATAGCTTCGTTGGCTGAGTTCCTTGTGCGCGAAGTTGCTTAGGCGACTTCGTGGCCCTGAAGCCCCCAGCTAGGGGTGATTTATCGCCCTGAGGCTGTTATGAACTCGAAGGGAGTTCGCCTCCATGGTACTGAAGGTCCCACGTGCACAGGGAAACCGAAAGGTGGATCTGTGGCCGTCAGGCTAAGGGACGAAGCCACGAAGGCCCGGGATATGATGTAGAATGCATTTGTAGTACGCGCGTAACACGCTCGAGCTCCTCCGTGCTTCCTCGGCTGTCGTCGGCTATTATATTCGGCATCAAGTGTAGAGTGGGGGCTTGCAGCCCGATAAGCTTGAGAAACAGCGGCACTCTCGTACGCGGATGAAGTCAGATACGCACTGGCCCTCATGGGAGGTCAACTAATAGCTATAACGCCACAACTGTACAGACAAAATAAAAGTAAACTACCAAATACATCGCCAAATAAACTACCACTTTACCTCAATATTGTGTCGAATTAATTGTATAAAATCCTACTCATCTTTATCCTAAACAAATGGCTTATATCATGAAAATCTCGCGGTCATTTTTTATTAAGCAAACGAATTTTTATTAATTTTCTGATAAAGATACAGCAGAAAAAAATTAAAGATTGATCAATTCGTTTTTTTGTAACGATTTTACTATTTTTCGATATTTTAAAATCGATAATTCAATTTAGGATCATAAGCTTATAATTTTTTTCTAATTTATCCATTGTAAACAGTCAATGATAAAAAAGATTTATTTATTTCTAAGAAGCTAAGTGCCAATGGATTAGCAGTGGTTTTATAATTGCGAAGTGCAAAGTGTGTTAAATAAAGTAAAGCACGCATATATGCACAGCCTCATATTGGTGATTTTTAGGAAACTGTTACAATTTTATGTCTCCTCTTATGACACGACGTTCCGAAAGGCTACGTAAATCTAAAAGAAATGACAACAATATCTGCCAAATCAGGGTTATTCCTTATCATTAAAAGAAGCAAAGTATGCATTATTTGAAATCATATTAGATCATTTTGACCAATGCGGCGATGAAACAGATTTTGTAATATAAAACTATACATATAACGAAAACTCTATTTAGAAAGAATTATCAAACTGAACAGAAATGCTTCACTTACATCATTATCGTGTGCAGGACGATGTAAATCAATAATTCACCTTAAGGTTTTTTATTTTATACTCTAAAGATAGTGTTTGAATCCAATTAGTTTTTTTACCTTTTATCAGTTTAACATTTACATAAAAATCTTACCGATTGACTAAAGTATCTTAGTAGTTTTTATTTACCTTTTTGAGTTTAACATATAATTAAAAATTTTACAGATTGACTAAAGTATCTTAGTAGTTTTTATTTACCTTTTTGAGTTTAACATATAATTAAAAATCTTACTAATTTCCTAAAGTATCTCGACAAACGTTGACTTACTAGGAAATCATCAATCCTCCTCAATTGGATTTTAATGAGACACTTAGAAGGTATTTTTTGGCACGATCGCAATTCGATTCCCCAGGAGTCGGCCTCGTGCGTATTCTCGATGTACATATATATATATCGAAAAACCCTCTATTTGTACCAGCTTGTCATCATATATATGAATCGAAAAACCCTCTATTTGTACCAGCTTGTCATCATATATATGAATCGAAAAACCCTCTATTTGTACCAGCTTGTCATCATATATATGAATCGAAAAACCCTCTATTTGTACCAGCTTGTCATATACGTCAGGGTCGATATGCGACTAGCAATCCCAAAGAGACGGTAAGAGGGACGAGCATGAAGATATTGTTGAAGAGAGAGAGAGAGAGATAGAGAGAGCGGAAGGGAGAGTCACGTGACATCGCGCCAGCCGCAAACGCGTGTAGACGTTTGCAGGGGACGCGTATATATATATATATATGCGTCCCCTGCAAACGTCTACACGCGTTCACGGCTGGCGCGATGTCACGTGACTCTCCCTTCCGCTCTCTCTCTCTCTCTCTCTCTCTCTCTCTCTCTCTTTTCGACAATATCTTCATGCTCGTCCGTCTTACCGTCTCTTTGGGATTGCTGAGTCGCATATCGACCCTGACGTTAATGACAAGCTGGTACAAATAGAGCGTTTTTCGATTATTCGTCAGGATCGCAGCAAGTACGGGGGTGGAAATGTCTTGTATGTGCACAATTTACTAAAAGCAACAATTCTAACTCGATCAAACACGTTACAAAAAGAGGGAGAGGATCCTTCGGGTATTCCGGAGTATCTCATTTGTAGTGTGCAACAAGGCGACTCGGCCCCAGTACTTGTCGCGGTAATATACAGACCGCCGCACTCCCCTTTCTTAAGGGGTCGGACTTAGTAGAGCAATTAACATCGAGTACATGTGACTTTAGCCACAAAATTATTATGGGTGATTTAAATGCCAATTTGTTGTCAACTTCGGACGATGTAAAATTTGTGAGGCGCTTAGCTGATGATCTATCGCTAAAAATAATAGGACATGGTGCGACTCATCATCATACCAGCGAATCTCACACGTGGATCGACGTTATACTAGTAGACGAAAATGACAAAGTACTGAGTGCTGGAAATCGAGCGCCGACCTTTCCTAGCCACCATGACCTTATCGATGTTGTTATAGAAATACACTTGAATCAAATTCCAAAACCCTCAGTTTTTAGTTATAAAGACTTCAAATCCATAGAACAAAATCAGTTATTAACAAAACTAATTAATTGTGACTGTTCGCCGCTCGATTACGCGAACGTCGATGCTGATAAGAGACTAGCATGTCTTTGCGAAAGTCTTATGGAGGTCATCAATGATGTAGCACCGTTAAAATATTTTACTCCCAAAAATAAAGTGATACCTCCATGGGTAGACGCTGAGCTTTCAGACATGTACAGATAACGTGATAACATACGACGACAATATAGAAGGACAAAGGACAATACTCTAAGATAGGAGTACATGACATTGGCGACAATAGCAGAACAACGCACTAAAGATACGCGTGATTCTTTCCTACAAAATAAAATATTCCAGGCCATTAATGATAAGAAAGATATCTGGAAAGAGTTACGCTCTCTTGGGATCCTGCAAAAGACCAGAGAGGATCTTCAGGGTTTTACACTTGATGAGCTTAATACTCACTTTGCGGGGGTATCAATCAACCAGAGTGAATGCGAGAGGGATTTGAACGATGTTGTGGCGACGGCTTGTGATGAGAGATTCACTTTTAAGGAGGTCACTTTTGCAGACGTTGTCCTTGCTGTCTCGCATTTCACCTCGTAAGCAACGGGTGAAGACGGCATTCCGCAGAGTGTGGTAGCTAAAGCTCTTCCGGTGATTGGCCCCCACCTTATCAATATATACAATTCCTCTTTATCCAGTGGAATTTTCCCAGGAACTTGGAAGAAAGCACATCTTGTGCCACTGAAAAAGACTAGCGTACCCTCCTCTGTATCCGACTTTAGACCAATATCGCTACTTAGCTTTCTCTAAAAAATGCTGGAGAAAATTGTTCATGAACAAATTACAGAGTTCTTAACATCTAACAAGGTTCTTGATCCCTTCCAGACTGGTTTCAGGCAATATCACAGCACCCAAACCGTTTTACTTAAACTGACTGAAGACATTAGGGATGGAATCGACAGCAAGAAAAGACTCTTGACCATCTTGTTACTATTCGACTTTAGTAGAGCTTTCGATACCATCTCCCCAGCTAGACTTCTGAAGAGGCTGATTAGTATGGGCTTCTCTCGTAGCGTAGTCCTATGGGTTAAACCCTATATAACAGGGCATGCTCAAAGAGTAACTACTAAATCCAATGGTCAGTCAGATTGGCTCACCACCAATCTTGAAGTCCCACAGGGCTCGGTTTTGGGGCCCCTGCTTTTCAGTCTCTATATCAATGATCTAGCTGGCGCCTTGGGTTGTGAATGTGTCAGACATCTTCTTTACGCGGATGACCTTCAAATTTACGTCCGCGTAAGTAGAGAAGAACTTCAAGAGGGCATTGCGTGCTTGACGGCAGCGGCGCGTGCAGTGTCCGGTTGGGCGGCGGTTGCAGGTCTTTGTCTTAAAGTTAGCAAAACTAAAACAATTATCTTCGGCTCGGTATATAATATTAATTCTTTAAATGATCTTGATCTGCCAGGCATTGAGGTGAAGAACTGTGTGTACGTGCCGTTCTCTGCCACTGTAACTAACCTCGGTGTTGTAATGGATTCAATATTATCATGGAAACCTCAAGTAGATTATGTTACTAAACACGTAAATCGCGCCTTATATGGCCTTAGATTTATCCGGTCCTGCACCACTGAGGCGTTACGTAAACAGCTGGCCAGTGCGCTGATTGTGCCTTATCTCGACTACTGCTCTCTGGTGTATATTGATGCATCAGAAGAACTGCAGACACGACTGCAACGGTTACAAAATTCGTGTGTGAGATATATCTGTGGCGTTAAAAGGGACGAGCACATCACACCGTATCGATAAAACTGGACTGGTCTACCATAAAATCAAATAAATATTTTTTCGCGATTATAATGTACAAAATTATTCGAATAAGTGAGCCGTCATATCTTAACGCTTTATTTAATAAAACCCAGGCTAGAAGTTCCAGTATGGGGATGTTAAAGAACTCTTGATTCCAGGCTCGCGTACCGATACCGGCCTTCATTCTTTGACAGCCCAAGGTGCGCCTAAAGAATTCCATCCCTAGCAGTTTCAGAAACCATCCATCACAGTTAAACTGTGATACGTGAGTACATGTGAAATTAAACTGGCGGCTATGAAGTGCATAACTATATTGTCATACTTATTTACTTATTTACTTTTGTACTGTTTGTTTGTTCCATCCATCCATCCTTGGTTGTCACCCTCTCCAATAGTACATTAGTATGGGAGATTATGCGTGCGACGAAGTTCATTACGAGCTTCCATGCGAGAGACGTGGACATCTCGAATCTTGCCCAGGAAACTAATAATTTAATAATAAATGCTAAAATCTTCATCAATGAGCTCCTAGATAGAGACTCTTGTTTAAAATTCAGAAGCCTAAAGACCCTTGTAATGAGGCTAAATTTTAAATATGTATGACATAGAGGCGGTCGCTTCCTGATCAAGAGACGTGATGGCGATGTCTCTCATGAATTTTCCTCAGCAGCTGATCTTCATGCGATATTGTCTTCCTACGGGATAATCTCAAGCGTATGGGCGGTGGAAAAATTGTATAATACAGCAAATAGGAGTTCAGCAGTTGTCACTGCTGCTTCCAAACAAACCAAAGCTGCCGCTGCTGAATGACTAGCCAAAGGCACTTTTGGGGGGCTGCATAGTAGGGGATTGAGAGCAGGTTTTGTCAATGTGACCTCTCTTCAAGGATACATTAAGATCCTCAGACAACATCTTTCCACTAGTCCCGCTTACCATCTCTTCGGAGTTGCCCAGTCGCACCTCTGCCCTGACGACAGCGATCGTATTCAGATCAATGGCTATTCTTGTATTAGACTCGATCGTAATAAATTCGGAGGCGGGTTAGTATTATATATTCATAACACATTCAAAGCTAACCTTTTGTGCAGTTCATCGACTACACAGGAGGGAAAGCCGCTTATTCCAAAATATATCATGTGTAGTGTGCAACAAGGTACGCTACCACCCGTCTTTGTTGCACTTATTTATAGACCACCTTACGTCCCGTTTCTCGACAGTTCAGATGTTCTCGATCAACTCTCCACGCACTCTCAAGATTACAGCTACAAAATCATCATGGTCGATTTGAATGCGAATTTGCCCAAGACGTCAGACGATGCAAAATTTGTTAGACGACTCGCTGATGACCTTAATTTTCGAATAGTAGACCATGGTGCGACTCATCACCTCAAAGAATCTCACACATGGATTAACGTAATAATGACTGATGACAATGACATAGTGCTTAGCAGTAGTAATCAGGCGGCGCCTTTTCCTAGTCACTACAACATCATAGAGGTTTATATTGGGGTTGAAACTGTTGTATCCCCTGTAGCTAACTCGTTTAGCTATCGGAATTTTAAATCCATACAGCAAGACGACCTCCTCACTCACCTTGCTGACTGTGATAGGTCGCCGCTTGATGGCTCAGATACAGACATCGACCGCCAACTTGAATGCCTCAGCGTCAACCTCATGGCTGCGATTGATAAAGTAGTACCTCATAAAGGAATTTTCATTGAAAAAGAAAGCAAATCCCCCATGGATTGACGCTCACCTTGCGTATCTATACAACAAACGAGACGCAGTACGAAGACGTTATGCAGCGAATAAAGACAACAAACTATGGCAGGAGTGTCAATCTCCCGCGTCTAATGCTGAACCACGCACAAAAAGCGCGCGGGAGATTTTTATACAAAACCGTATTTTTGAAGCTCTTGATTCAAAGAATGACATATGGAAGGAACTTAAGAGCTTGGGACTCCTGCCAAATACAAGAGAGGAGCTTCATGGTTTTTCACCGGATGAGCTTAATGCCCACTTGCTGGGATGTCGGTCTCCCATAGTGAAAGTGACGAAGATCTTGACACCATCCTGGCCACAGCCAGTAATGACGGCTTTGTTTACAGAGAAATCACTTGCTCTGACGTAGTCCTGGCTGTTGCCCATTTCTCGTCACAAGCTAGAGGTCAGGACGGTATCCCGCAAAGTGTGATGGCCAAGGCTCTACCGTTAGTGGGTCACCATGTTGCGAAAACCTTTAATTCCTCCCTCTCAAATGGCATTTTCCCGGGGACTTGGAAGGGAGTTCACCTTGTGCCTTTGAAGAAGAAACCAGTTCCATCTTCGGTTTCTGATTTTCGACCCATTCCGCTGTTAAGCTTCCTTTCCAAAATACTAGAAAAAATTGAAAAATTGAGTTTCTCCAGGAGCGTTCTCCTGTGACTTAAGTCATACATTACAGGTCATAGGCAAAAAGTCATTACTAATATAAACGGAGAATCAGATTGGCTAACCACCAATCTTGGCGTGCCGCAGGGCTCGGTCCTCGGTCCCTTGCTCTTCAGCTTATTCATTAACGACCTAAAAGACGCACTTAACGCTGACGACCTGCAAACCTACACGCAGGTAACCTTGCGGAATCTTCGTGAGGGTATCAAGCGCATGTCGACAGTAGCGCGGGCGGTATCGAAATGGGCCTCGGCCGCTGATCTGCGACTCAATGTCAGCAAGACTCAGGCGATCATCTTTGGTTCTGATCACAACATCAAGCAGATCCAGAGTCTTGACTTGCAGGGCATTGAGGTGCAGGACGGCGTATTCGTACCCTTTGTTGACACAGTCACTACCCTCGGTGTGGTAATGGATGGAAGACTTACGTGGAAGCCGCAAATAGATGCGGTTAGCAAGAAGGTAAACAGGACTCTTTATAGCCTGAAATTCTTTCGTTCATGCACTACTGAGTCACTGCGTAAACAGTTGGTGTGTGCATTGGAGTTTACCTCACCTAGATTACTGCTCAGTAGTTTATCTTGATGTGTTAGGCGAGCTTCAGACACGACTGCAACGCTTACAAAATTCATGTGTGAGATATCTATATATATATATATATATATATATATATATATGGTGTTAGGTGGGATGAACATATCACTCCTTAGAGGAAGGGCCTGGGCTGGTTAGATATCAAGGCGAGGAGAGAATATTTTATGGGGTTGCTGCTTTATAAAGCGGTTGTTATGCGGCAGCCAACGTATCTTACTGCTCTCTTCGAAAAAAATCAGACAAGGACTTCAAGTAGCGGGGGTATGAAAAAGCTCTCAGTTCCGAGGTCGCGCACGGATAAGGGCCTATATTCTTTTAGGGCCCAAGGTGCACGCTTCTGGAACTTGTTCCCCTGCAATGTAAGGTGTCTGCCATCACTATGTAAGTTTAAAATGGCGTTCGGTAGGCACCTTAAAGAATTACACGGCGACAAGATTCCATAAATCCGCAACTAAAACCTTGTCATTGTTTTTCATTAAATCTTGTGTAGTCTTAATTTATTCTAAGCGTATTATTTATTCTTGTGTAGTCTTTAATTTATTTAAGTGTTAAGTGTGAAGTGTGAGTGTAATGATTAGCGTGAATGAGTGTATGAATGAAAGAAGAATGTAAGGCGTTTTATTTTCCGACGCGATAGATATATCGACGCTCCGTACGAAGACTAGCACAACTCAGAATTCTCAAAAAACAACAGTTTTAATCAAAATCCTTCTACGAAACTAGGAGTTTTCATGTTCTCGGACAAAAACTATCACCTTTTCAAAGGTTCTGAGAAAATATTAGTATTTATTAGAGGATCTAAAAACTGCTAGTTTTATAAGAGGTCTTGGAAAAGAACTAGCTGTTTTTGAGAATTCTGAGCTGTGCTAGTCTTCGTACGAAGCGTCGATACGTGCAATATAAATATGTATGTGTTATATTATTGTTATTTATTTAGTTGCATATTATTAAGTTGACGAAACAATATGTGATACTACTGACTGCATTATGATATGTTAGACAATAATTGACGACCTGTGATAGCGAACCAAACTTTTTTAACCGTAATGAGTGATAATGTGATAACAAATTTTAACAAAATGTACATACAGCTGTAAATTTTTGTCATTAGTGATAAATAAAAAGTATCTCTCTCTCTCTCTCTCTCTCTCTCTCTCTCTCTCTCTCTCTCTCTCTCTCTCTCTCTCTCTCTCTCTCTCTAAGAAAAGTAAATAGAGCTCTGTATAGCTTAAAACTTTTCCGTTCAAGCACCACAGAGATGCTGAGGAAGCAGCTGGCATGTGCACTGGTACTACCTCACTTAGACTATTGCTCAGTGGTTCTTCTTGACGTGTCAGGGGAGCTCCAGACACGACTACAACGTCTACAGAATGCATGTGTGAGATACATATGTTGTGTTAGGCAAGATGAGCATATCACCGCCTACAGGAAAAAACTGGACTAGTTAGATCTGAAGGTGAGGAGGGAGTATTTTATGGGGCTGCTGCTTTACAAAGCGGTTGTTATGCGGCAGCCACCATATCTTACTGCCCTCTTTGAAAAAAACCAGGCCAGGACTTCAAGTAGGGGTGGTATGAAAGAGCTCTCGGTTCCGGGGTCGCGCACCGATAAGGGCCTTTTCTCATTTAGAGTTCAAGGTGCGCACCTCTGGAATTCGCTCCCGAGCTGTGTGAGGTGCCTGCCATCTTATTGTAAATTTAAAACTGCGTTTAGCAGGCACCTTAAGCAATTACATGGTGAAGAGAATGTATAGAGGTGACTCGGATATTTATTTAAGCTATTTATTTATTTGAATTATTTATTTATTTATTTATTTAAATTTATTTATTTATTTATTTAATTTATTTATTTATTTATTTAATTTATTTATTTATTTAAATTTATTTATTTATTTATTTAATTTAATTATTTATCTGGTTTATATAATTATTCGACTTATTTATTTATTAATTTATTTATTTATTAAATATGTTTAGTGTTAGGTGTGAATGTATTTATTAGCGTGATTGTTAAAGTGTCATGAATGAGTGTGTTTTAAATTTTGACGTGATAGTATACGTAAAAATTTAGCAAAGTATGTGTATGTATTCTTTTATTTTTATATGTTATCTCTATTGTATTTATTTTATTCTATGTATTATTTTTTGACGAAGCGTGTTTCTGTGATATCTGACTATGACTAGTTCATTATATTTAAATTTTATAAACTGACGAACTGATAAAGCGAATAATATTATTTAATAAGAAATGCAATAAGTGAACGTTAAGATAACAAATACATAAAATTGACTGATATTTTAATTATAACTACATGTACATGCAATTGTAAGATTTTCGTCTCTTGATGAATAAAAAGTATATCTATCTATCTATATCTCTCTCTCTCTCTCTCTCTCTCTCTCCGGGCGCCCTGCTTTCGAGTTTATTGCATGCGCTAATGTGCAAGCTGCATCGGCATGCATAATATATCCTGCAAGTGCATTGCTTCCATTATTTTTCTGCAATCTTTTATTTGCTGCATTGATTTTGGAGGTTAGCTTCTGCTTGGGCGTATGGGCTTATTTTCAACCTCTGCCTGTCACGCATGCGCAAGCATCTGTCGCTCTCCTGAAAAAGCAGCTTTATTCATGAAAAAGCAGTGGCAACAGCGCATGGTTCTCCGGCTATCAGAGCACACATCGACAGATCTGGTGCAAACATACACATGTCAGATGATCGAGTGTGTTTCTCGTCTGCTGCACAGCTGTTATAGTACGTATTTTGTATCACAGTGACTGCGAGATAAATCACAACTCGATTTAAATGAAAAACTATTGACGTACAATTTGTACATTATCTAATGCCGCAATGCAGAAATTGTAGAGGGAATGCTGTTGAAAAAATTGTATTTTGTGCCGCTTGCAATAGTGTTCTCCGTATCGGTTGTGCCCGGTACTTTATCAGAACTAAAGTAGGTTTATCGAATTCTTCGGCCGAAACTATGAGTGATTCAACTCCATTTCCTAATAATTTACAGTTTTCGAGCTGCCAGTCTTTCTCTTCATCGCAAAACCTTTTCTCTCTATCTGCTATGAGTGCGAATCCGGTTGCCGGCGCACGGGGGCAAATAATTCAATAAGAGCCTACGATGGAAAAATCAACAGTCCAAATTCTTTGCTTCCATCAAATAGGAATTCTCTTAGTATGGACGAACGTCTTACCACTATTATAGAACGTATGTCACCAAATGGTCAGGAGTCAAATAATATCAAAGAACAAATTTCTTAGCTAAAAACTACAGCAGAGAATCACGAGGAAATTAGTTATCGAAATACCGCTAGCATTTAACATAATGCGAAAGCTATTCACAATGCGCAAGCCGACAGCAGCTTTTTACAGCGCGAAGGAAAACCTGCCAAAGTTACCTTACCGCACTATGAGATTTTCGACAGAATAGCTAAGCACTTAAACATCCCGCAAGTAACTTTGCACATATTATTTACTCGTAAATTCGAGCCCAAGAAGTGCGAGCAGGGCCATGAGCTCGACCTGCAAAATTCACAAAGTATACAAAATCAACAAAATAGAGCTGATAACACGGCATCTTCGTTCTACTCTTTCGTTGTGCGATTTGATTCTGTTCACACACGCGATTCCGTACTGCATAAAAAGAATTATATTGATATTTTTGTCACAACTGTTTTCCCAGTACTCCCACGAGATGGTTTTCCTAATAAAAAAATTTCAAAGTGGGAATTATTACCCCTTTATCAACATACGAGGTCTGTCCCAAAAGTATCCGACCTACGTTCATATCTTCGCGCGGAGAGACTCAGGCGACCTCTGGAGGGTACGAACGTCACCAGCAACTCCTAACCTTCTCGTCAGTAGCCTGAGATACCGATAAAACGCCTTAGTTCCCGCACAGCGTGTATTTCTTTACAACGACTTTTTTGCGTTCGTCGCAATTTGCTTATTGCTAAAAATGGCAGAACCAACCGAACAGCGAATTTGCATAAAATTTTGCTTTAATCTCGGTAAAAGTTGTGCGGAAACTATTGAAATGTTGCAAAAGGCCTTTAAAGATGAGTGTATGGGCTAAACACAAATAAAAGAGTGGTATAGGCGGTTCAAAAGTGGCCGCACATCTGTTGACAGTGATCCTCGTTCTGGTCGACCGTCGACGGGAACATCGTCGGATAATGTCGAGCGTGTGCGTGTCGCAGTTGAACAAGATCGTCGTTTGACTGTGAGAGAACTGGAAGATGAACTTGGAATACCAAAAAGTACTGTTTGGCGAATTTTAACCGTGAATTTGGGAATGACTCGTGTGTTTGCAAAATTCATCCCGAATGCTCCAGCACACGCATCAAACCTTGTGCAGCAGTATTTATTGAAACACAGTGTTGCGCAGCTCCGCCAGCCTCCATACAGTCCTGATATAGCTCCCCGCGACTTTTGGCTGTTTCCTCGATTGAAAATGCTGCTTAAAGGACATCGATTCGACAATAAACAGACTGTTGAAACTAATGCGACGAATGCACTAAAGGCGATTCCGAAGTCTGACTTTCAAGAGTGCTTTAATAAGTGGAAACATCGATATGAGCATCTTGTTCAATCAAATGGGGACTACTTTGAAGGATGTCACCCCCGGATGACGAAGAATAAATCAAGCGCCGAGAAATCGAAGTAGGTCGGATACTTTTGGGACAGACCTCGTAATTTACGCAAACGTGCTCAAACAATTACACAAGAAAAGAAATATGGGCCAAAAACGTATGGGCCAGAAATGGCAATGTTTACGTATGTATAAACAAAAATTCTGAGAGGATATCGATAGTCACCTAAGTCGATTTAGATAAAATTGTTTGACTACCTGTCCCTCTCTCTTCGCCTTCGCACATTACATCAAAAATTGCACAGCGCGTATCCCACATAAACGTTAAATCTCTATCTTGTAACTTTGAAAAAATTAGAGATTTATGTAATAAGCAAATCGATATATCAGCTGTAAGTGAAACTTGGCTTACCCCAAATGATCCCCCAAGTGAATATGCTGTCCCAGTATATTTTTTCATTCGTGATGATCGAGGGTTAGGCTCTACAGGGGGCCGCAAAAGATATGTCGATAAAAGTAAGATACAGTATGTACCAGGGAGGTGGTGTGGCACTATATCCGCAAACAATTTACATATACTCATCGATACCCGAAAAATTGATTGCATCAACGTACCTGAATATCTTGCAATAGACCTTCATTTGCCCGGTGGAGCTCATATTTTTAATAATATAATTTGTATGCATTTTTTCTAATATAGTTCATAATTACTCTAACATAATAGTTTTAGGCTATCTAAATTATGATCTTTTGAGCAATAAATTCGATGCTCTATCTTAAAGATACGTGTCTTGATGTGGCAATTATCGACTCAGCAGGCAAAATCATTTCTTATGCAAAATCCTCAGCGCCGTTCTGAAATTGCCACGATGCATTATTTATTGATATAAAAATCCGAACGATTTCTCACACACCTAAAAATACATTGTCTCGTGATTTCAGTAAATGCTCGGTAGAAGATCTGAATTTCGCTTTTAGCTTAATATTGCGCAAATTCAAAATGATGCTTCCTTGTACAACATTACTCAGCTAATATCAGTGACTTTCCGTGATTTATCTTTAGCAGTACTAAATCAGCTTGCTCCACTGCGATAACGTATGATGCGTAAACCGCATATTCGTTTATTAAATGAGGTGACCACTGCCGAATGATACTTGCAATTAATCGAATGCATTCACCGACATTATGTATGTCTTGTCGATACACTAGCGATTGAAGAGCATGTCTCAAATTTTTATGAAGCAGATCGATTTGCTGCTCGGTGTTTAATACTTGACTGATCATCGCACTGTGTGTGAATGTCGACTTGCACCTCCATCATTGTGTACAAGTTTCCTCACTGCTTACTTAATCTGACTTGGGAGAATTTATTCTGTCACCAGATCGAGAATAACTTGATGAATGACGATCGTTCTACAAACTTTCCGCTCGACTCTCTTAGATTACGTCGCTATACGAAGCAGCTACTAAATGAATTCTCGAACGACTCTCGTGCGATTTTGTAACATTCGTACTGCTATTCTGCTCAATTTGTTGTCCCGCATTCAACTTATGAGCCGCATCCGTAGGCTTGTCGGCCACATTAGTCGGCTCTGTCTAGTCATTTGAATTTTTTGTCGTCCAGCTTGCTATAGTTGTACAGCTGTCCGATTCACCCGAAAATTCAGAATGGGTGTCTTAATTAGAAACGTAACAGTCTGACGTCCCTTCGGATTGTAAAAAATCGTGCAAATTTTCGACTGATAAAGTACCTGGATCGCTGATGAAAGATTACAAATTATTGGCTTTGCAATCTCTTTTGATTATAGGTGCGTCACGCCGTACGTCAATGTTTTCTTTCGCTGCCGGTACATTTTTGACAATCTGTGCGGTTGATACAATTTGTGAATTTTGTAAGTCGACCTGCGTTTCTGACTTGCTATGTAGACATGTATTTACTTGCCTCTTTATCGGCTTCGTTTTCAGTTTCTGGTCGATTTCCGCAGTGGTAAAACTGCTTTCAGGCGGATCGATACTGTCCGGTGAGAATTTTGGTGTTGGGGGATCCTCCCTCCCCCATTTTTTCAAAATTTGGAATTTTTTCAAAATTTGGAATTTTTTCAAAATTTGGAATTTTTTCAAAATTTGGAATTTTTTCAAAATTTGGAATTTTTTCAAAATTTGGAATTTTTTCAAAATTTGGAATTTTTTCAAAATTTGGAATTTTTTCAAAATTTGGAATTTTTTCAAAATTTGGAATTTTTTCAAAATTTGGAATTTTTTCAAAATTTGGAATTTTTTCAAAATTTGGAATTTTTTCAAAATTTGGAATTTTTTCAAAATTTGGAATTTTTTCAAAATTTGGAATTTTTTCAAAATTTGGAATTTTTTCAAAATTTGGAATTTTTTCAAAATTTGGAATTTTTTCAAAATTTGGAATTTTTTCAAAATTTGGAATTTTTTCAAAATTTGGAATTTTTTCAAAATTTGGAATTTTTTCAAAATTTGGAATTTTTTCAAAATTTGGAATTTTTTCAAAATTTGGAATTTTTTCAAAATTTGGAATTTTTTCAAAATTTGGAATTTTTTCAAAATTTGGAATTTTTTCAAAATTTGGAATTTTGGTTCGGTCCTGCCCAGTTTCCCTTGAGCTTCGATGCTGTCGCCTATATGTATGCGCGTGGACATCAGTCAGCTGTGCTCTTTGGTCAGCTGTTGCCGTGTGCACGATGCGAGTGTTACCGGGTTGCGATCGTTTTCGTAATAGATACGCTTAATGATACAGTATTGTCACGTCTAGTTTACGGTAGAAGAATAGTGTTTTCTCTTCTTAATCGTATTACTCAACGATCGAGGGTTGATGTTAGGTATCTGTTATACAGATTCTTGCGGCAAGTTTCTTGTTGTTTGAATGCGTATACGCTCTACAACATTAGGCGCTTTACCCTAGTTTGGAGCAGTATTTTTTAAGCCTTTGATCCTGATCCCTACAGTGGTACAAGGACAGCATGCTCAGGATCAAGGGCTTAAAATGTCTGGACTTATATTTATGCATCGGTTTAAAAATTGTTAAACAAATATTTGAAGTAAACTATCATTATTAGGAAAGTAAAATATTAATTATAAATTATGAAAAATACATAACTTGGAAACACTAATTACTTAAACAAAATTAAATTTATTTCTGATTTAAACACGGATTTTAGTTATGATTTTAATGATCATATTATTTTCATTTAGACACAAATTTAAAGAAATATTAACAATGATATAAATAATTTAATTGAGGTACTTACGTAGTAATGATTGCACTGTTGTTTTGGAATACAAGGTCGCACCAATAATGTTTATTTATTTAACTTTGACAGGTTACAAAAGTTAATACATTAATGATTTTCTTATAAGCGAAAACGAAGTTACTTGTCGTAAATGCGTTATACAAATATTAAGATAATTTTACTTTAAATGAAATCAATATCAAATTCAATCGATGTTCTAATCGAAAGTAGCTAACGCTACTTTATGTATTCAGGTAGAATATTTTCCAAGTTTGACTCCAGATTTTTGAGAAAAAACGAGAGCTGAGCAAAAGTTATAGGTAAACGTATCTAGCCCACTGTAGTTCGGGCGTGACACCACAGTAGCCAGCCTTATACCTTTCCAATCACCAAAGGGCCCGTGTATCTGACGGGGCTTCATTAACACTCAATTAGGCTTAATTTGGAGACTTTGTAGTGGTCCGCGCGCTGCTCATTTCCTCTATCTTCTACGATGCAACTTGCTTTTGAGAAGTATTAATTGACGATGTATGTAGGCTACATTAGACTCTAGACACATGTTACATACGGATGCAGTGCCAATATTAACTCGCCTCTATCGTGTCTATATTCGATTACAGTAGCATTTAGAATATAGGCCGATCGTAGAAGAGAACGTGACCATTGTATATGCTCAAATATTTTTTGGGAGACTTCATGAAGTAAGGAAGGCCGAAGCGGTAGGTACCAAATATCACCTCTTTGCTAGCTTCGCCCGTGCAGTCAGCCGATCCCTTGCCGCTGACTCACTGCTTCTCTCTTCTTCTTCTTCTCTCTCTTTCTCTCTCTAGACTGTGTTTCTCGTTCCATTGCTTTTAGTTTTAGATATTCAATTTTATAGTAGATCTTTTATAAATTGAAGAAATTTAACATTTCGAAAGAACGTGACTTTGCTTTGCTTGTATAATACAAGTAATTGATAAGTTTTTAATGTTGTTTATGCTTTATTTTATATTCTGTTAAAAATATTGAACACTTATGATTTTTACTTTTAGAATGTTATATAAATAAATAAAGATACTTACATGTTAATACATTATATTTATAATTTGATATAATTTATATATTTCGAACCCAATAAAAAGTAAAAAGGAATTGAATATATCAATTTAATATTTGTGTTTATTATAAAATAGTATCAACAATCTTGTCTTTATAATTCTAATGAATGTAAATTTCTATCGAAATTTGTAAAAGTAAATTATGTATCTAACTAATTTTACAAAGGATATTCTCTTTGACTCTATGTAATAAATATAGTTAAATAAAATTAATTTAATGTTAATCCATTTTTTTGTGTATTTTGTGATTTATCTCTTTTATTTAAATTTAATTTCACATATATATATATATATATATATATATATATATATATATATATATATATATATATATATATGTATATATATATATATATATATATATATATATATATATATATATATATATATATAATATATTTTTCTATTTTTATTTACATCAAAAATAATTATTTATACAATAATAATAAATTGTTGTATAAATTGGAATGTCTTTCTAGTAGCCTAGGGAATTTAATTCATGTTTAATATCGTTATGTACATTCAGTAAAATAAAATTGACCCAAAATATTGATTTTCTTCACACCCCATAAAATTAAAATTATTTAAGTCGCAGTTTGTCGATGTTCCAAAAAAATATATTTTACAAGTTTTTCTATAATTTTATTCAAATAATGTACTAGAATGTAAGATTCGTTTATTACAAAATATATTGTATAGAGACTATATATTTATATTATTCTAATGGAAACTTTTAATTTTGTCGTGCGTAAAAGTATTTACTGGATAGCGCACAGATATGCTTTTCTAATAAATTTCGTTGGTTACTGCATAAGGTAAATATCTATGAAACACTTCTATTTATTTTCCTAATCTCCCTTTGAAATAATTCTGGTATATTCTTCCTGCATACATTTTTATTAATATATATTTTTCATATTCTCTAAAAAATCTATGTGTTCTTGCAATTTTGCTATAACTGCCTCATCTTCGTACTTTCTACAGAAGATATCTTGATTGCTCAAAAATATGTATTTTAATGTGCCATGTTCATGTATTGTTATTTTATTCAACTCTTCTATTTCTTGCAAACATTTGAAAAACTACTTATATCCTTCTACGTATTCAGATAAATATTTAATATTCCTTTGATCTTTTAAGTTTTCACCAGCATGTATTTTAGCAAGTTGTTTAATTACAAGTGGTGCTCCTGGTTGTTCAAAATCAAAGTGGTCAAGTACGAAAAAGTCATTATTGTAAAAAATATCGGGATGCATGATCAAAGTAATACCTAACACTCGCATCGAATTGGATTTGTATGCATCTTCTACCGCCCTTTGACATTCATCGTCCTTTTCATCTATTGAAATATCAATTTTGCAAATAATGTATGTAAGTACTCCTAAGGAATCATGGGTAGCTATTACATGCATGGCTGCTTTTCTTGTTTTACATATATCGTTACCATTCAAAATTAGTTTTTCTACTAGCCAGATATCATCAATTTCTATTGCAATATCCAATGGGGTTTTATCATCTGTATCTTTTTGGTTAACATCAGCTCCATATTGTAAAAATTGAGGTAAGACTGATGGTTTATCAGTAGCACTCAAACTGCTAATACAATGTAACACGTTTGCACCGGTCCAATTTATCATACTTCCTCCTTCTTTGAGAAATGTAATTATGGCGATATTTCCGATATCCATGGCTTTGAACAGTAGTGGTCTTAGTACGTCCAAGAAATTCTCTCCTTCGCATAATACGTGGATATTTGCGCCCTTTTGAATTAAATATTGGACCATTTCCATGTGTTTGTATATTATGGCTATTCGTAATGGTGAAAATCCATAGTCTGTTACATCATTTATGTCGTATCCTTGTCAATGTAGAATATTCACAGTGACTACTGAACGCAGTGTATACGACACGCTTATCTATATTATTTCTTGCCTCTTTATAAAATTGGTTTAGTACCCAAAACTCTAACATGACTGTTAATTCATATCGCATAGCTACAATAAAATCGTAGCCTAGAAAACTATTCTCTTCGATTCTGTATTTATCCGTTAATATTCTAAGCAATGTGTATTTCGAGCCTTTATAGCATGATCGGAACATGGCTGCTATATCGTCTTTGTTGAATGAATCGAGCCATGGCAACAATAGATTAAACACTGTACCATTGCCAGTGTAGATGTTAAAATTAAGAAAAGTAACTGGCATTTTGGTAAGAACGTTAAGTTGTTGAAGCTTATCAAGTTTAGGGTTTCCATGTTCTTGGTAATTATCATCGTTTTTATATTCTCAAAAAAATTGGAAAAATCGATTGGGTCCATGTCCTGGAAAACGTTTTTCGATATGTCTTCCAAATAATCATTTTCATGCTATGTTCACACGTTTCAATTGTTTACAATAGGATTGTGCATGCTATTATTTTATCGTTATTCTAATAAGAGGATTTGAAACTACCCACATCATTTTCGATTCTTACAGGATTTATCTAAACTACTTATTAATCTAACCTAAACCATCTATATAACTCACAATTTTCCCTTTTCTAGTAGTTACCTTTAAGACAGATTTTATCTATTTAATTATATACATAAAAAAAATGAAATTTACCTTTTAGTTAAGATTTAAAGCGAGTGTCCTGATAACTATATAAAATTTCCTTCAAATGTTTTTAAGCGTGGTTTGAAATCCTTGAAAACTTCTTTTAATATATTTTATTTTATCTAAAAAAAAATAAACATAAAATATATTCTATTCGTATATAATTTTCTATATGATATATATTATTTATATTTTGTATTTCTTAGTTCCTTTTTTTCATCTGTAACAAACAAAATTCTTAAAACCTTCATAATTCATTTAAATCAACGTTGTATATATAATATAATTGAAATTATAAATAAATATATATTTATTTATAATTTCAATTATATTATATATACAACGTTGATTTAAATGAATTACCATTTATTATTAGTATTAAGGGGTCCAAAAGTCAATTAAGAATTCAAATTTCCCGCCTTGATTTTTACCGACTGAGTAGTGAATAATTTTTTTAATTATAAAAATACTTATATTTAGACAAAACCCAAACTCACTAATCCCAATAATGGAACTATGTTCGAAGTTGCAGACGTTAAAAATAGCGGCACCCTAAAAAATTATTGGAATGAAATTTTATAGAATTTCATTACAATATTTTTTTAGGGTGCCGTTGTATTTAGCATTTCAAACTTCATACATAGGTCCATAATTGCTCAATGGAGGGCTAGCGAGTTCGGGTATTATCTAAATAAACGTAATTTCGTTTTTAAAGTAAATAATGTATGATTCAGTCGGTATTTCAGTGAAATGATTTTCGCACCCCCTTAATATTATTATATATTTTTTTTGTATTTAATTTTCTATATGAGATCATCATAATCTAGTTACATGTACTGTTTTTGATTATTTCTTATTTAATTGTATTTTAACCTTATCATTTTTTATAACATCTACGACTAAATACGGTCCTTCGTATTCTTTTGTAAATTTAGGTATTGTTCACCTCTAAAAAGACAAACTTAATCTCCAATTTTTAACTTTTCAGGATTCATTTGTTTATCGTAGTACTGCTTAGTTCTCCATTTACTATCTATTAGCTTATCTCTCGCTATGCCTTGTATTTCATGAAATCTCGTCGTCAAATCAATTATATAATTGTCGTATGTAGATAATAGATCTTCTGGCTCTAGGGGATCACTGGATGGTGATCTAGCCAATCGTCCAAATTCTAATTCATAAGGAGTATGGTATTTACTCTTAGGGTAACTTGTATTATATTAAAACATCGCCAATTCTAAACAATCGACGCATTCTTCGTCGTTATTTATATATGCATTAAGGTATTCGTTAAGGCCATGATGTGATCTATCAATCGATCCATTTCATTGCGGATGGAATGCTGTCGTCTTAAAATGTTTAATTCTGAATTTCTTAGCTAATCTCTTGATTAAAATACTAAGAAAATTCTTACCGTGATCCGTCAATATAGCAGACGGTGCTCTGAAAGTACATATACATATTTTATCAGTGCATTAGCTACATATTTTGTACATCACTTACAGATTTCGCGGTTGCATCTAGAAGTGCTATTGCAAGAGAGTACTTTGTTAAAGCACATTGTATGGTAAGAATATTGTCGTATCCATTTCTCATTTTTGGAAGCGGTCCTACAATATCCATTGAAATCTTTTGAAAGGCAGTTGTTGGAATATCTGTTATTACCATGGGATTTTATTTTTTACCCTAACTAATTTTTTTAATTGACACCATAGGCATAGTTTGATGATTTGTTGAATATATTCTTTCATATTTTCCGAATTATATTTTTGTCTAATGTGTTTGTAAGTTTAATTTACACATTTATGTCCGCCCGCTGCTAAACAATGTGCTTCATCAATTATACCATTTCTTTCACCTAGATTTGGATATTTAACTAATCCCAGACAAATAATTATTTTTATATCAACTCGTAGTAAAGTATTCCTTCGCTTTATAATGACATCGTTCCAAGGCATATTTTCGATATAATCGCTCTTAGCACTACCGTAGAGTGGGGTGACTTTAAAAAAATATGATTTTATAACCAGCACTACAGAAAGTATTAATTTTGAAGCGATCAGAGGCATTTACATTTGAAGATCAGCTCATTTAGATATAAAATGAACCAAAAAGAAAATTATTAAATACATCTAAATTTGATTTTGTTTTTTTTTAAATAAACAAAAATTTAACAAATTTTCCACCTCGATAACTTTCTTCTGTTAGAGCGCGAAAAGGGATGCTATTCGGTCAATTTTAATTTTCGAATACAAATGTTTGATCGATTATTTACTATCGGAGCATCCTATTAAACATAAAATGAGTTTGTAACAGACTTGTAAGGGCTAAAAAATGAAAATTTAGCTATGAGATATATAGAAATAAAAAAGTGTCTCAAAGTCACTCCTCTAACCTTTGACCACCCTAATTTTCATACATTACCAAACGATATACTTTTTAAAGTATATTTCTAGGGTCTGAATATATACTATAGCTCAAGATTAAACTTTTAGCACCTGTTTTAGAACACAATTTTTTTCAGGAAGCAAACCTGAATAGTGTAAAGTTTCAAAGTAGTCCAAAGTCACCTCGCTCTACGGTAGTTAGAAACAGCCGCACTCAGAACAGGATATTTGTATTGTACGTAGGCGTTTACATCTGCTCGGATTTTCACCCACACAGCCATCCATATCTTGGTAGCGCGGGAGTGCGTTAAAAGTCTCGCCGCTGTCAGGACACGTTATTTATATGCGTGTACATTCTCTCGTACATATATATATATATTTAAGTATTATGGATGTTGAATAAGTTCTCGCTGTTTTCCAACAGATGACCTTACTAATACTGCGTGCATATATTTGAAGGTGATAACATATCTTTACAGAAGTACTATAAGTAAGCTTGAAATTCAGTATATGTCATTTCGCCGAAGTGTAAACAACTTCTGTTTTCATAGTGTTAAACATGTCAAATTTCGTGCCAAAAATGGAGTAGTTGCGGGGAATTTTACTGCACTACTTTATTAAGAAAAAATCTGCAGCTAAAGCACACAGAATTTTTGTTCAGACTAACGATGACAATACTCTATCGGAAACAACATGCAGAGATTGGTTTAGACGCATCAAAAATAATGATTTTGTTATTGAAGATAAAGAACGCTCTGGTGCACCGAAAAAGTTTGAAGACGAAGAATTGGAGGCATTACTTAGATGTTAGCTGAACTTGCAGAATCATTATTAGACTTATTAACAAGGCCCAAGGTCCGATGACCGTTCGCTCTCTCATTTAGTCTTCTTGTAGTAGTTCTTGTTGTGTAAGAAAAACTGCAACTTTATTAGATGCATGCGAGCGTCACACACATCTATGTTATGCTTCATGATTTCTTGTTTTTCTTATCATGTTGTATCTTTCCACTTGAACGTTTTTCGTATTTTCCTTCATTCTCTTCATTAACAGCATTTATTTTTTTTTAATTAATTTCACACTATCCACGATGCTGCTGATGAAACTTACTTTACTTAACTTCGTAATTAAGAGTTTTATTATTCTTCAAACAATGTCTAATATTGTGTTCTCATATACTTTGCCTTTTTATTTTACTCTCACTCTCTCTTCCAATATCGCAACTCATTTGTTCATGCATTGCAATAATGAGATGAAAATTGCAGTTTTTGTACTATAAATTGGAGGCGTTTGTCTTTCAATCGTTACACACAGTTCAGTATACACTAGCAGAAAGTCTATCTATCTGTAATGTAATTATATTAGATATAATCTATTATTAGATTATATATAAGATATTATAATTTAATCTGATGGTGGTGATGCTGTTGCTGCTACAGTTGTAGTATTCAGAGTTATTTTGGTTGTTGTTGTTTCTACAGCTGCTGCTACTCCACTGCTCTGCCGCTCCGCTGCTGCTGTTTTTCGTTGTGCTAAACCGACATTCTACTGAATCTTCCATAGCTGTCTACTAGAGAGAGAGAGAGAGAGAGAGAGAGAGAGAGAGAGAGAGAGAGAGAGAGAGAGAGAGAGAGAGAGAGAGAGAGAGAGAGAGAGAAAGAGAGAGAGGGAGACATTAACAAACAATCTATAATATAACAAGTGAGTATTGTTTTTTTATTTTGCTATATAAGTGTCGCACACACACACTATGAATTTTAATTCAAGATCTTTTATTGCAATCAGAAATATCTACAAATAGAGTTGATGAACAATTTTATTACTGATTGGACTAATTATAATTCAAATGAGTAAAGTCTCTTAATACCAGAACTTTTCGAAAAATATTATTTATTACAAATTTTTAGAAAATATTATAATTCAGTAAATGTGGAAATTTTTAGGCAATTTCAACTTATATCTTCCAGCATTTATGTATGTACTAATGGTAATTTACAATTTCATTATGTTAATTTGTAATTCTTTACACCATACTGAATTAGCAGCGGATAAATGTTACAGTCTATGTGAAAATTGTTTTAATTTTTTAAAATCAAACGCTAAATTTAGTAGCAATTGTCGGAGTATTAAAATATTTAATTCTAGCAGAACATCATTTTCGAAATGCAATGCTAGATACAGAGAACGTGCGCGATATTACATTTTGGTGTAATTTTTGTCACAGTCCCCTTTATTTATTATTATCAAAGTAGAACATAATAACGCTACATTCATCAATTATCACACTTTTATACCAGTTGTAACACCATATTTTGTGTGCATTACACAACTTCCAGTCTGTCGTACGAACTGCTCAGTGCAAGTCAGATGCTCGACAGAACTGGCATATGTAAATGATAGCACACTACCTATCCATTTCACTCACAATACACGTACACACACACATACACTATTCCCCTAGACGACACAGAGCAAGCGAGCTCTCCAATGCCCTGAAGCAGCTGAAGAGGACGCACAGCTGCCATCCCATAGAGCCTCGCATAGGTGGGAGCTGGCTGGTCTAGGCTGGGGTGCGCTGAGCATGTCCTGGCGTCTCCTCTCCTTACTCCTGTCCTTTCGAACCAACCTAAGGAAACACACAAGAGATTAGAAATCAAGAATATAGGCAAAATGGTATTAGAATGATACCCACCTGATTTTATGCCTTGAAAGGCATGAATAGATCCACCTTGGGAGGAGCGGCTGCTTCTCTAGATATGATGGAGGCCTGCAGCATACACCCTAGAAAACATAAAGATGAGTTAGTCTACAGCAGACATGCACATCATATTGGAACTCTCTTACCCGGTTTGGAGGGTTTGCAGAGACAGAGTGGTCTCTCAGGTACAGCAACGTAGCTCAACTCGTAGCCCGCTCCTCCATAACAGCAGTAGCAGCAGCCTCCGAAGCACTCGCCAGACACCTAGAAACAACATAGCATTAGTAAGGGGAGATTACAGTGATAAACAAAACACTAATCTCACCTGATAACAGTGGTAGTGGATGAATGCAGTAGGAAGCTGTATGTAAATATAACCCCTTCGAGGTTAACCGTGCCACTGCTCCTGCTGCATGTACGCCATCCTGGGCCTTGCAGCTCTCGTCTTCGTGCCCCTTCGTCGGCACCGTTGTCCAGATACCCCTCCTGCTGCATCCCTCGTCGCACTTCCTCGTCCTGGCCACTCGTCCTTCCTTGTCCTCTCCAACACCGTCTGCAAGCCGTAAACTGCATGCCACATAGCGTGACGTCACCGCGAGCAGACGCTCCCCTTTCCTCCTTCTCACTTCACTTTCTCCCTCGCCAAAGCATGTGCTGTGCCCTCAGGCGGGCTCGGTCCGCACTACCGAAACCCAAGTGTAGCACCGCGGGAACGAAGGGACAACTCGTCCACTTCGTACTGAGCCACGTACACAGGCGCTTCGGTTTTTCTTGTATCAGCTCCGTGCGAATATCAAACCGCTTGTTCCACTCGCGAATATATCTATATATATAACCGTATACCATGTGTGCCGACCAACTTGTATCGTCGAAGGAGGCCACACCAGATTCGAATAAAAGAGTAAGTTGTACAGACTATTATTGTGATTAGTGCATACCTATATACATATTTACACAGATAACTTTTTGTAAAGCAAGCGCCGCGTGCGTGTCGAGCATCGTGTCGCCGCCTTTCCACGTGTATTTTGTCGCCGGATATTAGTTGAATTCGCGTCCCTGAGAAGTAGCTTCGTCCCCTCCCGATCATTTACCGTTTCCCACCGGACCGCGTGCTCACCGTAGTTAGTTAATTGTATAAGTAATTCTATGTGTCTGTAGAATAAACCACAAGTGTTCATAATATTACCCTACATTCCCGTGTATGATTTATTTAAAGTCTCGAATAAAACTAATGTTAAAGCCTGCATGTGCGGCGCAATAATCTTGGCTGGATTAGCTAAAATTATTGTTATAAAATTAACGCAGCAACGTGGAGCCAACAAAAATTCCGATGAAATTTGAATTAAAATTAAAGTTAAAAATTAACATTAAATTACTAAATTAAATTGAAATTTAAATAAAATCAATTTGTGATTAATATTTCGTAGAATACGATAGTGCAGGTAAATTTAAACATAAGTGACACCTGTAATATATAGTTGGAATTTTCGCGAGTGATATGCACGCGGCCGCGGAGAGACGCTCGACAATGCCGCGACGGCTTATAGTTGGCCATTTTTGCATGTGTGCCGCGAGATAGACTCGCAGGCAGCCATCTTTTTTTTCGTTGGCGTCAGGCGGTAGGCCATTATTTTGCATTTTGCACATTGGCATAAATATAATAAAATATATCCCCAAATTTATACGCATGTCCTAAATAATTAGGATTGTATAAATACAAATTTAGTGTAACAAACAGTGAGTGAGTGCGTGGTGAAGCTTCGGCAAAATTTTTTTTTCTAGTATTAATTTTGAAAGTTATTTAAATAAAATTTGTGATAACTATCAACAATTTCGAAAAATTTTGTGTAATATCAAAACGATAATTTTAGAAGGTAGTTGAAAATTAATTTTTGGCAACACGTGTTCATTAAATACAGTATAGACCTACAATCTACTTCAACATTTTTTTTTAAATCAGTTTAATTAAAATCTTTTTGACTCAATTGTTATTCCATTTGTTTAACGATTTTAAATAATAGTATAACAAATAAAATTTTGTTTTGATTAAACATATTTACAGAAATTAGTAAATGTGATTAGCAATGGTACATAACTGGAGCAATTATATTCAGATTTAAATACATTTTTCTTATAAACACACGCAGTGTAAATTATTTTCAATTAAATAGACGTTGAATAAATACTTTTATTTTTATTTTTCTTTTAACTTGGAATATTCACAACATAAATTTAGTAAATTGTGATGGGATGGTCGTTTTCAGCCATCACATGTATGCGGTATATAGTATGTATGTAGTAGAATTTAAATAGCCCGCGGGCCAGTGATTTAGTATACATAAATGTAGATAATGAGTGCGAGAGAGAGAGAGGATGAGTTTTGACGCGTTCGGCCAATTCGCGAAGCGAGCCGTCGCTGGACAACACTTGCCCCTCACCGCGCGCGCACAGCGCCTATACTTTTAGTATACACACTATACCGGAGCGGCCGGGGATTCCCCCACTGCGCCGTCGCCGCTCCTACGTCAGCAATAGGTATAGATATACTGACTGTAGGCGCTCGAGCTGCTTATAAACAGGCGTCCGAGCGCATTTGGTCAGTCTGCCCTGGGCGGTATACCGGGCTAGTTCCGGGGAACCTACGCTCGGTCTCCTCATGTACTCTCGGGCGCACCCGTGATTATACGATGAGACACGAGCCAGGTTAGCCGTGTAACTAGGGTTTTAACTCGCTGGAGATGCTCGCTCGGGCGCACCCGTGCTAACAGCGACAATTTACCGATGTACCTTCACTTCTCAGGCGCTCCCGTGAACTGAAGAATGATAAAAGATCCACCGGAAATGCACTATAATGCATCGGGCGCTCCCATTGCATTATAGATGATTTACTGTTCCGAATTTGCGTTTAATCCGTTTTGTATAGAAAATTAAGTTTGTATTGTACAGTAGAAATTAAGTAAATGGTATGAGCGTTTATTGACGTAGATTGTTTATTTTAACTTTGTTACAGCCGACATACACGTTTGCGGAGCACTTCTTCGGCTAGTCACTAAGTCTATTATAAATACGACGGCGAAAACCGAAACCCGGTTATTATTAAAAATTATTGTTATTAATTTTAATTCTTTTGTATATACTTTTATATTTTACTTTAAATAAAATTGTTAATGTTAAAATGTTGATAAGAGAAGTGTCAAAAACCAGTATTTTTCATCTCCGTCCTTACCTTTCCCGCGAACCCTGGCTTATACCGACTAGCTAGGGGGAGGTTTCTAACCCGTACACTTAAGGTTCGCGTTTAAGAAAAGACCGTTTTGTTACAAAATTAATATTAATCATCATTACTATAATAATAGTATATTCGTATAATAATAGTATATTCACATAATACTAGTATATTCGTATAATAATAGTATATTCACATAATACTAGTATATTTGTATAATAATAGTATATTCACATAGTACTAGTATATTCGTATAATAATAGCATATTCGTAAATTGCCAGGACTTTACGAAAATTTTTCTGGAACTTCAATAAAAGCATAAAGTTTAGAAACCTAACTCACTCGAAAGTAAAAGGTAACAGTTTTATTACTATTATATGTTCATAATTTTATATTTTACGCACATTTACCCTGTTTTATGTATTTTATGCACAATTTCGTAATATATATTATTTATTTTCTCCGCCTATCGCTACTATAAATTCCCACCTTCCGATCAATAACATTTTACACCTATTCCCCATGAATCCTATAATCACTATAGTGATTTAATCGTTGCAAAGTGGACTTATCAAAAATAATTGAATAGTTTTTTCCCCTTCGATAAATTTTGTTTTTTACGAATAGATAACACCTAATCTACTTTCGTACACTAAGTATGAAATTTCGTATAAAACTTTTTTTTAATATTGAGTTCAAAATCTTGGAAATTTAAACTTGTATAGTATATTATTTGTAGTAAATATTCGTATTAAAATTCGAAATAAATATTTAGTATAAATATTTTCTATTTACCTTGTATAGTCGAATAAATATTTTGTGTAAAAGTTTAATTTACTATTTGGACACGGTTAAAGGAATTGTAACATTTTCTGCTTTCGTGGTAATTAATTGTAAATTTAAATTAAAACTTTGATCATTTTCAAATTTTGTTTTTTTTTGTTATTACCTACAAATTTGTTTTTATTATTTTGTAATTAGTTAGCAACCCTTGATTACATTTGCAATATTCTTTAATTTTGCAATACATTTTTATTTTTTTTGTAAACAACGCTAGCATACAATAATCCACCTTCGTTAAAATAAGTGTACCATATTATTTTTAATTAGTAATATTCCACCTATCGAACATACATCCCTCAACCCATATCGAACTTAAACAATACCACGACCCTATCGATCCCTACCCGAGGACAAATTGCCAGCAGTTGGGTTTTACCTTGTGGAATTTCCGTTTAGTAACCTTGCTTTTGCTTGTTAATTATATTATTTTTTGTTGTTGTTTGGTCGCATCTTCAATCCCACTTAACAAAATTTCCCAGTCTTCTTAAATAATAGTAATTTGAGAAGTTGTACGAAAAAAAAAAGTATCATCGTGTTTGTTGTTAAATATCTTAAATTAATAAAGTTCATCTGGATCTATTTTTGTCTATTTAAAGAAAATCTCCTAGTAATATTTATTGTTTTTTATTTATGTCGAAATCAATTAGAAAGTAAAAATTTTTATTTTTCCCTTGTAAAAGAAATTTTTTTTTGGGAAAACAACTGGAATTTTCTTCCTTGTATTATTTTTTTTAACCCCTCCACACAATATCGTACTTCATCGAAACCCACCATCTACCTTTTTACCCAATATATTCCTGCTTGTATATCTCATACCCGCTTACGCTTAGACAATCGTAATACTTCGCTACAACTTTTGGTTGCTTTACACACTGGTTATTAAAAATTTATTTTTCCTATTGTTGCTTGCTTTTGCTTATTCATTTTTTTTGTACTCTATGCAATACTCCATCTGTGGTTTTTCTTTTAGAGAACTTCATTGTTTTTCATTTTCTTTTTTTCTTGATCTAAATTAAGTTTTTTTTAATATTTTATTTTTTCTTTTTCTCTTATATACCTTTCGTAATACCAAATCACATTTTCTAGTGAGTAAGGAAAAGTGAGCTAAACTCAGTCATGCTAACTTCGAATTAAAGAAACGTAACGTCCCTTTACCTTAAAATGTCGACGGCTGACCAATTGAAACTTGTCGAGGAAGCGATAGTTGCTAAAAAAGTAGATCTCGAACTCCTTTAGTCAACTCGTGAATTAGATTATATATTGCGTCATGCCAATATAAGCAAAATTAGTACAATAGGAAACAAAATAGAGATACTGGATCGAGTAGTTAGATATCAGATTAAATTGATTTTTGGATCTGATGTTGTGTCATGGGTTCCGTGCAATGATGATCAAATCGCATGTAAAGAAAAACCTTGTTTATGTCTTAATTCTAACTCGATGCAAGGATATTTGTCCAATGTCGCGAACAAACAAGAGATTGTACGATCTGCATTCGCAATATATGATATAAATACTCTTTCGAATAGCGCGAAATATTTTCAGATTAGTACAGAATGGACTTACGACGAGATACTTAATCGATTAGTTGAAATCTCGACAAAAAGCTCAAAATTACGTTGTTGACACGAGTTGTGAGATTAAAGCAATTAAAAATAATATCGGAGAGACAATTGAACAAAAACCTGCTGTACAATCTGATAATGTCTCGCAAATATCGATCCACCTAATGGAACCGTATAGATGTTTCACCCCACAACCTACACCTACCCCACAAATTCGAAACTACCCTACAGTACAAATTTCGCAACTTTCACAAACACCAACTTACCCTATCGAACAAACCTCACAATCTTTACAAGTACAACACGCCCCTATCGCACAACCCACACACCCTATATCAATACAATCCTACACTACTACACAAAATCTTCATACATAAAACCGTAACATACAAACCCCTCTTTGCCCACAACAATGTAACTATAAAACACCACAATACAAAACAATACCCGAAATCCCAACATACAGTATCGCATCAAATACCTACCGCACCGCTATACCATTCCCTAATCTTCACCCATACCAGTATTATTCCCCCATATCGCAAATTACCGGACAACAAAACCCCATCGAATTGCAAAAACGTCTCGAATCGTATCCCGCACAAGGACCCACGGCGCGCTCCGATAAAGTTTAAATAAAAAGATCTTGCACCTCGTGAGTTTTTTTATAAATCATTCCTGGGATATCTTCCGATGATTTTAAGCCTAAAATGAAAATAATCCCTAGAGGGATTTTCAAATAAACTCGATATTGGATCATTTTCGTAGGTTATCGTGACTATTTTCTATATTGCATCTTGTATTTAGATTTCTTAGGCTTTAAAAATATATTTCAATATTAGAAATAAGTTTATAAATTCTTAATACTCATTAAACTTTTAAAATTCATATAATTTTTTTAAATACTGCTCAAAAATTAAATTATTTAACTTCTTATTTCAAATATTTTTCTGTGCGCTCGAAGTTTCTTTTTTTTTTCTTTCATCGAGGATAAATTTGGTATTCCGTTGCCATGGCTGCGATAAATAAACTTATGCTGATTTTACGGTTAGTAAAAATGCCGAGGGCAAGAACACACGATGAAAATCGTCATCAAATTTGTTTACTTTGCTTTGGAAAAACTAAAGTAATGATTCCTGTAAAAGGAGAATTAAAAGTGCTTGTTGAAAAACAGTTTGAGTACGATACTAGTGATGACCTATTACCTCTCGTTCTATGCAGTAGTTGCAAAAGACATTTATACAGAATTAGAAACGATGAAGATATAAGTGTGAATCTACCAAAATTTTCTGATCTTCAACCTTTGAAGAAATCTACTAGATCAAGCGACGATGTTTTATGTGCTTGTCATATTTGTGAGCTTGCGAGAAAACCCCCTCCTGAAAAATTTTCAAACTTTGCAAAGAATAATGTTATACCTCAGCGACATGGAATACTTGTTGATGTGACAAATATAAAAGTTCCAAGTAAGCCATTAAAACATATCTTTTTCTAGTTATAATAACTACAATATAATAATACAATTTTAATCTAGATGAAAGAAAATCACCTTCCGTTGAAAGCCGGTGTAGTTACTGCTTTTCTTTGTTGGGAAAAGGAAAATCTCATAAATGTAACTTTACCGTACGCTTGGAGAATTTGACTGAAAACATTATGCAAACAAGCCCAAGAGCTACAGATCAAGTAATTTCGTCTTTGCTTAAACGCAAAATGATTATAGAAAATACACAAAATACTACAACTCTATCACTTTCTCAAACACGCGGTAAGCCTCTTAAAGTTGCTATTGGTTCACAAAATAACAAAGCTTTAAGCAAACCTGAGCTTTTTCCTGCAGACGATTTTTTAAAAATCCAGACGAGTTTACATTTGAGCCAAAGGAAGACACTTGCGATTGCTACAGCTTTACGAGTAGCTACGAAAAATGCTAAGGTCGTGGAACCGCATTTGAAAAAAAAAACTATCAATTAAAAGTCACTGTGTTGATGATTATATTGGTACTAAAAACTTTGACTTTGTTCACGTCAAGGCTGATAAAGTTTCATCTGCAGCCGAAACAGTCGCTTACTGCACAAATCTTGATGGTTTAATAGAACACATTAAAGAAAAACGCTCATTGTCTGAATTTCACTTGAAGTTTGGTATTGACGGGGGAGGGAGTTTTCTGAAGATATGTTTATCTATTCAATCTACTTCAGAAAATGAAAAGCTAAATAGACATCGGCAAAAGTTCGAAGATGGTATTTCTGCTAAGCGGTTTAAAGATTCAGATGTTAACAAATTATTGATACTAGCATTAGCAAACAGTTCTCAAGAAAATTATGAAAATGTATCGCAGCTGTGGTCTGCAATAAAAATAAACAACTTTCAGGGAACTATTGCGACAGATTTAAAACTTGCTAATATTATGGTTGGCATCATGTCGCATAGCAGCTTTTACCCCTGCACTTGGTGTTTCGCATCGAAAAATGATTTAAGTAGCTGCGGAATATCGAGGACAATAAATAATACGTTTCAAAATTATATAAACTGGCATCAAGCCAGATCTGTCAAAAAAGATGCGAAGAATCATGAAAATTGTATTCATCCGCCTCTTTTATCAACTGATGTAGACAAAACATTTCTTCAGATAATACCTCCAACTGAACTTCATTTGATGCTAGGTGTAGTAAATACATTATATAGACACTTATTGGCTGAATTCGAGAAAGACACTCTTCTATGGGCACAATTATACCATGTCACTCGTGATATACGTCAGGGTAATACAAGTTTTAATGGCAATTCGTGCAAAATATTATTAGACAAACTTGATTTCCTGCGTTCACGAAATCACAATTTGGGATGTTTGAAATATGTAAATGCTTTTGTACTTCAAAAATGTTGTACATGCTTGCTTTGGAAAAAATCTTGACCCATCTTTCGAAGATAAGATTAATGCCTTCAAGCAAAGTTATTTACATTTAAATGTACCAATAACGCCCAAAATTCATGCAGTATTTTTTCATGTGCCTGATTTTTGCGAAGAAGTTCCGACGGGACTTGGATTTTATAGTGAACAGGCTATGGAATCTGTCCATGCTGATTTCAAATCTGTGTGGGAGAAATATAAAGTTTTTAAGAACCATCCAGAATATGCAGAGAGGTTGCAACGTGCTTTATGTGAATATAATAGTTTACATTCATTTTAATTATTGTACATAATAAAGATATTTTTTTAATGTAATAAAATGATCGCAAAGTTTGAAAATTCGAATACGGTTTTGAAAATTTTTATGAATTTAAAATTTTTAATACCTATTGAGCATTTATAAACTTATTTCTGATGTTGAAATATATTTTTAAAACCTAAGAAATCTAAATACAAGCTGCAATATAGAAAATAGTCACGATAACCTACGAAAATGATCAAATATCGAGTTTATTTGAAAATCCCTCTAGGGATTATTTTCATTTTAGGCTTAAAATCATCGGAAGATATCCCAGGAATGATTTATAAAAAAACTCGCGAGGTGCAAGATCTTTTTATTTAAACTTGATCGGAGCGCGCCGTGGACCATTGTCGTCGCTAGTCATCGAACCACCTCCGCCGGATCTAATGGTATCTCCTAACACAGTTGATAAAACGGAGAATGAAAATTCTTCTGTGGAATTAGCGACAACAATTGTATCGGCATTTACCCCCAAAAATTCGAATTCATTAGGAAAGAGTGAAGAGAAATTATCGGTCCTCACTTCGGAGGAAACTGCAGTAGAGCATTGTTCATCGGCTGTGAACAACTTCGAAGCTCAAAATACAACTGCGTTAAACGAATTTCAGTCGAATCACCTTTCTACACTGTCAGGTTACGGAATCGCAAACGGAGTTACGGAAAATTTCCCAACCGTAGCTACCGCGAGTAAATCTGCAACAAACCGTTCGAAAGAACCTATAAGGAGTGATCGTAACTCGAATCGGACTAAACGTTTGAAAATTTCATCGAAAACTTTGAATAGTGCCCGCAGGTCGGATTGTTCATCGTCGGGACAATCATATCGGTCTTCGAATAATAAAAACTCGACCACAGTAGAATCGAAATTAGCTGAAAGATCCGGAAATCGAAATAGCAACACACCCAACTATTCACTTTCGGAACAGTGGGTTCGTAGTCCGAAAAATCATCGTACTGTTGATTCATTGACGAATGAATCACTCGAAACCACCAATCGTAAATCGTCGAACAGAACTCGTAAAATCCCAAATGAATCGCGAATGTTAGATCGATTGACATGGAGTCAATCGAATAGAACTTCGAAAATTTGGGAAGTCAAATCCTTTTCCTGGAAATCACCAGCAGAAAAATTAATTTCTTACCAAAATCGTAAGAATAATTCGAATTCGTTGAACTCATCGTATATAGGCAAACCAGCGTATAGTAAATCTTTATATGGTTGCTGGGCCTGTCACCTTACCGGACACCAGGCAAAGTTCTGGCCTAATATATCTCGGATTTTATGCTACAAATGTGGCCATCTAAGAGTCATAATTCTCAACTGTCCTAACTGCAACCCACCTCGAAATAAAAAGATAGGACACTCCCCGGTAAGAAAGACCATTGCGGTACCGTTAAACATGAGTACACCGTCGGGAACTCAGCCTTCGCCTCGAAAGCCTGAGCGGGTGTCGGTTCAACGTTTACCGCCTTCCACGTAATAAGCGATTTTGTTATCGTTTTGGGAAGAAAGTCGCGGACGTTAATACGTGTGCTTTTTGTAAGTTTCGCCATTCTTTTAAAAGATTCGAAGGCGTCGCTACAAACTTCGCAAAATCTCGTATTGCAACCGATAACTCCCAAATGATTATCTCAGCCACATTAGTAGACCCCGCATCGAAACTACTAGCAACATCACGGCAATCAGTTATCGTAATTTTTCTGAACATTGACGCATACGTTAGAGGTGTGTAAAATGTCGATATCGCTTACCCCTTCCATTATCGCATACCCTCATCTTGTCCAAATCAAATACCCTCCTTTCGCCAGTACCGCTATTACCTTACCGTAAATAACGTTAATCCCCCCATCGTTAACACCAAAAATATTTCTACCGCATATGCCACAAATTTTCCTACCGTAAATGGCAACAATTTTTCCTACCAAAACTACCGTTTAAAAACTGTGATAAAAAAATAGATGTAAGGCCCGCCTCTAGACCGCGGGGTCGCGACTTCGCTTCCGGGGGGTGACATCCCCGCCCGCGGTGATTGGCATAAATATTGTCCATCCCCCTACCGTCCGATCCCCATCCAACCGCCCCTCCCATCGTTGACCGGCAAAACCAAAAAAGTCTAAAACTCACCCCATCATTAATGTGGTAAACGACCCGAACGGGGGACAAGTACGCATTACAACGGGAGACCCAATTACCTTCACTAAGACGGCTACTACTCAGACGAAGTCGGAAAGGGAAGAGATAATTGAGAGAGGGCGGAGCTTCAGAGATTGAGTTGGGGTTGAGTTGGTACACCCTATATATGGGATGGGCCCGATTGATTTCGTGAGCGAAGATCGACCGAGCCCGATACCACTCGCACCGACCTCGTTCGTCGGGGGGAAGACTATCCCCAGCTTGATGGACTTAAAGATCCAGCCTCCAGCTCCGAACCGATCGAATGATACAGCCTCCGTCTCTTCGCAAGGATCCTGCTACTACCTACCTGTATTTTTGTTATACAGTGTATTAAAAAGTATGAAAATATATGAATTCCACATTTTAGATAAAAGTAAGAGGAGAAAAGAAATCTTAATGTACATATTGTATATTTTATTAAAATTATGAATAAAATAAATCAAATTAATACTTTTAATAGTTATTTACTTGAAAGCAGTGTTGATTGCAATAATCCCTCTACAACAATTGAAGAATTTTGCCCAACTGAAAGTGATGTTGGATTTACAGTTTCTCCCGTCTCTTTATTTAATCTCTTTGCTCTAGTTATTATATCTAGGTTAAAGAATGCTTTAGACCTTCAGCATTGGCCCTTAAAAAATAATGAAAATTCATTTATATAAATTGTTCCATCGTCATTGGAGTTTTAATTGTATTTCTTATAAGCATTTAATAACTTTGCCCCACATTGATGCTCTATACAATTTGCTAATATCATTTAAAAATTTTGACAATTATAACATTACAGCAGATTTTTATTTTCATTGTAGATATTTGAAAATGAGACCATATTTGTAATAATTCGCTATATTTGTAATAATTCGCTTTATAAATATATAACAATAAAATATTATTTATTTAATAATGGCTTTCGGTGCTAAAAGAGATGTGAAGATTATTTATTTCAAAGAAGAAATACAGAAAATTGCATTCAAATACTAGATAGCTTCGTTTTAGGTCATTATAAGTTCTATAGTAAATTAATCGTATAACCCAGGCTTAAAAATAACCGTCTATTGTGCATTAAGTGTTTACATACACTATTAGATAAAGTAAAAATAAATAACATTGTTATTTAAAATATATTGACAAAGGAGGAATTAGCTGCAAAACAAAAAAAACGTGTACACTTTTCAAAGTAGCATAAAGTTTACACACTAGATGATCCCGATTGTGCTTACAACGAAGCTAGAAAAAGTGACAATGTGCAGTAAGTATTAAATAAACAACGATGTAGGAAAAATCTGGAAAAGTAAAAAAATTGCTGGAACCTATTTTTACAAAACGATTGTTTCAGCTCAGAATGGAAGATTTTGATAAGCTTTTAACTAGATAAGATTCAAAAGGAAAAAGATTGTTAAATTAAATCATATATTATCAGGAAATTACTGTCAAAGTAATAAATCAGTATAATAAACTATAAGACATGTCAGCAATTGTAAAAAAATGTGAACTTAGAAAACAGATATATGGATTAATTATCAAAATGCACTGCTAAAAGAGACTTTAAACCATTTGTAGTAAAATGCAAATCAACAATAATTTTTTTTTTAAATATTTAAAACCTAAATACAAAATTACCGTCAAAACAGTATAGAGCATAAAATAAATCGAATTGTTGATTTTTAAAGAATTGCCGAATTACATCTTAAAACTAAAACTGGTAAATCAGATATTATTTAATAAAATTCTGTCAAAATATAAATACGTTTACAGTATTTATACTCGTATTTAAGCGTTCATAGGGATAAACTTCTGAATTTAAATATAAACGTACATTACTAATATTACAATAATCAAAAAGTGTAACATTACCTTGGTAGAAATCTTATCGTGGCGCCCACATTCGCTATATAGGCCTTTATAGGCAAACTAGATAGTACTAGACTGTACAAAACTCGATAAATCCACACAGATCTACATAGTTTTCTCAATAATAATATGTACCTATAAAATCTGTGAGGTTATATATTATTTATTGAACAGAACTTTTATTGTAAAAATTAATGTTAAAAAAAGTTTAACATGCAAGTTTGCAATTATAATAATAAGATCTATATTTCTATTCATACTATTTACATATAAACGTAGTCAGAAAGCATATCTAACGTAAGAATGAAAATTTAGAAATAATGTTCCTTGCATATGAAAAACAGTGATCACAAAATAATGTTATTGATTGATGTAGTTGTTTCTTGAAAAGTAATATATAAATAATAATAATATCATATGTACAAATATGTACTTTATGACTTGCTTTATTTAAAAACTAGAATTTTAATTTCAGAATTGCAAATAATTTTGTATCCATATGTGAGTTCTTATAATACATAAACTGCTCATCCGTGACAACATTTTCAAAGACAAACACAATAGTCGAACACATGTAGACGATAATTTTCTTTATAAGTAACAAATCACTAGGTTTTAACTGGCCATAGATGTCAAATTAAAGTGTTTGATTATAAATTAATCACAGTAGGAAATATAAAAATAGAACATACATATAATAACTCAAATACATTATTTTTTTTTTAAATAGAAAATTAATCGGTTGATAATAAATGTGTGTGAAAATAGTTTTCCTTACATAAACCATACAGGTTTTGAAACCAAGCCTGTATTTAGGATGGAACATAATCAAATGTAAGGAAACTAATTTTACATTAACAAAATAAATATATGCACGAATACTTCATATAGTTATTTGGATATTCAAATTATTTTCTTATTTTGATTGTTTAATATATATGTGTAACATAATATTATTATTAAGTTCTTAAATACAAAAACTCGATGCATCTAAAATTTGATAACCTTACACTTTAAAGGTTATTTACATTTACTTACATTGGTAATAGGTGAACAATAGCATGTAAATACCTTGAAATCAAAATAATACATAATAATCATAATATATTATGCTTATGTTTCTTAAAACATAACCTAGAAGTGGCTGTTCTTGTCATAATTTTGCTTATCTAGTTTTATCGGGGCAAATAATATGGGAAACTAGAAGGGACGACCGTTACACGCCTTTATAGTCACTATCTAGTTTTCCTACATAGATCTACATAGCGCGAGATTATTCTACATAGATCTATAAAGTGTACGGGATAAATTTCTACCAGGGTAGCTGCAAAATTATTAATTTACTTACAAATCTACCACCTCTTGCTTTTTGGAAATACATTATAACGGGGTGCTCAATTTACAGTTGTAAAAGATGGTAATTTTGTGATCTTTTTAATGCATTTACGATAGATATATCATCATATTTTTAATATACCAAACAAAACGAAAAATCAAAAACTCAAAAATCAAAAAAAATCAAAAAATCGTTTTAAAACGATAACCAGTCAATGAATCTTGAAAATTCTTTTGAATTTTGAATCTTCCTTTTAGAATGAAAAATTACACCTGATTGGTAAAAAATGACCTCAATATCCTATAAAATAAATTATATCATTATCCGAAAAAACATATAGGTCATTAGAAAGTAAAATGCTACCTTTTTGTAAAGTCTCCGGTAAATTGATGCTGATTTACTTCAGTTTTCGTCGGAGAAAGAATATCGACTTTTTTTACAAAATTATTTTTTTCTCGACAAAAGAAAAAGGTTAAAAACTCAAAATTTTACTGAATATTCTTCTCCATATGCCTAATGATCTGAAGTTTTCCGTCAAAGTTTCCGAAATATAACCATTCAAATAAAAATGACGTTTTGGTGTATAACTGTAAAACTAAAAAATCGTAAAACCGCTAAAAAACAAAAACACACTGATAAACAAAAAATAATTTTTTCGAACCGCCGTTCTTAAAGAAAAACAAAAAAGATGATCCGCGAAACATTAATTCTCACCGTGTATATCCAGAGTAATATTGAACCACATCCATATACACACACACGCACACACACACACATACGCACGCACGCACGCACGCACACACGCACTCACGCACACACACATATATACATGTACACACACATACACACACACATACACACACATCCATACAAACATTTTCTAAAAATAGTGTATTTTGATTTCCAGTATCTCGAAACATGTTTCTAATGTATTTTTAGCATAACTTTTTTTTTCCATCACAAATCTTCAATTACTCTATGACGAAGTAATCAAAGCTTTCTTTATGAGGAAGCAATAAAAACATATTATTATCGTTAAACTAGATATATTTTGTTTTGCCAAGATATCAAGCAAGAAGTATATTAAAGAATAAATGTAGCTATCAACGATTATATATATTTTTTTTAATATAGGCAGTTAAAAGAACTTTAATCGAAAAGGTGACATTATTCTTGAAATTTATCGATAGAGATGCAAAATCTATACTTTCGCTAATAAAATAAAGGTAGTATTATCACATTTGATTAGCGTTTTTATGCATTATTTTTATGTATAGTTGAGTATAAACATATTTATCGCACCACCAAGCAAGTAACAATTTGATATGCTTACGAAAAATTAATCAGATCTATACTGAGTTATTTTTGATAAATATACATGATTTCAGTAAAAAATACAAATGCCCCCAAAAGTTATGATGACCACAAAATGCGATCATAGAAGATGCTTATTCAAAATTTAAAATTTCATTACGTTCACAAACATTATAACGGGGTTTTTTGCACTAAAATACCCGCGATATATTAATAGATGATTCGAGCACAAATAACGTGAGGCAGCGCTAGAGTCAAAGAAGACACATTATGTTCCATATAAAACAAGATATATTGAGATCAATTCAAAAGAAACATCCACACGTGTGCCGTTACACGTATGTACGTTTAGACCCGCTGTCAAGAGTGACAGAAGAGAACCCATACGAGAGAGGGAGCGACAATTAATATCGAACTCACTTGGAATACCTCCAGGAGATTGACGCTCGGACGTTCGTCCTCGTCTCCGGACAATCCCCAGGGTACGAGGCGGCTGCAGGGCACAATCGGCGTCGCGGGTCGCTCGCGTTCCCTACGCACTCTTCGGCGTGGCGTTTTACGATTGCTCCGACACGGGAAACCGATATATGCGCTCGTGTTGCATTGTGTGCTTCGCTCACGGGAGTCAAAACTCTCTCATTCTCCAGTACATGATCGCATTTTATACGTGAGAGAGAGAGAGAGAGAGAGGGAGATTTTTAGAATTAGAATTTATAATTTATTTCCGCCCTGGGAATAATTAATCCCATGGGGCATATGGATCAAAATACATAATTATACAAAAATAAAATACATAAATAAGTGCAAGTAGAATAACATTCCATATATATCTATAATCGCTTGTAACGAATTATATAAACATTTATGCGTATATATATATATATATATGTCTGCATTGTGTCTGCACTATATTATTAGCCAAAGAGCCACACATATATATATATATATATATATATATATATATATATATATATATATATATATATATATATATGTGTGTGTGGCTCTTTGGCTAATAATATAGTGCAGACATAACAATCAGAAGAGTAACAAAGAGTAACTTAAACTAAGGTATAATATAAGAAATAGGTCGATTTGAGCTATGACAATTTATACGGAATAATAATAACAATGGCTTATCACAAATTTTGCGAAGGGTCAGACTCGACATCACGGTTTGTGAGGTGATTGAGTAGGAGGGACTTTACGGTTTGAAGGGATGTGGTGGCATAAGGGAGGGAGGTAATATTGTTAGGTAAACTGTTCCAGAAATAAGAGGCAGCTATTGCGAAGGAGTTGGCATACAGGGAGGTTGAGTAAGGACGGATGAGAAGAGGTTCAGTACGTAGCCGAGCTGACCTGCGGACTTCGCAATCGGCAGTAAGAATTAAATTGTTCTTGAGGTAGCTAGGACAAGCCGTTTTGAGTATCGAAAATGTGAAGGCACCCATGAAGTACTCACGACGGGCCTTTACCGTGAGCCACCCTAATCGTTTACGATAGGGGGTAACATGAGCCATCCAGGGAAGATTACCAAAGACAAAGCGAGTGCACGCATTCTGCGCACGCTGAAGTCTCAGGTCCTGTTCACCTGTCAGGCCATGGTAAACAAGGCAGCCATAGTCAAAGTGGGGGAGAATGAGCGAATGGACTAATGATTTGCGGATACTAAATGATAGGGCACGCTTGTGGTGGCATAAGCTCCTTAAAGTGCGGAATACTTGCTGGCAGACGTGGGATACTTGCCTGCCCCAATTAAGATCAGGGGTCAACCAAACGCCTAAGTTTTTTACTTCTTTTACGAAAGTAATTGTCATGCCATTGACGGAGATTGTTGGCAGGAGATCAAGGTTCACCAAAGAAAGATTCAGAGTGCTACCAAGAAGCATGGCTTTAGTTTTTGCTAAATTTAATGTGAGCCCATTCCTAGCCGCCCAATCTGCGATGGCCGCACAGTCAATCGCAATTTTATTAATCGCATCAGCTAGTTCGTGACGAGTGCAGCTTCTATATATTTGAGTATCATCCGCGTAGATCATATGTTTGGTGAACCTGGGTACTCTGGGGAGGTCGTTGATGAAAATCGTTGGCGAACAGCAGCGGACCGAGAACAGAGCCTTGAAGCACTCCAGCCCACGTGGCAATCCAGTCAGAGATGCTGCCACCCTCATCAACAACAGCCTGGCATCTGTCAGCAAGATATGAGATGAACTACTGTAATGAATGATCACTAATTCTAAATGAGCGCAGTTTATGGATTAATACGTGGTGAGGAATCCTATCAAACGCCTTGGAGAAGTCAAAAAGAATTAAT
Source organism: Gastracanthus pulcherrimus (assembly GCA_949152435.1). Lineage (NCBI taxonomy): Eukaryota > Metazoa > Arthropoda > Insecta > Hymenoptera > Pteromalidae > Gastracanthus > Gastracanthus pulcherrimus. The sequence continues at coordinate 67,891,122 of OX424574.1, forward strand.
ATGGTAAATCGAGAATTATTCATCGCCAATCTGACGTCATCAAGAACCCCGAGCAATGCTGTCTAAGTGCTGTGACCTGTTCTAAAGCCTGCTTGACGCGGAATGAAAAGATTATACTTTTCGATGTGAGATATTAGCTGTTTTGACAAAATCTTTTCTAGGAGCTTGGAGCACTCCGACAGCCTCATAATGGGTCGGAGGTCTGACACATCAGAAGGGGATGGAACTTTGGGGATTGGCGTGATTAGTGTCTGACGCCAAAGCGTTGGATAGGATGCCCTAGATATGGATGAGTTGAAAATGGTAGTTAATGGTTCAAGGATAGATGGACAAGAAGTTAAGAGATGCTTAATGATGATGCCGTCAAGTCCAAAAGTCTTGGATTTAGCTGATGATAGTGCTTCCTTGACATCACAGAGAGAGAGAGAGAGAAAGAGAGAGAGAGAGAGAGAAAGAGAGAGAGAGAGAGAGAAAGAGAGAGAGAGTCTTTTTAATTCCTCAGTCTCAGATTTTCGCTCTACAACACTACTGAACTTTCTCTCCAAGGTACTGGAGAAGAGAGTCCAGGATCAGATTACGGAGTTTTTGCAAACACAAAGCCTCATTGACCCAATACAGACAGGTTTTTGACAGCATCACAGTGTACAAACAGCACTGGTAAAACTAACTTAGGACATTCGGACTGGAATAAATTACAACAAAAAACTCTTAACGATACTGATATTATTCGACTTTAGCAAGGCGTTCAACACCATTTCACTTTCCAAACTTTTACGAAAATTAGTACGGTTGGCTTTCTCCAGGGATGTTCTACTATGGGTAAAGTCATATATAATTGATAGAAGACAATAGGTTATTACTAATAATGGAGACTCAGATTGACTGACCAGCAATCTGGGTGTGCCACAGGGTTCAGGTCTGGGACTTCTACTGTTTAGTTTATATAATAATGACTTGAAGGAGGCTCTGGTTGGTGGTAGTGTCGATAACTTGCTTTACGCTGACGATCTGCATACCAACAAAAAAGTGACCTGGCAGAATCTTCAAAGGGGCATCATGCGAATGTCAGCTGTAGCGTGGGGAGTGTCTAAGTGGGCCACAAATGCGGGCCTGCGATTCAATGTCGATAAAACCAAAGCCATTATTTTTGGTTCTGACCATAATGTAAAACGGTTGCAGGAGATTGGTTTACCGGGCATTGAGTTTCAGGATAGCATCTGTGTGCCCTTTGCTGACACTGTCACAAACCTCGGTATTGGCATGGAGTCAAAGCTATCATGAAAACCGTAAATTGCTGCGGTAAATAAAAAGGTTAATAGAGCTCTCTACAGTTTACGATGTTTTCGTTTATGCACCATCGAGGCGCTGCATAAGCAGCTTGTATGTGCACTAATAGTGCCTCATTTAGGCTACGATTCCGTGGTCTACCGTGACATGTCGGAAGAGCTTGAAACTAAATTAAAGAGGCTTCAAAATTCGTGTGTGAGATATACATGCGGCGTGAGGAGGGATGAGCACATCACTTCGTACAGGAAGTACGAGTACCTCGATTGGTTAGATATTAAGGAGAGAATAGCGTATTTTGCGGGGTTCCTATTGTATAAAGCAATAAATATGGAGCAACCCCCGTATCTTGCGGCTCTTTTCAAGAAAAACAAATCGAGGTCTTCCAGTAGAAATGGTGGTCCACTAGGAAAGAGCGCTCAGTTCCAGGATCGATTACTAACATAGGCCTTTATTCATTTAGAGCGCAAGGTGCGCGTTCTGGAACTCCCTCTCCTGCGGTGTGAGATATCTGCCGTTGTTATGTAAATTAAAAATAGCTCTAAATAGATATCTCAAACAGCAAAATATTAAATTTAAATCTACGCACTGGCGTAACTTCGATCTTCAAGTTAAACGTAATTATGGTGAATTGGAGTATAGTACAATTTTTTCGAATTCTGGTGTAAATAAAATTAAAATTGGAATGTTTGAAATGTTGAACAAATTTGAAGGCAATATGTTCGTTCGTAAAAATAATAAATTCGATATATTAAACATCGTTACGCAACAAGACCTCGAAAAAATTAGATGACTAAATGATTCGTGCTCATTATCTCAAGCAGTCAATTCAGAACTTTAAATGTCAATACGCATAGCAGAAATTAATGTAACTTCTCTTAAGGAATATCTCTTTTTAATTAAAGATTTTTGATTTAAAAAAATATTGATATTTTGTGTATTTCTGAAACGTAGCTAACTCTAAAGCAGATGAGTGATTTATTCAATATCAAATGCTGTAATTTAGTACGTAATGATCGTGGCCTACGCTCGACTACTGGTAAACGCGAGTTTATGCAAGGTGGCGGTGTTGCGTTTTTTATTAAGGATGGCATTTCGTTTAAAATTATTGAAGCTTCTAAAATTAAAGATAATAACAAAACAGAATATACATTACTCGAGTTCCGGTTACATAATGATCAATATCTACTTATTTGTTCAATTTATCGTCGACCAATGGGCGGTAACTACATTTTTTGTTTCTTTACAACAAACTATGCAGCGCTATACAAATATTTTTATTGCTGGCGACCTTAATTCAGATTTATTATCTGAAAATTATTATGGGCCAAGTTTACGAAAACTTATCGATGAGAATTCTCGATATCTTGTACATTCTGGCGCTTCTCATCATCGTGATACTTCCGATACATGGATAGACGTTACGTTAACTGATTCGCAGAATAAAGTTGTACATTTTGAAAAGTCTGCTAGTCCATTCATTAACTGTAATGATTATCTGATCATTGATTATAAAATCTAACATATAATCAAAGAGAAAGTCAAAATTACGTCTCGTTATTTTAATAACTTTTGCCCGTATGCTTTTGTCAGTAATCTCTTAACCGATATAAATCATTCTCTTTCGATTAATGAAGCAGCCGATGTAACTACTCAATCGGATATTTTGTAAACTATTGGCATCCGTACTCTTGATAAGCATGCCCCCTTTAGAACTCGCGTCGCTAAAAAACGTTTTGCTACTTGGTTTACGAATAAATTTAAGATAAAATGTAAAGCACGTGATGGTCTATATAAGCTTGCTAAACGGACTCACAGCGCACATCTTCTTGCTGAGTATAAACAATTACGTAAGCTTTTGAAAAATGAGTTAAAGGCTGCTCGTAATCAATATTTCATGGATCAGCTCTCGAGTATACAAGGACAATCTAGTTGTTGGGCAATACTAAAAAAGATGAGTTTCACCAAAGCGAAAAATAACTCGCCATTATGCCTCTTCACTGCGAATGAACTCATTAATCATTACGGTATTTCTACAAATCGACATCCACCTTGTTCGCAGACTGCCCTTAATGCTACTCTTCAGTCACCGGCTAATGTTAACATTACGTCCTTTGCTTCTACCTCTTCAATAGCAAGAGGTGCCTAAAATAATGCTCTCTTGTTTGCCAAAAGCTAGGAGCCAACGCTATGATGGTTTTTCTCTTTCATTTTTCAAAGAAATTCTTCCATCAATAGTCCCATTTCTTACCGATTTATTTAATCTATCTATTAACACATGCTGCTACCCTGACCTGTGAAATAAATCTCTTATAGTTCCACTCAGTAAAATTGTTACTCAAAACTCTCTTTCGGACACCAGACCAGTCGCCAATCTCTGCCATTTTGCAAAAGTTTTTGACTCACTTATTACGTAACAGCTCACATCGTATCTTGAAAACAATGATATTTTGTCAGCATTCCAGTCAGGGTTTCGCAGCAACTTCAGTACGCGAACAGCTCTCATAAAAATTTTTGAAGATATACGTTATGGTATAGAAAATGGACTTGTCACACTGAAGCTCTTATTTGATTTTAAATCTGCATTCGATTGCATTAACCATGAACTTTTACTTGCTAAACTGAAAGAGTTAAATTTCTCAAATAATTCGATCAATTGGCTTCATTCTTATTTAACGGGTCGGTCACAAGCTGTGCTTGATATCGACGGTTCAACCTCTGAGTTCGTACCTAATTCATCAGGTATGTCCCAAGGCTCTACACCTGGCCCGATCATTTTTTGAATTTTTATCAATTCGATTATATCAGTACTAAAACATTGTAAATATATGCTTTTTGCCCACGATCTACAAATTTATATCCAATGTAAACCGTGCGATTTAGTTGATGCGATAGCTAAGTTAAATCATGATGCTGCTGCTGTTGTAAACTGGGCGCGCCAAAATGGCCTGTTACTCAATGTGCATAAAACTAAAGCAATTCTATTTAATTCCGTACAAAATCATATACGTCTTGATAAATCCGATTTATCACCAATCACTGTTGATAGCAGTGTCATCTTCCTTGAGCCAGACATCAAAAATCTAGGTTTATACTTCTCTGATGATCTCACATGGAATACTCATGTAGCTTAAATTTGTTCGCGTGTACATGGTGTGCTACATAAGCTTAGATTCCGTGGTGGTTTTCTATCAAGTAACACAAAAAAATTACTTGTTAACGCTTTTGTTATGCCACACTTTGATTATTTCTGTCTTGTCACTTGTGATATGTCGGGTACCTAAATATAAAACCTAATGAACACCGTTGTTCGTTTTATGTATCGATTACGTCGGGACGCAGCATTGAAACCCTACTATGAACGTTTGAACTATCTCTCTGTTCCTACACGACGAGATTATTTTTTAGGATCCCTTACGTATCGCACTCTCACTACCAACAAACCTACTTACCTATATGACCTATTCCCGTCGATACGTGAAGATATTCGCCCCTCGGAACGGCTAAACTCGTCACCATTCGATATTCCAACTGCAATTACCACTACGCACAAAAATACTTTTTCCATCGTTGCTATGAACCTTTGGCAGAGAATATCTGTTCGCATTCGTTTGTGCAATAGTTTAGCCGCATTTAAGCAACAATTCTATGACTTTTTGTTAATTAATCATTAGTATTACTACATCCAGCTCTTACTTCAGACTATTATGTATTGTTATTTTATTATGTAGTTATTTACTTTAGCCTCGTTATATGTATGTTATGCGAATTTTAAATATGCGCTTATTATTTTCTGTTTATATTTGTTAATTATCCATCTATTTGTATATATTATAATTATAATATGTATTTTGTATGCACATTGCCTTACGGTCTTGTTGTACCCAGGCATAAATAAAACTTGTTAACAATCAATCTCTGTCTCTCTCTCTCTCAGTCTCTCTCTCTCTCTCTCTCTCGTTCGTCGCGCGTCTGCTGGGTGCACCTGCTCGTGTTTTGGCTCCTGCATTTACACCGCACTCTGCTCTGTGCTGCCTCCTGCGTTTGTGAGCCGGTCTGTTGTGGTGCCTGCACAGTGGAACAAACTAACTATAGCTGTGATAATAAATCACAGCTTCCACTGGTCCATCGGCACGGCTTTCAACATCTAAGCAACAACACCCGGCCAGGTGTTTTTTGAGGTTAAGTGAGGTGAACACGGCAGAGTGGCGGGAGCCAAGCACGAAGCATAATCCAGAGGTACCACTTCATTCTGGACACACAGCACGCAGCGCCATACTATCAAGGCGCCATCTGCCGACTCGAACTGCAACTACGTGACCGCCGAGGCGACACCTGCTGCATCCTAGACACACCATCATTACCTTCCACGACTCATCTTTGTCGCCACTAACGCCATGGTCGACAACTGCGCCATCTGAGGGGAGGTTCTTAGGAGCAGCAACTCGCTACGTAAGTGCTGCATATGCGATATTACATACCATCCGGCGTGCAAGCCTCTTGCAGTGCTTACCCGCGTACAAAGGAATGCACTGCAGCTACAAACTAAAGCGGTAGCGTGCCAGGCATGCATCGACTCGAAGAGGTCGATGTTCGAGTCGGCAGTCGCGCGCGCGACGAACTCCAGCAACAATATGAGTGGGAAAGAGAAGGAGCTAGCCGCGTCCACTCCGGCCAATAAAAGGCCTGCAACAGCTGCTCGCACCAATCAGGCGAGCAAGGCCGCGCCCACCAACTCCTCACTCTCTCCGTTGCAGGGGCTAGGTCCCGCCCCCACCAGCAGCCTACTCCGGTTGGCCTCACAGTCTCCTGTGACGTCACTAGGCCCGCCCATTTCCAGTACAGGAGCAGAGCACAGCGGGGAATCCCCGAGTGACGTCACGGCCAAGAGTGCGGACCGAGCTAATAATACTACGCAGTCCTCCTTCTCCAAAAATAACAGCAGTATTAATGATATAAATGCGTCCGTCATCCGTATGCTAGATAGCACCGCGTTAAAAAAGGGAACAACGGTCTCCTGCCTAGTGGAGTATGCGAATTCTACTTCAAGAAACATTGATAATGCACTTGCTAGACATTGCACCTCTATTGAAGGCAGATTGGAGGCAATTGTAAATAGGCTAAATACGTTACCAGCAGTACATACTTTGGCACTTTCAATTGACTCTAAGCTGCAAAAAATTGAGGAAAAACTGTCGAAACAACACTCCCAGCTGGAGGAGATGAAAAAGGAGAAGCAAGTGCTTTATCAAGAAATAGATAACCTAAAAATTAAAAATAAAAAATTACATGATAATAACGTAGAAACGAACACTTTATTGACCAATACAGAGGTAAATTATAGCATGCTAATTGAAAAAATCGATAATCTAGAGCAGACAAATCTTGAGTCACAGACTAAAATTGATAATCTTATATTAAACACTTTTGAAAACGATTTCCTAAATTTAACAAATAAAATCAATAGAGTTGAACGTGGCAACAAGGAAATAATAACAAAAATAGAAAAAATAATAACAAAAGAAGATTTTACCTCTGTATATACTACTACTATTGAGAAAATTGAAAGAAATGTTGAGAACATCCGAAAAGATAACCAACTCATACTAAATAAAATTGAATTTCAAAAAATCGTAGTACTCCCCAGTACATAAAACAATACCGTTTCTCTTATAAGTACAAAAAAATGTAATACTGTTAATAATGCGTCTGCTACGAATAGTACCTTACTCGACAATTATAGTGATATAAGCGAAACAATTGACAATTGTGAAAGCAATAATGACGGGTTTATCCAAATTGTAAATAGTAGAAATAAAATGTCTAGGCGTTTGAATAAGTATAATAACGACAATGCTGATGCTGCAGCATCACCTGCACGAAGCACGCGGGTGCAAACGATTGATGGGGGGACAATGCACAGTAAAAACATTAAAAGCGGTAATACGGAGCTCATTATTTCAAACATTTTCGACGGTGATGTCTCTAAGCGTGTTGACGTCGCACACGCGATACTGTGCCGTGTCCTTCCATCAACACGAAATATTGATATAATAGGCACACGCCTGCTTCGGTCAGAAGAATCGACAGCTGCGGCATTAGCAGATACAAACAGCGAACGTAGAAGGTCACCATGGGTTGTTACCCTTTCCAGCAGTGCGTTAGGCGAGAAAATAATGCGAGCCAAAAAGCTTATCACTGGCTTTCATGCTAGAGATGTCGACATTGCAGCTCTTGACCAGGACACAAGGGATGGGATTAGAAATGGGAAAATTTTTATAAATGAATTGTTAACAAAAGAATGTTTTATTAAATATAGAAGTCTCAAGTTAAACATGTTTGGCTTAGAGGGGGCCGTTTCCTAGTGAAGAGGCGCGATGGCGATGTCTCTCATGAATTTTCATCTGCGGCTGATTTACAGACAATAGTGGCATCATATGCCATTAATCAACCATCTCAAACTGTCAATACTGTAAAAAAAACTGTTGATAATGAAATCGTAATTGATAAAAATGTAATTCCGTCAACTGCTGCAAAAAATTGACTATCCGCAGACACTGCTGGGGGGGTTCACTGTAAGGGACTGAGGGCAGGTTTTGTCAATGTTACCTCACTGAAGGGGCACATTGGCATGATTAAACAACACCTTTCAGCTCGTCCTGCCTACCATCTCTTTGGGGTTGCTGAGTCGCACCTTGACCCTGATGTTGGAAGTGATCTCATTCAGATCGATGACTACTCACTACTTAGACTTGATTGCAACAAACTAGGGGGCGGGCTAGTCCTGTACATTCATAACACTTTCAAGGCCAATTTACTATGCAGCTCTCCAACAACACAGGAGGGCAGGCCATTTATACCTGAATATTTAATATGCAGTGTTCAGCAGGGCAGCCTTCCCCCCGTCTTTGATGCTTTAATATACAGACCACCACACGTACCGCTTTTACAGGGCTCTGACTTAATAGACAAACTGACGATACATACTCAAGACTTTAGTCACAAAATTATTATGGAAGATCTGAATGCGAACCTACTCGGAATGTCAGCCGATGCGAAATTTGTTAGACGGTTGGCTGATGATCTTAACCTTCAAATAATTGATCATGGTGCGACTCATCATCTCACGGATTCTCACACGTGGATTGATGTGATCTTGACAGATAATAATGACGTTGTATTGAGCAGGGACAATCGGCCGGCGCCTTTTCCCAGTCATCATAACATCATAGAGGTCGAGATTGGGGTCGAAACTGCTGCATCCCCTGTGGTTGAATCTTTCAGCTACAGGGATTTTAAGTTGATCCAGCAAGACGACCTCCTGTCTCACCTAGCTGACTGTGATTGGTCGCGGATCGATGGTCCCGCGGCGGGTGTTGACAGTCAATTAGAGTGCGTCAGTGTCAACCTCATGGCTGTGATAGATAAAATTGCACTGTTAAAAGAATTCATGCCGAAAAAGAAAACAAATCCACCATGGGTTGATGCTGAACTAATACATCTTTACAAAAAACGTGACTCCGTACGAAGACGCTATTCGCGGACCAATGACGACAGACTGTGGCGGGAGTATCAGGGCCTTGCAGCTGAAGCTGAATTACGAACGAAGGAAACAAGGGAAAGATTTTTACAAAATAAAATTTCTGAAGCGATTGATAACAAGAAAGATATCTGGAAAGAGCTCAAGGCTCTGGGCCTTCTGCCAAAGACAAGAGAGGAGCTTCATGGTTTCTCACCGGAAGAGCTCAATGCCCACTTTGCAGGGGTGTCGATCTCCCAAAATGAGGGTGATGAAGAACTTGACAACGTCCTGACCACTGCCAGTGATGACAGTTTTTTTTCCGAGAAGTCAGCTTCTCGGACGTGGTTCTGGATGTTGCCCACTTCTCATCACAAGCCAGAGGGGAAGTCGGCATTCCCCAAAGTATAGTGGCTAAGGCTTTTCCGTTTGTGGGAGATCATATTGTTAAGATCTTTAACTCCTCTCTGTCCAGTGGCATTTTTCCGGGAACTTGGAAGGGAGCTCAGTTGGTGCCTTTGAAGAAGAAGCCTGTCCCATCTACGGTGTCAGATTTCCGACCAATTGCCCTAATGAGTTTCCTTTCTAAGGTCCTTGAAAATATCGTACACAACCAAATAACTGACTTCTTACGAGAAAATAATACTTTGGACCCGATGCAGACTGGTTTTCGACAGAATCAGAGTACACAGACAGCACTACTGAAACTGACGGAGGACATAAGATCAGGCATTAACAACAACAAAAAACTATTGACTATTTTGTTAATGTTTGATTTTAGCAAAGCATTCGACACCATCTCACACACTAAACTGCTGCGTAAGCTGATGCGCATGGGATTCTCCAGGAGTGTTCTCCTGTGGCTTAAGTCATATATTATGGGGAGACGACAGAAAGTCGTCACAATCACAAACGGGGATTCAGGTTGACTAACCACCAATCTTGGCGTTCCACAGGGCTCAGTCCTGGGACCCCTGCTTTTCAGCCTGTACATAAACGACTTACAAGACGCACTCGACTTAGATGGTGTGGAACACATACTTTACGCTGACGACTTGGAAACCTACACACAAGTGACCCTGAAGGGTCTTCGTGATGGTATCGGTCGCATGTCGGCTGTAGCACAAGCAGTGTCGAACTGGGCAACGTCAGCTGGCCTGCGCCTCAATGTCGGCAAGACAAAGGCGATCATTTTTGGATCTGATCACAACATCAAACAGGTTCAGAACCTTGACTTGCAAGGCATTAAGATACAGACCGGCGTACACGTTCCCTTTGTCGATACAGTCACCAACCTCGGCGTGCTGATGGACGGAGGGTTGACATGGAAGCCGCAACTGAATGCGGTCAGTAGAAAAGTAAATAGAGCTCTGTATAGCTTAAAACTTTTCCGTTCAAGCACCACAGAGATACTGAGGAAGCAGCTGGCATGTGCACTGGTACTACCTCACTTAGACTATTGCTCAGTGGTTCTTCTTGATTTGTCATGGGAGCTCCAGATACGACTACAACGTCTACAGAATGCATGTGTGAGATACATATGTGGTGTTAGGCGGGATGAGCATATCACCGCCTACAGGAAAAAACTGGACTGGTTGGATCTGAAGGTGAGGAGGGAGTATTTTATGGGGCTGTTGCTTTACAAAGCGGTTGTCATGCGGCAGCCACCGTATCTTACTGCCCTCTTTGAAAAAAACCAGGCCAGGACTTCAAGTAGGGGTGGTATGAAAGAGCTCTCGGTTCCGGGGTCGCGCACCGATAAGGGCCTTTTCTCATTCAGAGTTCAAGGTGCGCACCTCTGGAATTCGCTCCCGAGCAGTGTGAGGTGCCTGCCATCTTTTTGTAAATTTAAAACGGCGTTTAGCAGGCACCTTAAGCAATTACATGGTGAAGAGTATATGTACAGAGGTGAGTCGAACATTTATTTAAGCTTTTTATTTATTTTGAATTATTTATTTATTTAATTTATTTATTTATTTAAATTTATTTATTTATTTATTTAATTTAATTATTTATCTGGTTTATTTATTTATTCGACGTATTTATTTATTAATTTATTTATTTATTTATTCAATATGTTTAGTGTTAGTTAGGTGTGAATGTATTTATTACCGTGATTGTTAAAGTGTTATGAATGAGTGTGTTTTAAATTTAGACGTGATAGTATACGCAAAGATTTAGCAAAGTATGTGTATGTATTCCTTTATATTTATATGTTATCTCTATTGTATTTATTTTTTATTCTATGTATTATTATTTTTTGACGAAGCGTTTTCTGTGATATCTGACTGTGACTAGTTCATTACATTTAAATTTTATAAACTGACGAACTGATAAAGTGAATTATTATTTTAATAAGAAATATGCAATAAGTGAAAGTTAAGATAACAATTATATTAAATCGACTGATATTTTTAATTATAATTATAACTACATGTACATGAAATTGTAAGATTTTGTCTTTTGATGAATAAAAAGTATATCTATCTATCTATCTATCTCTCTCTGTCTCGCTCTCTAAAATAAATAAGTGACTTAAAAAGCTATTGATTCGGACCCTCGCCCTTTGGGGAACGTGCTCCTTTAGTAGCATTTTAAGACTGTTCCTTAATTAGCATAATCAACACTTAAATTGTCTATATCAAATTCCCCCACTTAGCACACCTTTTAGTAATCGAATGAGAGCTCAAACGAAAGATTGCATCAAAATCTATTCTTATAATGACTATAAATGACTCCAAATAGGGTCTGCTACATTTTCATCGTTTTACAGGAAGCTAACGGATTAGAGAAGAAGTACCCTTAAAGGTTTTTGTCAAATATGGTGCATTGGCACAATTCCTTTTTTCGTGCTAGGTGGCAAATGAAAGATGATGAAAAAAGCTGCGAATTCGAGTGATCGCCCTATTGGGGACGTGCTCTAATAATAGTATTTTAAGACTATTCTAAAAATACCAGAATCAAACCTTAAATCATCCATATCAAATTCCCCCAATTGGCACACCTTTCAACAATCGAATGAGAGATCAAATGAAATATTTAATTAAAAGCTATAATTATAAAATGACTCGAAATTGGGGCTGCTGCATTTTCACCATTTTGCAAGTGGTGAACGGTTTAGAAGAAAAGCACCCATAAAGGTTTTGGTCAAATATGGTTTGTTGGCACAATTCTTTTTTTCGTACGAGGTGGCAAATAAAAGGTGACGTGAAAAGCTATCGATTGGAGCCATCGCCATTTGGGGGTCGTGGTCTAATAGTAGTATTTTATAATCATTCGTAAAATACCAGAATCAACCCTACAATCGTTCATATCTAATTCCTCCACTTAGAACACCGTTCAGTAGTTGAATGAGGGCTCAAATAAAAGATTTTATCAGAATCTATACTAATAAAATGTCTCCAAATGAGGGCGGCAGCATTTTCACCATTTTACAGGGGTTTGGAAAAAATCTACCCTTAACAATTTTGGTCAAATACGGTGCGTCAGCACAATTTTTTTCACGAACGAGGTGGCAAATGAAAGTTGACGAATAAAGCTACGGATTGGAAAGTTCGCCCTGTGGGGGACGTGCTCTCTTAGTAGTATTTTAAGACTATTCCTATTATAGCAGAATCAACCCTGAAATCGACTGTATCAAGTTCCCCCATTTAACACACTTCTCAGTTTTCTGTATTTTATGGGTTGAAAACTTTGATCCATAATATCTCAAGTTCCTTTGAGTCTCAGATACTGATTTTTTTAAATTCATGTTTTTGATGATCTAGACGATGGCTAGGTTTTTTAGGTTGTACTTAGGGGGCTGATTTCCTATGTATCTTGGTCACCGTTCTTTATCAGCCAATTTGTAGGTATTGTATTTAGCTGTAATTTCTTGTGTCGCACATGAAAGAATGCGATTACGCTGCAATACTTTGTCGCCAACAGCATATCGTACATCTAGCCACTTGCTATTATAATACTTAGCTTGACGTTTTTGCGCTTTTTCTGCAATTTCTGCTGCTAAATCTCGCACTTCACGCAGTTTATTTATATGCTTATTCAAATTGTCTAACGCCGCTGTGTCTGCCTCTAGCGCTGCGGCGAGTTCTTCTGGCCGCCGCAACCTACTTGGAAGTATAAAGGTGCGTCTGAAATTTAGAAAAGCTGGTGAGAATTCCGTAGATTCTTGCACGATGTATGGGGGATATGTAAATCCCAAGTACTTTGGTTTTTCTCTTTGTACGACGTGATCATGGTCCTGAAAATGCGGTTTACTCCCTCTTTGCGGGATTTGTTCGCGCATGATACGGTGGTATCGTCGTTTGGGTAACTCCATGTTTTTCTAGGAGTCTGTCCACTATCTTGTTTTAAATTCCCTTCCATGATCAGAGTGGAACGTCTCTGGCACTCCGCAGCTTATGTAGATATTCTATCTGAGTTCCCTTTAAATCGTTTCGCTTTTGTCTTGCGAATGTAGATACACTCCACCAACCTCGTGAAAAGGTCAATGAATACCAATAAGTATTCATTTCTGCGCGGTGTACGAGAGTTGGAGCCCATAATATCTGTAGCTACTATCTCCCACAGCTTCGTTACAATACACCGGCCCATAAGTGCTATGGGTGATAATTGGACAGCTTTGCATTACTGGCATACTGCGCAGCGATACGCTCATACGATTTTACGCGTCCCGAACTTTCGCTTTCATTCCCAGATACCAAGCATCACTAGTATCCTCGTCTGGGCAACTGGCTGACGCAACTGGAGCCTCAGACTCATCCTCATACATACGAAATAATACGTCTGGTACCAAGATTTGAGTGCCTTTCCTATACTTGACGTCCAAGTCATAGGCAAGCATTTCTAGAACCCAGTGTGCCAGTGTCGTGTGTGGTTCTCAATATTTTGTAACCATTTCAGACTACTATGGTCCGTTATGACCTTAAAGTAATAATCTTCTACATAATGTCAGGAATTTCTTATGGCCCACAGAACTGTGAGACACTCTCGCTTGATTGGCGAGTAATTTCTTTCAACTGGCGTAAACGTGGGGCTAGCAAAGCACAACATGTGTTCAACTCCATCACTTGCTTGTATGAGCACCGCTCCCAAACTAGTGTTGTTAGAATCGGTTTGTATGATAAACTGAAGGTCAAAAGAGGGACTATGCATCCATCTGTTTCTCATAACCCCATACATACTTGACGTTTGATCTCATAAGATGCGTAAGCGGGTCCGTAATTGTGGCGAAATCATTTGAATATTTCCGGTACCACGACGCCATTCCTTGGAATCGTCGAAGCTCTTTAATATTTTTCGGAGCAGTAAACATCAATACTGGGGCAATCTTTTCTGAATCCGGCCAGAATCCATCTCGGTTTACGAGAACCCCTAAAAATGTAACTTCACTGCGGCACAACTTGCTTTTATCAAAATTAATAGTGAGCCGCGCGTAGTCTCTCTCAATGTAATGAGCTGATTCTTCACAAGCGACATTCACATCGAAGCTACTATAAGCTTTCCCTGTGTCGCGATCGGTGAGAGAACAGGCTTGACTTGCGCGTGTGCTTCATTGGACTCGTCAGAGTGAGGCTGTTAGGTCCTTAGATTGGTTGCAGGGGTAGTAGGGACCTGATCTACAGATCATCTTACATTTTTCCCACACAATCTGGACACGATCTCGTAGTGTACACTGACCAGCTGCAACCACAGCAGACAACACGGAGACGTAGCAAGATTTCTGTGTTTTATTTTTCTCGCTGTCTGACTGGCGTGTGTGACTTCTTCCTACTGCTGCCCCTTTTAGAATACGACCCCTTAGATCTTCTAGGAGCCGACTTCTGCGCCACTGCTTTTTCTGCAATTGACGGTGGAACTTGCTCGGGTATAGTCAGAGTCAGATGTTTTAACTTCTCATCAAATATCTTCTCAAATATCTTCTCGCAGGCAAACGCTGCGATATCGCTGTCAGACTTGGAGCGTTGCGCTTCGCACTTAATTTCACCTCAACCAGCTTTTCATTAATTTTGTAATAATTTGTAGGCGCGCACCGCCCTTTGTAGGCTTATTCTGGCAACAAGCCGTTCTCAGTAGCAGGTGGTTCATTCCAATGGTTCCATACCTCCACGACTGATTCTGCCTGGCACGCTAACCTAATTAGATTGTCCAGATCTGTTGTTTACTTTTTACTCACGATCGCTTGCAATTCGGGCGACATATTTTGGTAAATGAGTTGTAATTTTCTTCCTTCATCCCAAGGCACTTTAAATTTCTCCATGTAGGCGAGGAGAGAATATGTAGTCGGTTGCAGGTTTTGCAAAACCTTGAGAGCATGTCGTCGCTTCTGTTACTAGCCGTTCTTGAAAATGACTTTCAACATTCTAACAAGGTCGCACTTATGCACAAAAAGCTTGGCATATGCGCCAATTTTACCGGGATTTATAACACCATTGGAGTGCTGCTCTCTTCAGAAACCCTGTCATGGCATTCATTAAGTCCTCATCCTCATGCGAGCTAAGGTACGGCTCTCGTTGACACGTTGCAGAAACTCTTCGATACTGCGGCTGTCTTCCACGACCGAACCCTTTTTCCAATATTATTTATTCGATGATTGGTATAGGTAAAAGTCTGAGATGATTGCGTTAATTCAGAGTACTGAAGCACTCCCATCACCCCAAAATCTCTCCGAATGAGGAGAGTCTGCTTGCTCTGTCGTGCCGTCGCTAGTTCTCTTGGCCTTTCATGCTGTAGAAGCTAGGTGAAGCTTGGGGTATTTGCATTCAGTCTCGGTCTAGCCTCTCTTGCATCTTCTTCCATGCCCTTGGGTTCATTATCACATCGTAGATCAAATGGGTCTTGGAAGGTGAAACTTTTGCATTGTCTCGAAACGCATCCTGGCACTATTAACTAGTTGAGCTACATGCCCTTGAAGCTCCTTCAACTGAGTACTATACTCCTGCACTAACGCCTGTGTGTCAGCCATTTTGAGTGCTACCTCTCTCGGAGTAGGATATGATGTGCAATTCGATAACGTCATCAATACTATATTTGCGTCTTCGCGCGAATTACTATATTGTCCGGTACCGGTAGAAAATACCGTACTCGGATTACTACTTATACTTGTTACTGCCGTCTTACTTGGCGGTTCTGTTTTACTCGGCATATTTATTCCTCAAAATGAAAGTGACATAGGTGGTGGTGGTAGTGGTGGCGGTGCATATGACGGTGTCGTCGTAGCAACCACTACTACCGTCGCTCCTCCGGTAGGTGCACCATGCTATATATTGTCCGGATTGATCTACCCGTTCCCTTGGCATTGCGTCAAAGATATGTTTACCGAGTTCCTCTGTGTGGCGCTGTTTGATATTAAGACAAAATCTTTCGGTAAACCATGTGTTTCAGATAGGAGACTTGTCAACTCTTTCTATCTTGACCAGATTTCATTTTGCGTTATCTCCCTGCATTATACCTTGAGTAATACTTCATTGAGCTTCTCTTCGTCACGAGTTTGCTGTTCTGCTTCATCTAAACTATCCAGGCTATCGACAACATTAGCCGCTGCGCAGTCGCCGTGTAAGCGCCTACACAATCCATTGATTTTCGCGAATTGCTTGCAATCGCAATTTAAATTCCAGTTTGTTTAATAAAATATTTAAATTGTTTCCGTCTAAACGTAAAATTCACGCTCGAACCTCTGTTCCCACAGTATTGTGAAAAGTGATGTCAAATAGGTTCGCAACTTTCTTGTAAATTTACGCAGGAAAAAACAATTAATTTCAAATATGATTAAGCTTTGAATTTTAAATATGAGGCATTTCACGTCAACTATCCTGAGCCGAAAATATCCGGCAAAATCAGCGACTTTTGCGTTCGATATAAATAATATAAGACTTGTTTTTAAAATATTTATCAATAATGGTTTTTATAGTTTTTTTTTTTCATGAGCTTTTTGATGGTGATAACTATTTTCCAAATTTTTATAATTTGACCTCGAAAAATCAAAGAGAAAACTAAATTTGCATTTTTCTCAAGAAACGTCGTTTTTTTTTATTTTTTAAATACTTGTAAATGAAAGATCGTTTTTTTTACATAAAAATCATCTTTGCCTCAAAAAGCTTTTTTAGTATTTTCGAGTAACAGATCGTCGAAGAACACGTGACCTCCGCTGCGCCGGTCATACCGCAAGTGTAATCACAAAGTCGCGAGTTGATTTATTTTTCGTCGGTATGTGGCGAAACCTACTTTGTTTTCTTTGCACAAATGAGTAGTGCACGGAAATATATAAGTAAGAGTGAACAAAGTTGATATGTTTAGTATGTTTATTAAATTAAATATTGAACCATCAGGATTTTCTGTAAACGTATTCTAAATGATTCAATATTTTTGCATAGTTCAGTAATTAGAATATTGTATGTATATTAAATTTGTACATTATAAATTAAATGCATTGTATTTTATTACAGATCTGATTCATATTCATTTTATTTCATTTCCTCTATCAATCTATATTTTATTATTTAGTTTCAAAAATTATTTTACATAATGCCACCGAAAAAAAATTATGTATCGTAGAAATTAAAATATTTTAATCCTTTTCAAAAGGATAATCATAATGAAAGAAATAATTTATTTCAGTTAACTGGTAAGATAAAAATAAGTGTTCTTCACTCCCAGCAGAAACTAATATTTGTATAAAATGTAAAGCTAATTTTTATAAATCTCTTCGAGATTCTGATATAAACCCTGCAGTAGATAATAATTATTTTGTTCAATGTGTTAATGAATATCATAAAGCCGGTATTGCTACCCTTGATCAAATCAAAGAAAAGTTCAAACAATCTAATGAGATAAACAAAAAAATATTATTGCGTACTCTCGTTCCAAAATATTGGTCATGCGCAGAATTAATGTTAGAATTTAAATCAACTGAGGGAGAAACAAGAACTGCGAAAGAATTGGTCTCAAAACATGGTATTTTAGCAACTCCAATTCCAAAAAAAAGGAAGTTACTATCAACCGAAACAAGTACTTTAGTACGTAAATTTTATGAACGTGATGATATAAGTCGATTAATGCCTGGAATAAAGGATTTTGTATCAGTGAAACTAAATTATGGAAGTCTAGTTCAGATGCAAAAACGACTATTACTTTGTAATCTTTACGAAATATATGCTCAATTCAAAATTGAGCATGAAAACGTAAAGTTAGGTTTCACAAAATTTACACAATTTAGATCCCCTCACTGTGTTTTAGCAGGATTCAGCGGAACTCATACAAAATACGTTTGTACACATCATGAAAATGTAAAATTAATGTTTAATGCTATTGATTTAAAAAATGTGACAATAACTTTAAAAAAGCCTTTGGAAAACTATCGTGATTGCATAAATGTAATTGTATGTTCAGATCCTAACGATACTTGTTTTCTAGGGGAATGTAAAAATAGTCCTGGTGTAGCAGAAATTAAAAATTATTTAATAAAAGTTTTCGATGATAAAAATATTAAAGAAATTTGGTTTGATACATGGACGGAAACTGATAGATGCACATTAAAGATCTCACTTTTTATGAGGTAGAAGCTGCCCTGCCCCAACGCTGGCGCGGTGGAGGGTCACGCGTTCTTCGAAACTCTGTTATTCGAAAATACCAAAAAGCTCCTTTGAGACAAAAATGATTTTTATTTAAAAGAAAACTGATCTTGCATTTAAAAATATTTAAAAAATTAAAAAAAATGAAGTTTCTCGAGAAAAATGCAAATTTAGTTTTCTTCTTGATCTTTCAAGGCCAAATTATGAAAATTTTGAAAAATGGTTATCATCATCAAAAAGCTCGTGAAAGAAACTATAAAAACCATTATTGATACATTTTTTTAAAAACAAGTCTTATATTATTTATATCGAATGCAAAAGTCCCTGATTTTGCCGTTTATTTTCGGCTCATAAATAATAATCATCATTATTAATTAAACTTATAAACAATTGTTTTTATTAATAACGATAATATTATTTTTAATTAAATAAATAAGGGATACAATTAAGATGGCCACGCAAATGTTCGACGGACTAGTCGGAGTTGAATTACATATAGGAGAGGCTAGGACATAACGGACCACTAAAATGTAATGACCCATAGAAAATATAAACATCGCTAAAAGCGAAATGCTGTGCTTTTCGCATAAGGCACTTGCAAGTTTTTAACGAATGATCATATAAGAGGAGTATTAATACCATATAAGAGGAGAAAAATTTGATATCAAATAAACATGATAAAAACATATAAGTACAAGTGAAGTATGTTGATGGTACATTTCATTTTACCTCACGATTTTCACATTTCAGGGACAGACTAAACAAATTCGGAAAAATAAACACTCTTACAAGGAGAGTGCACACGCTGTAGGAAACGAAATTCTGTCAGACTCTGGAAGATGTTTTCTGGTACCCAAAAATGGAGCCTAGTACCAGTAATGAATTCCAATAGGTCATTGTTGTCGAGATATGAGGTAATTTACTAGAAATATTTGTTATTTTATTGAAAAAAGGTACCTCTTCTTATCACCATATTTCGACAAGTTTTTATTACAGATAAATGACTCAGAATATAATACAAAGCAGGAAAAAACACCTTTAATTTAAGCTACGTTGCATGTAAAAATTTTAATCTGATAAAAAGTTATTTACAATTGAAGATAATAACCGAAATTTCATGAATATTTAAAGAAATTTAACTCTTATAAATTCGATGATTTTTCATGTATTTTAGTCACCATCTTCAATTGTTAATAACTTTTGATCTGATTAATATTTTTATATGTATGAACACTTAAATTAAAGATATTTCTGTCTATTTAAAGTTAGTAAAGTTATAATTAGAAGAAGAGGTAGCTTTCTTCATTAAAATAAAATAGGGATCCAAGGCTTAATTATACGGTACCAGAAACCTCCTCCCGACGTGTGACCAAAATTCAGTTCCCGAAGGGTGTCAACTGCCCTCGTTAATTAGAGTAACGGCATTACCATTTTTGCTGTTTTATTTGTTTCATGCAGAAAAATGTTTGTATTTTTTACTAAGGTAGGTCATGCTATGTTTCTATACTTCAGCGTAAAATCGATTTCTAATGGCATACGATAACATGGTGTAAAACCATATCAATGCTGCTAAAATCTTAAGGAAAGATGACCTTTGAGTATCTATTAAGATTCATGTCCAAAAAATTCGCCAAGCGGTAGTAAGTACCGAGGAAAATAAAATTACGCCCACTCATACATGCGATTAGACAAAATCTCGTGAAAAGGTCGGGAGAATGTTGTGATGAGCACTTTTGAATTTGTTGAGCATATTTTAATTGAGCCTACTATAGGTTATTCTAAAAGGAAAGACGTATTATTAATATTTCGAATTTTGTTAAATGTCAGTGTTTGAATTTTCATTCATGCTAATCAAGTCAACTTGACAAAATCTCGAGAAAAGGATGGGAAAATGTTGTGATAAGTCCCTATGAATTTATCGGACTAATTTTGACGTATTTTACCATAGGTTATACCAATGGTTCAAAGTTTGTTAAATATTAGTCTTTGAATTTTCATCAGCGTTAGTAAAGTCGATTTCAGAAAGTCTCGAGGATAGGTCGGGACAATGTTGTGATAAGTACTTATGAATTTGTTGTATTTGATTTAACCTATCTTACCATGGGTTATTCTAAAAGGTATGGCGTTTTATTAATATTTCAAATATTAAAAAATATCAGTCGTTTATTTTTTATTTGTGCTAATCAGATCTATTTGGAAAAATGTTAATAATAACAAATATCATTGTTTTATTTATCATTTCCGCTAATCAAGTCGATATGGCAAAAACTAGAGGCAGGTCGGGAGAATGTTTTATCAAGTAACTGTAAATGTTTTAGACTTATTTCGACTTATCCTTCCTTCGGTTATGCTGGAAGGGAGGGCAATTTATTAATATCTAGAATATTAATAAACATCTATCTTTCATATTATAGGTGTGATTCTATTGTTCCAAGGTACATAAATAAATTATGTGACTCTATTGATCCCACAGAACAATCCTTTATTCGTTTACATAAAAATATATGCGACGTTTCGGGAGTTTTTTATATTACTCCCCTCATCAAGGCTAAACATAACATATAAATAAAAATTATTAGAACTATTAGAACGGAACAATTACAAACTATGCCTCACACTGTCGAAAACGAAGTACAGAACATACAAAATAACAAAAAATAATAAATTACAACAATTACCATAAACTTAAATAATACAAAACATGGACCGCGTCGTGATCTGCGGAGCCAGCATAATTTAATGCTGTAATGGCACCTCTAAAAAACCAAATAATTCGATGAAGAACATAAAAATTTAAATATCTTGTGTGTTATGTTGCTCTGTGGTCTGCGTGCGTTCGCTCTGCGAGCTGTGAGCCACACACCCCTCTCCAAAGTATAAATTTGGAGACTGCGAGGGACTCGGTGAATCTTAATTTGCACTTAGTTGTCTCTGAATTCGCGACTATGTAACAGCTTGTGTTTCGCGTGGCTGGTATGTACTAGCGGCCTTCAGGGCCAATTCCTTCATTCGTGTGTTCTAATTGTTCCAGTAAGTTTTTTGTGATTTTTTAACATTGATTCTGCACGTAGAGTGAAATTAATTTTTTATAGATATTTAAATTTTTATGTTCTTCATCGAATTATTTGTTTTTTTAGAGGTGCCATTGCAGCATTAAATTATGCTGGCTCCGCAGATCACGACGCGGTCCATGTTTTGTATTATTTAAGTTTATGGTAATTGTTTTAATTTATTATTTTTTGTTATTTTGTATGTTCTGTACTTCGTTTTCGACAGTTTGAGGCATAGTTTGTAATTGTTCCGTTCTAATAGTTCTAATAATTTTTATTTGTATGTTCTGTTTAGCCTTGATGAGGGGAGTAATATAAAAAACTCCCGAAACGTCGCATATATTTTTTATGTAAACGAATAAAGGATTGTTCTGTGGGATCAATAGAGTTACATAATTTATCTATCTTTTATCTTCGATTTGGACTAATCAGGTATATTTAGCAAATACTTAAGGAAAAGTCGGTAGAATGTTATAACAAGTATTTGTGAATTTCTTGGACGTTTTATGCCTTATCCTCCGATAAGTTATGCCGGCAGGAACAGCATTTTATTAGTATTTCAAATATTAACCAATATAAGTGTGATTCTATTGTTTATGTGACTCTATTGATCCCAAGTCTTCCAGGGACCTGCGGCGGCTCAGTCGGTAGAGTGTCGGATTCCCACGCCGGTGACCCGGGTTCGAATCCTAGTCTCTGCCGATTGATACAAGCACCTCTGTAAAAATTACATGTGCTTTGTTTACAAACACACCGCAGACCTCCGTCGTCGATTAGCACCACATGGGAGCACAAACATGGCGACGTTAATAATAAAAAAAAAAAAATATATAAGTCTTCCATTTTTCATTTGTGCTAATCCAGTCAATTTGGCAAAAACTTGAAGTAGTGTAGTGAGAATGTTATAACAACTATTTGTACAATTTTTAGTTTTGTTTCGATTTATCGTACCATCGGCTATGATGGAAGGTACGGCATTTTATTTATATTTCAAATATTTACAAATATCAGTCGTAGATTTTTCATTTGTGCTATTCATGTCTATTTGGCAAGAATAATAATAATTTTTAGATATGTTCGACTTATCCTACCATCGGTTATGCTGGAAGGAACGGCATATTATTAATATTACAAATATTAAAATATATCACTATTTTAATTTTCATTTGTGCTAATCAAGTCTATTTGGCAAAAATAATAATAATAATAAATATCAGTGTTTTGTTTCTCAATTCCGCTAATCAAGTCTATTTACCACACACTAAACGAGGGGCCGGGAGAATGTTATAACAAGTATTTGTAAATCGTTGAGACGTGATCGACTTATCCTACCTTCGGTTATGCTGGAAGGAACGGCATTTTGTTAATATTTCAATTATTAACAAATATCTGTATTTTATTTTTCATTTGTACTAATCAAGTCTATTTGACAAAACTAATAATAATAATAAATATCAGTGTTTTATTTCTGCTAATCAAGCCGATTTCGCAAATAATAAAAGATGGGTAGGAAGATTATTATAAGAAGTATTTGTAAATTTATTAGAAATGTTTCGACTTATCCTATCATGGGTTATGCTGACAGGAACGGCATTTTATTAATATTTCAAATGTTAACAAATATCAGTGTATTATTTTTAATGTGTGCTAGTCAAGTCTATTTGGTAAAAATAATAACAATAATAAATATCAGTGTTTTGTTTTTCATTTCCGCTGATCAAGTAGATTTACCACACACTAAAGGAGGGGCCAGGAGAATGTTATAAGAAGTATTTGTAAATCTTTTAAAAATGATCAACTTATCCTACCAGCGGTTATGCTGAAAGGAACATAATTTTATTAATATATCAAATATTAACAAATATCTATCATTTATTTTTCATTTGGACTAAACAAGTCTATTTGACAAAGATAATAATAATAATAAATATAAGGGTTTCTTATTTCTGCTAATCAAGACGATTTGGCAAAAAATAAAAGATTGGTCGGGCGAATGTTATAACAAGTACATGAAATTTTTTTAGAAATTTTTCTATTTGTTCTACTATCCGATATGCTGGATAGAACGGCATTTTATTAATATTTCAAATATTAAGAAATATCAGTCTTCTATTTTTCATTCCTGATAAATAATTCTATTTGGCAAAAGCTTGAGGAATGTTCGGGAGAATGTTTTAATAAGTATTTGTTGATTATTTGGGCTTGTTTCTATTCATCCTACCATGGGTTATGCTGACACGAACGGCATTTTATGAATATTTTAAATATTAACAAATATCTATCTTGTAACGGGGTTTTAGTCCGTAAAACCCGCAGTACATATTAATATCTATGATAAGAGCAGGAACAAGTGGGGGAAAGGGAAAGCCAGAGACAACGCTGCATGTAAGTTATAGAAAATATATATATATTCAACTGAGGGGATAAGAGAACAATCACGCACTTCACACGGAGTGTGCGTCCTCACGGGCGTGTCGTGAAATAGAGAGAGAGAGAAAGAATACCCAGGGAAGAGAGAGAGAGAGAGAGAGAGAGAGAGAGAGATAACCGCTGACTCACCCTAATCCGTGCACTAGGCAGCGATCGCCACACTATAGGTAGCTATCCCCAGACAATCCCTGGGAACAGCTGTAGCCGGCTCGAAGATGTGCTGGGCGGTCGTCGCAGTTGTATTCCTCGCTTTCCGCTGCTTTTTCGCGCTCACCGAATGAATTCTCGCAACCCGCGTCCATCCCTGCGAACCGTCGAAGTGTCCCGTCGTAATTTTGTATTTTCACCGTTCTGGATCGGGTGCGTCGAGGAGAAGCGTCACAACTAGGCTCAAGGGAGTTTGTGGACCCCTTTGGTCTCCCTCGACCTCTCTTGGGATTGATCTCCGCAGGCGCTGCGTCGCGATCAACGCTTACTTCGCGTACGGTAGTCGGTTGTTCCCCTATTTTATTACTAACCATCCCTGCCTTACGCTGAACAACTAAACTCGTTTGACGTAGCCTACGACGCTTTTTCTCTACTATTATAGGCGTATTGTTCACTCGCGACTCGTCTGGCTGAAGCTCGAGGTTGCTTGGTCCCTCGCTGTCCTTCGAAGTATCTTCTACTGCTTCGTCCTCGGAGTCGGAAGGTATGGTGTCGTCGTCATAGTATGGCCTCAAATCTTTCACGAAGATTTGGTCCACCTTATTTCCGTTTTTGTCAGCTAACTGGTAGGTATTATGCTCTTGTTTCTCAGAAATGACGTAGGGCCCAGTATATCTGGGGGCCCATTTAGCAGTAATTCCTTGTGGCGCACACGCAAGAATGCAATTACGCCGCAATACTTTCTGGCCTACAGCGTATTGCACATCTCGTCGCTTGCGATTATAATATTTAGCCTGGCGTTCTTGCGCTTTCGCTGAATTTTTCGCTGCTAAATCTTGCACTTCCTGAAGTTTATTCACGCGCTCACTCCAATTCTCTAACGCAGCTGCCTCTGCTTCATGCGCTGCGGCGAGTTCCTCTTGCCGTCGTAGCGTACTTGGAGGCACAGGGTTGCGTCCGAAATTCAGAAAAGCAGGTGACAATTCCGTAGACTCTTGCACAGCCGTATTATAGGCAAACACTAGCTCGGGAATGTATAGATCCCAAGTACTATGGTTCGACTCTATATATGACGTGATCATGGTCTTGAAGGTGCGGTTTACTCGCTCTACGGGATTTGCTTGCGCATGATATGGTGATATTGTCGTGTGGACCACTCCATGTTCTTCTAAGAATCGGTCCACTATCTTGTTTTTATTAACAGAGTGGGACGTCTCCGGCACTTCGAAGCGTAGGAAGATTTTTTCTCTGAGTTCCCTCTTAATCGTTTTCGCATTTGCTTTGCGAATGGGGATACACTCCACCCAGCGCGTGAAAAGGTCCATGAACACTAGTAGATATTCATGACCGCGCGGTGTACGAGAGTTGGAGCCCATAATATCTCCGGCTACTACTTCCCACGGCCTTGTTACGACACGCCGGCCCATAAGTCCAGCGGGTGCTAACTGGGCAGCTTTGCATTGCTGGCACACTGCGCAGCAACGCACGTAATTTGCTATATCCTTTTAAATTGACGGCCAATAATACCGCAATGCGATACGCTCATATGTTTTGGCGCGTCCCAGGTGTCCAGCTGTCGGCTCGTCATGTCCTTCATGTAGGGCTTGCATCCGCTTTTCTTTGGGGAGGACTAGCTTCCAAGCATCCTGGTCCTCTAAGAGATCTTCGATCGAAGGATCAGATCGATAATAATAAAGTCTGTTGCACACTATTTTCCAATATGGATGCTCAGTAGGACTGGCGCGGACTTTCGCTTTCATTGCCAGATACCAGAAATCACTAGTATCCTCGTCCGGGCAACTGACTGACGAGACTGTTACCTCAGACTCATCCTCGTACATGCGAGATAATGGGTCTGGCACCCAGTTGTCGATGCCTTTCCTATACTCAACCTTGAAGTCATAGGCAAGCATTTCGAGAGCCCAGCGTGCCAAGCGTCCTGTGGGGTTCTGAATACCTCGTAACCATTTCAGACTTAGATGGTCTGTAATGACCTTGAAGTGATTACCTTCTATATAAGATCGGAACTTCCTTATGGCCCACAGCACTGCTAGACATTCTCGCTCGGTTGGTGAGTAGTTCCTCTCAGCTGATGTCAACGTGCGGCTAGCAAAGCATAACACGTGTTCCGCCCCATCAATAATTTGTGTGAGCACCGCGCCCAAACTCGTGGAGCTGGCATCAGTTTGTATGACGAACTGATGGTCGAACGACGGACTATGCAACACAGGAGCAGATGCGATACGCGCTTTAATCTGTTCAAACGCCATCTGCTGCTCATCATCCCATACGTACTTGACATTTGATCTAGTCAGATGGGTAAGCGGGTCCGCAATCGTGGCGAACTCATTCAGAAATTTCCGATACCACGATGCCATTCCTAGGAACCGTCGAAGTTGTTTAAGATTTTTCGGAGCTGGATACTCCAAAATTGGGGCGATCTTCTCTGGATCCGGCCGGAATCCCTCTCGATTCACAAGAACCCCCAGAAATCTAACTTCGCTGCGGCAAAACTCGCTTTTATCAAAATTGATGGTGAGGCGCGCATCAATAATTCTGCGGAGAACATACTCAAGCCATATTAAGTGCTCTTCAAAAGTTTCTGTCGCTATAATCATATCATCCATATATGAATATGCGTGTGGCTCCAGTTCGGGACCGATAATTTTGTCGCTCAATTCTTGGAACGTTGCGGGTCCGCCAGATACGCCATACGGGAGAGAACAAAACTCGAACAGGCCTAGGCCGGACACTGTAAACGCAGTCAAGTGTCGTGATCCTTCCTCTAACGGCACTTGATGATATGCACTGCTTAGGTCAATGCTGGAAATATAGCGTGCTTTCTGTAGCTTTCGCAGGATAGAATCCATGTAAGGAAGCGGATACGCAGGCACCTTGGTGACCCCGTTCAACTTCCTATAGTCGACGCAAAAGCGATAAGAGCCGTTTGACTTACGAACCATTACCACTGGGCTCGACCATTCGCTATGGGATCTACTAATGACCCCTGCTTCCAGCATCTGGTGCACTTGTGCATGCATTTCTTCTTCAAGTTTCTTGGAGACGAGATAGTATCTTTGCCTAATAGGTCACGCAGAACCAACATCAATCTTATGTTGCATTAGATTGGTGCGACCTAAGGGCACTTTGCCCTTTTGCAATACTCGATCCAACATCTCTTGCAATTGAGAGCGCTGCGCATCAGAAACGTCGGCAAGTCCAACAGAGGAGATCGGAATTCGCTTATCTACTCCAATTGCCGCTACCTCAAGAGGGAGAAGTTCCTCAATCCCTTCTACCTTTATTTTGTTTTCCCGAGGTAGGATGTGTGCGTTGAACGCTCGCTTAAAATACACGCCGAGAAGACATCCTTCTGGTAACGCGGGTAGAATAATGACCTCTAAATGGCGTCGTACCTCACCTATATCGAATGGTAAATCGACATATCCGATCACAGGTGAGATCTGTCCATTAGCCATCCGTATGCCTGGTCCTTTACTAGGTGCAATCTTTTTATTGCACGCTGCAGCAATCTGTAGGCCAAATGGTCCAATACATGTGCGTGCAGCACCTCCATCATGCAGTGCACGCACTCGGAATCCACCAATCCCCACTTGCATGAGTAGTCTCTCTCGATGTAAGGAGCTGATTCCTCAGAAGCGCCATTCGCGTCGTGAGCTACTATAGGTTCTGCCGCCGTCGCGATCGGTGGGAGAACTGGCTCAGCTTGCGCTTGTGCTTCGCTAGTCTCATTGGAGTGAGACGGTGAGGTCCTTAAGTTGGCTGCAGGGGTGGTATGGACCAGATTTACGCACCCCCTGCTCTTTTCCCGCACACTCAGGACACGCCCCAGCATACAAGATGGGAACGTGGCCCAGGAGTTTTTCCCTTATTCTTGTCACTGGCCGGCTCGCGTGGGGAACTTCTTCGCTTTGGACTGTTGCCCCTTTTATAATACGGCCCTTTATATCTTGGAGGAACCGATTTTTGCGCCGCTGCTTCCTCTGCGGTTGGCGATGGAGCTTTCATGTGGCCAGTCAGAGTCAGCTGTTTCAGCTTTTCATTGAGCAACTTCTCGATTAAAGCCGACATCTCTTGAGGCGAACTTTGCGATATCGCTGCCAGACTGGGAGCGTTACGCTTCACACTCAATTTCTCCTCGACCAGCTTATCTACCTTATGAGACAAGTCTGTAGGCGAACCTTCCGCAATAGCAGCCAGACTCATTTTATAATAATTCGTCGGTGTGCGTGGCCCTTTATATGCCAATTCCGGCAACAAGCATTTATCCGCTGGAGGTGGCTCTTTCCAACTACGCCGTACCTCCAGGACAGCTTCTGCCTGCCGCGCCAACCGAATCAAAGTGTCAAGATCCGTGGTCTGCTCCTTACTCACAATCACCTGCAACTCTGGTGACATATTTTGATAAATTAGTTGCAGTTTCCTTTCTTCATTCCAAGGCACTTCAAATTTATCAATGTAAGATAGGAGAGAGAATATATAATCGGTGACTGGTTCTGCGAATCCTTGAGTGCGCGCCGTCGCTTCTGTCACTAACCGCTGCTGATAACGGCTATCCACGCCGTAACAGCGTCGTGCTGCCTCGCAAAAATCTTGCCATGTATGCCAATTTCTCCGGGATTGGCGACACCATTGGAGAGCTGCTCCCTTCAGCAACTCCGTCATGGTATTTAGGAGGTCCTCGTCCTCTATGCGGGCCACTGTGCGGAATTCATTCACGCGTAGCAGAAATACTTCGATACTGCGACCGTCTTTTTCGCCAGAAAACTTAATGTTCCAGGATCGAACTGTTTTTCCAATATCATTAACACGGTGACCAGCAAATGTGCTATTTTGCGATTGCCGCATTGTCTCAGGATACTGAGACATTTCCCTCCCCCAGACTCTTGCCGGGTTGGGAGAGTCTGATCGCTGGTCCTCTCTCTCTGGTCTGTTGCAGCATTGAGGTAAAACTTGGGGTGTTAGCGTTAAGTCGCGATCTCCCACTTCTTGCAGCTCCTCCTGCTTGTGCCCTTGGGTAATAATTCGACTGGTAGTCATCGTCATAACGTAGGTCGAATGTGTCCCGAAAAGCGACAGTCCTGTTGTTTTTAGGCCTTGCTCCTTGCCCTTGATGCGTATTTGCTGCTTTGTTGCTTTGCAAGGTTTCAAAACGCAACCTTGTGCTCGTAATCAGTTCAGCAACATTTTCTTGCAACTCTTTCACTTGGTTACTGTATTCTTGGACAACTACTGACGTGGTTGCCATTTCAAGTGCCACGGCTCTTGGAACGGGGTATGACGTGCCGTTCGATAACGTCACCAGTACCATATTTGACTCTTGCGCGTTCGCAGTTTGTCTTGTACCCGTTGAATATACTGTATTCGGGTTACTCATTTCCCCTAAGCCGGTTGCTGTAGCAGTTGTCGTTGTAGTTGTAGTACTTATTACTGCTATTATACTTGGCGGCACCGCAGTACTAGTCTGTTGGCCTCCCCAGAATGCTAGTAGCATTGGTGGCGAGGGTGGTGGTGGAATGAGTGCTTGAACAGGCCGTTCATACACAGGTGCTGTGGTTTCGTCAGCTGGTGGCGTGTAGTTCGGCGTCTGTTGCTCCTGCATTATTTTGTACCACACCAGTGTTACCGAGTCCATTTCCTTGGCATGTCGTCAAAGACATGTTCAAAGAACTCATTTGGGTGGAGCTGGTTGCTATGGGAGCGAAGTCATTTGATAAATCCGTTCCTACTCGGTGACTTCCCCAATATTGCTGCCTATGTAGAATTTCGGCTTGTGTCTTATTACTGAACTTCGCATCCTGTAATACTTCGTCGAGCTTCTCTTCTCGACAAGTTTTCAGCTCTTCTGTATCTATGCTGTCTAAGCTATCAACGAAGTCGGCTGCTGTGTAGTCGCCCCGCAAGCGTCTATATAATCTATCGCTTTTCGCAAATTGTGTGCCATCGCTTTTTAATTCTAGCCTATTTAAAAAAATATCTAATCTTTGTCCCTCTAAACGTAAAATCCACGCTTGGATCTCGGTTCCTACCGTTTCATCGAAGGTGAGGTCGTATTGATTCGCCATTTTCTTGTGTTTTTATCTATTTTATTTCAAGAAACCCAATATTTTTAAATTTAACTACGTTGTAATTTCCGGTACAAGTTATTAATTCGAATATTTAATAATATTTGTTGTACCCGTAATTGTTTTCAACAGACGGTGTTAATCGCACACTCTAGGTGTTTCTTTCAAAATTTAACGACAATTACCATCATTAATTAAGTTAATAAACCATTGTTTATATGTAAAAAAAAGAAAAATCACAATAATATTTTTAATCAATTAATTAAGCGATACGCATACTATGGCCACGCAATTATTCGGCGGTTTAGTCGCAGTTCAATTACATATACTACTCTGCAACTACACAGACTCGCACCTATACAACTATCTATATTCTATACAGTACAGTCACTGATATACGCTCAATAATGACAATACGTATGTATAATTTTAAGTACACGCTGTTATAATATAAGCGCGCGCACTACCCGCTTCTATTTTTCCCGTAAATCGAATATACGGTTTTAACTAAGCTAATTAATAACCGAGCAAGTCAATTAGCTATTAAACGAGCAAGTGGTTAAAAGTGTTATTTTATTTACCAAATTATTTATTTAACCATAAATTAATTTTGAGAACAAGTGATTAATTTTCTAAACAAACTGTTTAATACGAAAAGCCGAATGTAAATGTAACTATACTTCCAACACAATACTGAGTAATACTACTACTCAAATTCCGAAATAAAATTTTCAATATTTATTTTATTCTTACACACTTTAAATCCTAGGAAATTTTCAGCAATAAGATTACATTTATTTACGTCACGAAATAAGTGTTTGTATTATTTATTATGCGAGTTCGCTTTAAATATATGAAATTGTATTAATTTAAATACCCAGTGATTTTATTAAAATTCACACTTTATTTTTACTAAAATAGCAATATCTCATCACAACACCAACAAAAAAAATGTATTTGTTATTTACCGTTAATTAAGAAAATTTTTAATCATTATATTTTATTTATAATAATTGTTATAAAAACTCTTTGACAAACACATTTTTCCACTTGCGAGAGACGCTTTTACACTAAATTATTTTCTCATACGTTCCCTTACCTATAAAAATCTATCTAGCAACAAGTTATTTTCTCCTCGTATGTTAAACACGTTGACCGCATAAATCGAGCAGCCGTTCGAATTCACTAAAATGCCGAAATACTATTTAATTCCGGCCTGATCCGTACTCAGAATTTTCCAGGGTTCGCCGCGGTTTGTTTACCTTTTGCGCGTGAGTGCTCGCATTTCAGCGGCAATATACTCTCCGCGCAAAGTCTGTATATACGGCTGACTCGAATATTTTTCGACGCGCGCGTTCACAATATACGCCACGCGAACCGCACTATACACTTTATCGCTAGTTTTTCACTTAATCCCCACAACTCTGTGAGTTTTTCCGGAGGGCGCCAATTATATGTAAGGGGGTTTTAGTGCGTAAAACCCGCGGTACATATTAATATCTATGATAAGAGAATGAACAAGTGGGGGAAAGGGAAAGCCAGAGACAACGCAGCATGTAAGTTATAGAAAATATATATATATATATATTCAATTGAGGGGATAGGAGAACAATCACGCACTTCACACGGAGTGTGCATCCTCGCAGGCGTGTCGCGAAATAGAGAGAGAGAGAGAAAGAATACCCAGGGAAGAGAGAGAGAGAGAGAGAGAGAGAGAGAGAGAGAAAGAATACCCAGGGAAGAGAAAGAGAGAGAGAGAGAGAGAGATAACCGCTGACTCACCCTAATCCGTGCACTAGGCAGCGATCGCCGCACGATAGGTAGCTATCCCCAGACAATCCCTGGGAATAGCTGTAGCCGGCTCGAAGATGTGCTGGGCGGTCGTCTCAGTTGTATTCCTCGCTTTTCGCTGCTTTTTCGCGCTCGCCGAATGAATTCTCGCAACCCGCGTCCGTCCCTGCGAATCGTCGAAGCGTCTCTGCCTTCTACCGAAAAACTACCGTGGCTCGCGCCCCTGCGCGCCCTCTACTTATACTCTCTCTCTTTCTCTCTATGCGGCTCGCAATCCTCTCTGTCCCTTTACAGCGTTGACACCTGTAACATCTGAAAAGGGTTAGTACATATCTGTGTGTGTGGGAGAGAGCATGTGACAGGGTATGTATAATTACCCGTCACAATCTATTACACAGGCCGACAAGATTTTTAACCCAGAGACCAGACCATACTTTTCCGAAGGTTTTTGGCACGCTGAATCCAAATCCGGCCTCAGAAT
The DNA here is from genome assembly GCA_949152435.1 of Gastracanthus pulcherrimus. Lineage (NCBI taxonomy): Eukaryota > Metazoa > Arthropoda > Insecta > Hymenoptera > Pteromalidae > Gastracanthus > Gastracanthus pulcherrimus. The sequence continues at coordinate 67,923,479 of OX424574.1, forward strand.
TGCTCTATCACCTCAGGTTTTCGAGATATCCAAACCTAAAAGTGCAAAAATCCCCGTTTTTGGCTGTTTTTGAGGTTATGTTATGCCGCCAACTGATTTTTTAATACAAAACGACCAGCGGCATCTGAAAGTACTAGTCTTGCCCTTCAAAATTCATTTTCGCTTGTTTCGATTCGACTTTTCCTTCTCGAGATATATCGATTTCAATCTGTAATGTATCAGTGTTTCTTATCTACTAGACATCCTATCCCATAGCCCCGTTTATACTCGGATAAACAAACTCTTCCTGATATTGCTGTCAAACCGCTTGCAAATGCATACCTGGTAGTTTTTGGGGTCACTGATCACAAATCTGGAGTCAGAATCTCCGAATTCAAAATGGCGGATCCAATATGGCGGCTATGATTACCACGATCCGTAGTAAGTCACAAAAAATCCCGGAAAAGCTCTGGAGATCGGTTACTCGGGGGTTTTCAGGGTCGCTGATCTCAAATCTGGAGTCAGAATTTCCGAATTCAAAATGGCGGTTATGATTACCACGATCCATAGTAAGTCACCAAAAACACTGGAAAAGCTCTGGAGATCGGTTACGCGGGGGTTTTCGGGGTCGCTGATCTCAAATCTGGAGTCAGAATTTCCAAATTCAAAATGGAGGATCCAAAATGGCGGTTATGATTACCACGATCCATAGAAAGTCACCAAAAACACTGGAAAAGCTCTGGAGATCGGTTACGCGGGGGTTTTCGGGGTCGCTGATCTCAAATCTGGAGTCAGAATTTCCAAATTCAAAATGGAGGATCAAATATCGCGACTATCGTTGCCAAGGGCCATAGCCATAGTTGACCAAAATCTTGGAAATGGTCTTTTAAGTCGTCACTTGGAAGTTTCCCGATTCTCCGAGCTCGAATCTGCAGTCAAATATTCCAAGTACAGAATACCTACTGACCCACCCAATATGTTACAAAATGACGGATGTAATATAGCAGCTAGTCTTACATAAAGAACCTCACTTTGACTTCTTATGAAAACGTTGTCGTTGCTCCTGAAACGATCGTTTATATGACTTGCGCCTATAGACAGTCGATACGTTATGTCTATGCAGAGACCAGCAGTAGTCCGCCATCATCCGCTCATCCCACCTACCTTGAAAATGCTGCTCCTTTTGTTTGAAATCCTGATGAAAGCGTTCACCCATTTCTTCGCTGAATGCGCCATTATTCTCAGGAAAGTAGTCTAAATGAGAAAACAAAAAGTGCAATTTCATACTCATAAGGCACCCTAATTTTTGGAAATTCGTTAGCATCGTAGATACAATAAATTTGTACTTTGGATCTCGATAGTTTCCTAAAAAATTGTCTGTGACACTTTTGAAGCTCATCCAAGCATCTTTTTGTACGGGTGTCATGGTTTTTACAAAAACACCCGTCGAATCCTATTGCCTCCATTGCATCTCGAGCTTGGCTTTATGAAGCAATTTACTAAAGCTTTAGACAAAGAAGGCGAATGTTTCCAGTACATTGCATCCAAGTTTAAGCATTTGTCGGATGCTAAACTTAAAGAAGGTTTATTTGTTGGGCCTGATATTAGAAAACTTATGAAAGACGATGATTTTGTAAAAACCATGACACCCGTACAAAAAGATGCTTGGATGAGCTTCAAAAGTGTCACAGACAATTTTTTAGGAAACTATCGAGATCCAAAGTACAAATCTATTGTATCTACGATGCTAACGAATTTCCAAAAATTAGGGTGCCTGATGAGTATGAAATTGCACTTTTTGTTTTCTCATTTAGACTACTTTTCTGAGAATAATGGCGCATTCAGCGAAGAAATGGGTGAACGCTTTCATCAGGATTTCAAACAAAAGGAGCAGCATTTTCAAGGTAGGTGGGATGAGCGGATGATGGCGGACTACTGCTGGTCTCTGCATAGACATAACGTATCGACTGTCTATAGGCGCAAGTCATATAAACGATCGTTTCAGGAGCAACGACAACGTTTTCATAAGAAGTCAAAGTGAGGTTCTTTATGTAAGTCTAGCTGCTATATTACATCCGTCATTTTGTAACATATTGGGTGGGTCAGTAGGTATTCTGTACTTGGAATATTTGACTGCAGATTCGAGCTCGGAGAATCGGGAAACTTCCAAGTGACGACTTAAAAGACCATTTCCAAGATTTTGGTCAACTATGGCTATGGCCCTTGGCAACGATAGTCGCGATATTTGATCCTCCATTTTGAATTTGGAAATTCTGACTCCAGATTTGAGATCAGCGACCCCGAAAACCCGCGCGTAACCGATCTCCAGAGCTTTTCCAGTGTTTTTGGTGACTTACTATGGATCGTGGTAATCATAACCGCCATTTTGGATCCGGCATTTTGAATTCGGAAATTCTGACTCCAGATTTGAGATCAGCGACCCTGAAAACCCCCGAGTAACCGATCTCCAGAGCTTTTCCGGGATTTTTTGTGACTTACTACGGATCGTGGTAATCATAGCCGCCATATTGGATCCGCCATTTTTAATTCGGAGATTCTGACTCCAGATTTGTGATCAGTGACCCCAAAAACTACCAGGTATGCATTTGCAAGCGGTTTGACAGCAATATCAGGAAGAGTTTGTTTATCCGAGTATAAACGGAACTATGGGATAGGATGTCTAGTAGATAAGAAACACTGATACATTACAGATTGAAAGCGATATATCTCGAGAAGGAAAAGTCGAATCGAAACAAGCAAAAATGAATTTTGAAGGGCAAGACTAGTACTTTCAGATGCCGCTGATCGTTTTGTATAAAAAAATCAGTTAGCGGCATAACATAATCTCAAAAACAGCCAAAAACGGTGATTTTTGCACTTTTAGGTTAGGATATCTCGAAAACCTGAGGTGATAGAGCAATTCTGAGGCCGGATTTGGATTCAGCGTACCAAAAACCTTCGGAAAAGTATGGTCTGGTCTCTGGTCTGGTCTGGTCTGGGTTATTGGTTCAGGAAAATTTTGTCGGCCTGTATTATTTTTCATTTGTGCTAATCAAGTCTGCGTGGCAAAAAGAATTATAATAATAAATATCAGAGTTTTATTTTTCAATTACGCTAATTAATTCGATTTGTCAAAAACTATATTGAGGGTTGGGAGAATGTTACATGAAGTATTTGTATATTTTTTAGACATGTTCGACTTATCCTACCACCGGCTGGAAAATACGACATTTTATTAATATTTCATATATTAACAAATATAAGTCTTCTCTTTTTCATTTGTGCTAATTAAGTCCATTTGGAACCATGATAATAATAACAAATATCAGTGGTTGATTTTTGATTTGTGCTAATCTAGTCTATTTGACAAAATCTCGAGGATCGATCGGCAAAATATTATGATTAGTACTTTTGAAGTTTTTGGGCTAATTTTAATTCATCCTACCATAGGTTATGCGAAAAGGAAAGGCGTTTTATTAATACTTCAAATTTTGTTAAATGTTAGTGGTTTAATTTTCATTCGCGCTAATCAAGTCGAATTGGCAAGATCTCGAGGAAGGGTCAAGACAATGTTTGTGATAAATACTTGTGAATTTTGGGCATATTTTAATTCATTCTACCATGAGTTATGCCAGAAGGAGCGGGGTTTTATTAAAATTTAAAATTTTGTTAATTGTAAGTCTTTGAAGTTTCATTCGCGTTAATCAAGTCGATTTGACAAAGTCTTGAGGAACGGTCGGCAAAATGTTGTGATGAGTACTTTTGAATTTTTTGGGCATATTTTAATTCATTCTACGATGGGTGATGCCAGGAAGAATGACGTTTTAATAATGTTTCAAATTTTGTTAAATATAAGTGTTTAATTTTAATTCGCGCTAATCAAGTCGTTTTGACAAAATCTCAAGGATTGATCGGCAGAATATTGTGATGAGTCCTTTGAAGTTTTTGGGCATATTTTAATTAAGTTTGCTATGGGTTATGCTTTGCTTCGACATTTTCTTTGATTACTTTATCTAGGAGATTCGAAAAATTTTGCGTGTTGGAGAATATTGCTAATATTCCGCGCACATTTATTTTCGCGAACACTATCTCTGACGACAGCACCCTAAACTCTCGTGATGCTTATACTCTTGCATTATTGGTATGCGCTGTGCATCCCGGATTCAATCTCAATATTCCTATCCGGTTTATCTTGAATGTATATTGTACGACCTTGTAGCACTGTACAAAAATTCTCTTTACTAGGGATGTCAAAAAGACCCAAGTATTGACTTCATGTAACCTCAACCAGTAGGTGTCGTTTAGCTGCGTTATTTTATTACTACAGACGGCTATGTTTATTGATTTATAATTAATCGTAGACTTGATCTCTCAAATAGTATTTTCTTTAATCTCACGAACCGGTTATGTATATTTGCAAACATACAAATTATCAAAAGTTTTACCCTTGTTTAATTTTTCGATTGACGCGGACGTCGGCATGTATGTTTTGCCGTGGGTACTTATCGTGAAATAATGCGATTGCGGCCAAATACACAAATGTACTAGTATTATTTATCGCGTTCTGCCTAATTGAAATTGCCGCTAAATTATTTAAAATAAAGTTCTGCATGCCCAACAAGAGTATGGATAAATAATATATTAACTGATAGCTAGAAAACAATATAGAGAGATCTGAAATTTTAACAATTTTTAGAATTGAATTAGACTTGTCTGGTTCCGGGAATTGTGCGTCAATAAGCATCTCTATCACAAAGATAGCCGAATTCCTAATTAAACTAGGCGGTATAAAGCGTGGGTGTATGATGCCTTGTGAAGCGAAGAAAATCACATCGGTTATTATCTCTGTTTTTAATTTGTGCTCTAGAGTACTCTCATTCAGCAGTTCAATGGCTGAAATTATCATAATTGTTTGACTATTATAGTTCTGTGATCTGAAATATTTTTTATAGCAGTCTCTAAATTTGGTATCTTGCTGTCGGTATTATCAAATTGCGGTTTTGTTAATTCTGTTAAGTTGGTTAATAATTTTTTTGCTTGCCTAGTGTCCCTCGATGCAATATTTATTAAATTTTTTAATTCGATTTCAGCAGTCTCGTTGTGTATGCCAAAATGAAAACGGCTTATTTTGCCTATGACCAGCAGTATCGATATGCGGGTGCGTATTTCATCTGTTGTTTTCTGCTCCAAAATCAAGTCAACAATTCTTCCTGTTTCAACCTTTTAATATGCTCTCGCATTGGTCCGATACGTATTTCCGTACTCTGATCAATTTTTCACTGGTCAGAAAGTGTGGTCCTAAGTCTACTTTCTGGACTATTTTCCAGTCAATGCTAAATGTAGCCAGCGGGGCTATCTTCTCGGAAATTAAACCCGGATTGTCGGCTAATTTTTCAACAAAAGATGCCGACTCTGCTTGACCTTGCCTTGAAAGCCTGTAACAAAAATTTCGAAAAAGTGCCGAACTATAATTTTTTTACCCCAATTTATAACTTACTCGAGTTAACTCTATTTCACAATTACCCTGATGTATAGAAATTATGTTAAAGGTAATACCGCATTCACGCCAATATGAATTAGGCTGTACGCGGCGTTTACTGCCAGCACGCGACTACCATCGTAGTATAACCCGAACATATACACGTGCGTGCTGCATCACGGCCTCGGCGCTCGGCCCTGCAAGTCGCGGTTGTCGCCGTCGCGAGTAACCGCTTTGTTTCTCACGGATAGATCGAATACTAGGCGACGTCTCAATCGCACAGAGCTAGACTGTTTTGTCTATCCAATTGTACGTCCAACTTCGACTTTTCAAGACTACCGTGTTGAAAATGTGTATTGGATCTTTTGTTGCTTGAAATATGAACTCGCAGCATTTGGAGTTCTAAGGATTATTAATTGATTCTACCAATTTGACAATTATAGAATTATGTCATTTAAAATATGAGAATCTACTGGATGTTTCGGCATTTGAGTTTTTGAAATTGCCACATTTGAAACGTTGTGTTATTTGAAATTATAAAAGGAATATACAGGATATTTTGGTATTTGTTTGTTTAATGGGTCTATAAATAAATAAACAAGATTCAAGTGTGTAGCAATAAAAAATAGGGCGTTTATTGCTTCAGCAGTTTACAGTGAGGTGGGGGGAACTTCCCTCTAGGCGATCCGCGGAGCAACTGAACGAGCGAGCGCGCTTTTCGGAGCGCCGCGACGAGCGGTTAAAGTTCTAAATCACTAAAGCTCGCGCTGATTGGCTAATCAGCGAGAACAAGGGAATCTCACCTTATAGCCGTTAGAATCAGTTAGATTTGAATTTAAATACATAATACCCGAACGTGAACATTCCGCCCACCTCGTTTCTTATAAAACGGCATAACAATATAATTTGTTGTAATAAAAATATCAAACGCGCAACAATTTAAATATTTGCGTAAACTATAGATTTGAATAATTAACATATGGTCTCTTGACGTATCATCTATTTTGAAAATCTTCATCGTCTTCTTGACCGGTCTCGTTATCCAACAATTTGATCAATTTGCTGATTGGCGTACGGAGCGCAGTGGTGGATGTGCGAAGAGAGACTACTCTCACTAGATCGTCCTTGCCTGGATGGGTAGCAGCAACTCTGGCCAAAGGCCAATTAGATGGTGCCGGCATCTCATGCCTGATTAGCACTATGTCGCCAATTTTGAACGGCGGTTGAGTGTCCTTCCATTTTGAACGCCTCTGCAGGTGCCTCAAGTAGTCAGCTGGCCATTGATCCTAGAAATGCTGGTTCAGCTGCGACATGCGGTGCCATCGTTGCATGGGACGTAGTTTCTCCTCGGTGATCCTGGGCTCTGTAATCAGAAGAGAATACTCGCCAACGAGAAAATGAGCAGGTGTCAACACAAAAAGGTCAGCCGCATCCTCAGTAAGGGGAGTGAGGAGCCTAGAATTCAAGCAGGTATCGACTTGACAGAGGAGAGTAGATAACTCCTCAAAAGTCGAAATAGTATCGCCAACTACCCGCTTCAGGTAATACTTAGTCGACTTAACTGCTGCTTCCCATATCCCGCCAAAATGAGGAGCTCCAAGATGGTTAAAACTCCATTTCGTGCCGTAGCCTTGTAGCGCGGGACCTACGGCCTTTATAAACTCCAAACCCTTAACATACATCCGACGGAGCTCGGCGTCAGCACCTACAAGGTTCGTACCTTGGTCACTCAGCATGGAGGTACATGGACCTCGGCTAGAGACAAATCTCTTGAAGGCAGCGATAAACGATTCCGTATCATAGCTAGAGACGGCTTCCAAGTGTACGGCTTTTGTACAGAGACAAACAAAAACGATAAAATAGCCCTTATAGGACTTGTAACCCCTATGTCGAGACTTGCGCAGTCAGGATGGCCCTGCGTATTCAACCCCTAAATGAGAAAAAGGTCTAGAAGGCCGCACCCGATCAGCAGGCAAATCGCCCATCCTTTGCTGCGACGAAAGCGCGTTGAACCTCCTGCAAATAACGCAGCTTCTTACAAAGACTCGGACCTTAAGCTTGCCCTTCACTATCCAAAACATCCTACGAAGGCATGCTAAGGTGAGCTGTATGCCACCATGCAAAGTCAAATGGTGGTAGTAAGCAATAACTAACTGAGCAATATGACTATCCACAGGTAAAATGACAGGAAACTTTTCATCTTCATTTAGAATTGAGTTTTTTAAACGACCGCCCACCCTGATCAATCCATTTACAAGAACAGGGTAGAAACTTTTCAATTAATGAGATCTAGGAAGCTCCTTATTATTATTACGAAGAGTTTGATCTCTTCACCGAAATGATGAAGTTGCGAGAGTCTGCTCCAGATTAGCTTGGCCTGCCTTACTTCCTGTCCCCGAATAGCAAGAGTGGTAGGTAAAGGAAAGTCTCGTAAAATTGGAGACAGTTTTCCAACAAACGCAGCCCTACCGACAATACGACGAACGAACCGCAGAATATATACAGTAATCCTAACTAATTTACTTAAAGACGAATAATTATGAATTAACGGCCGTAATGTATAAGAAGCCTCCTTTGCTGCCGATACCAATTGCACGGAAGGTCTTTCAACCTCAGCTTCACTACTGCTCCGCACCTTAGATTTATCCGAAACAATATCATGAGTACGATTTCAATCCGTAGCATGCTCAATAAGACGTTTAGGCCCCCTCCACCATAAATTGTTTCCAACTAGCTCATTAGCGAAACAGCCACGCGAAGCTAAATCAGCTGGATTATCGGCAGAGTTGATATGGTGCCAATACGCATCAGGGACTAAAGTAGAAACCTTTGAACATCTATGTGCGACGAAGGTGGGCCACCTTGCCGGGATATCTCCGAGCCAATACAAAACATCCTTGGAGTCGGACCATAGATGGACTTCAAGTGGAGACAAGTGCAGAGTATTTACGAATTTTCAGGCAAGCTCTGCAACTAACAGTGCGGCACACAATTCCAGTCTACGGATTGTCAAAGTTTTAATTGGAACTACTCTCGTTTTGGAACCTAACAGAAAAGTCCGGGCATCTTTGCCTAACACACGCAAATAAACGACACCTGCATGCCAATTTGGATGCGTCAGCAAAGCCATGTAGTTCGTATGAACGAACTGAAGGCTGAACACCCGACCAACGTGGAATACTAATCGAAGAAATCGATGACCACGAGTTGTAACTAGTTCTCCAGTGCTCTGCCTGTTCATCGGGAAGTAGTTAGCACCCACAATGCTTGCATAAATATTTTTAACGAAATGATGATAGGAGAAATTCAACCTAGCGGGTCAAACATTTTTGCCACTTTCGAAAGCACCGTCCGTTTGGTGATTTTGCCGATCAGTGGCTAAATTCATTATTTGCTCCTGTTTGAAACATCATCCATATATAACTCATCCTTGACGATTTTACCCTCTAAAGGGAATTCTTCGCCTTCATCCTCAACTAGCTTCTGAAGCGTCCTGCTTGCTGGGTACGAAGAAGATCCAAAACCAAACGTGACCGTGCTGAGCAGCCAGGTGGTCAGTTCCTCCTCTGCCTTTTCCCTCCAAACAATGGCCTGCCGTTGCTGATCCTGCTCCTGTACCAGAATCTGCAAATACATTCGAGCAATGTCAGCAATGAAAACGTATGGATACCGCCTCCAGCGAGTAACCAATCAGACCATATCAGACAACAGATTGGGCCTACAAGCAAAAAATCATTTAATGAGAACCCTTTAGTGGTTTTAGCAGAGGCGTTGAAAACAGTGCGCAACTTTTTCGTCGTACCGCTCTCCTTTATAACTCCGTGAAGTGGCAAGAAGAAACAGCTTTCGAAGTCTATATCATCAGCTAATGCACGTCTCATATACCCGAATTTCTCGTACTCCTGCATTGATTTTACGTAATCCTCACGTACTTCAAGATTTTTCTCGAACCGCTTTTCTAGATTACGCATCATTCGAACTACCTGCGTATAAGAATCACCCCAATTTGTCGGCATATTAGATTTTAAGGGTAGTCTTACGACGTATCGTCCATCAGAATTACGGGACACCGTCCTTGAATAGAGCTCCTCACACAATTTTTCCTCTTCTGTAAGAAATTGCTCTCCTTGTGGCAGCTCTTCCATCTCCCAGAACTTGCGAAGAACGGCATTGAGATCGCTGTCCGCTGTCATTACGTGCGTGGTAAATCGGAATCGTGAACAGCTATTTGCCGGCGTAGGTCCAGAGACGATCCAGCCTAAGAGTGTCATGGCGATTAGCGCCTCATCACTCCCGCCTTTACGCAGCCCTTCTTCGATGATACGAGCGTGCACTTTAGCACTCAGCAGCATGTCGATACGCCCGGATCTGTCTAACTGTGGGTCAGCCAACGTCAACCCTTCAAGATGATCCCAAACAGTAGAACGTTCTGAAAATGGTTCATAAGCAGTAATACGGGACAAGACATAAGCAGTAATACTATAAGAAAATGTCGAAATAAAATGCGGCTTAATTGTAAACTCAACTTTGTCTTTACAATTATAAATTTTATTTTCTCTTACGCTTGTGAATGTAATTCTAACGGGCGTTCTATGGAGCTTCAGACTTTGACATAACTCTTCAGTGATAAATGATGACTGTGCACCCTGATCAATTAATGCTCGAGCCGGGCGTTGCCTGCCATTTTCAGCTTGCACCATCACTCGAGCTGTAGCTAAAAGAATTTCCTCGGAAGACTGTGCCTCTACAGCATTATTGCTTAATATGGATGGACCTGCAGTCACTAGATTGCCTGAGCTTGAGCGAGCACCCGTCGACTTAGACGGCCCAGCTGTGACTCCAATCTCCAAATTAGAACCCTTCTGCAGTTTCTCCTCTGCATTAACCTTGACAGCGCCGCTGTTGGAAAAATGAAGCAAAGTATGGTGCTTCGCCGAACAGTGCTGACAACGTTTTGCTACTTTGCACTCCTGTACCGTATGGCTGGCAAGACAATTGAAACATAAATGTTTCCTCATAGCCAGCTGCTTTCTCTCATATGGAGACTTCGACTGGAAGATACTACAATTTAATATGTAGTGATTACCTTTACATAAAGGACACAGCGAACTTTTAACTTTGCTTTCTTGAGCAAATGAACCGACTTCACATACCTATTTTTGGAGGAATTATTCTTTTCTCTAGAATGATAATAACGAGAGTCTTTGCTTTATGACGTTTCCCCTAAAGAAGCTACTTCTTTCGCACTCTCCAACTAAACTAAAGCTAGCCTCTCCGTTCCTAAGAAAATATCCAATACATCGAACGCAGGTGGCTGCTGTGGATTGGCTGACCAAGCTACTATTTCCTCCCACTTCTTTTGAATATGCGGGGACAATGTGTCAACTATTAAAAATACAGTGAAATGATCCCAATGATGCACCGAACTGCCTAAAGCTTTTAATGCTTGCATAATATGCTTCGTCCCTGCCTGTTATATCATATTTGAAGACTAATGTGACCATCAAAATCAAAATTACAAGTGTTTTCTAAAATAAAACAATTCTGAGTAAAGACCACTGTGCGACTGCAGGAGTGCCTACGCGACAGTGGAACCTAACGATCAGAGCCAGCATTCTTCTGGCATGGACTCGTAGATCAACCTTATATAGCGACCCTGCTTTCGACCAAAAATGCCATATAACGCTATTGTAAGCTGGCTGCTAGCATCAATTTGCAGTCTGGTCGTCCACTTCAATTGGTCGCACTTCAGTCATGACCTGCCTTTAAACAGTAATGCAAAAACAAAAAAAAATATTACCTGTACTCAAGCCAAAATGAAAGCCGAGTAAGGTAGAACTGGATACTTTTATCCGATAAAAAAAGACAGCTTCAACTTGCTCCTATTTTCTATTAACGTGGAGAAAAAGAAGAAATCAACACAGAAAATAAAACCAAAAGCGATAGTGCAGTATGCTCCTAAGCCTTCAGGCAATAGATAATGCCATAACTATGCTAACTTGCTTACAATTCACGTCCTTGTTATCAGTATGACAACCAAAAAGTCGACTCTTGCACCTGGACTATAGTATACAGCCTGCAAGCTAGATGAGGAACGCTGCGAGAACTACCAAAAACAATTCTATCAGTTCTGGCCTGAAAGTACCTAGAACGATGCTATTATATATGCGTAACAGCCTAGAAGCTTACTAGCGCCATATCTATTTAATTGCGTAAAAAACCAAGGGTGCCCATATAGCTTCCGTAAATAGCCTTTGAGTGATCATACTTACGCTAAGTCAATATTAGCTGCTAGCCCTTAACAGCCAGCAATTTATGTTACAAACGAACAACTGATTTCATCCTTCCTTTGATGGGTGGGACGCGAGCAAACCATGCACAGTCTTAACATCTAGCTAACTGACCTAAAATTACATACATATGCCCAGAGACGCCCATGGACCAGTGACGATTAGCCTGTAAATAAACTTCAGCTCCTCCTTCACAGCAATATCCAGCTCTCTGAACTACTAAGTGGATGTAGGCATCAATCCTAGAAGCCAAATCTGCCTCAGATTGAAAAATACAAGCTAAAAAATGTCCGCTTCTGATATAAGCCCTTATAAAACTCCTTGAGCTAGCTAATGAAACGATAAACAAACCAGTTGGATCATGACAGCCGTACTTTACCGTTGTATCTGAAGAGAAAACTTCCAACGCAGCTTGATGACGGAGCCATAACGCAGCATCGTACCTAATATCATAGAATTAATAAGGTGTGAATCGCTCCACTGCTCCTAATCATCTTGTGGAATACTCAAATTAACCCTGTGGTCGACTATACCTATGCTAACAGCAGTATGTGGATTGGACTGGCCGTCGCAGCTTCAAAGTTGTTAAACTACGACTCAAGAGGTCTAAGATAACCTCATTTACTCCTCTCTCCAACTCTTCACCATATAAATTTTCAGAACTGGATCAGAAGACAGCACTGGATCAACTGCTTGGATATAAATTTGGATGTCAATATACTTAATATGCATGAAGCATCTAGAGTCATTACCAACAAAATAAATGTACAAATTATAATATCATACAGAATACATAGTTGAAAAGCTGAAGTGTAGAGAGGGTAGGTAGAAATAAGCCACAGATCATATTTTTCTTTATTATATAAAAAAAAGAAAAAAAAACTGAAGAAAAAAAAATGAAACGAAATGATACGATTATAGCATATGCAGAAAAGACAAAAAAAAGGTGCTAGATAAACAGCAACCCAGCCATTCGCCTTGCATGCAGCAATTTAAGCAGCGATTAGTCTCGCACAGAGTGTCGACTAACACTAAAAGCAAGAATATGAGGTATTATGATTATAAAGCAGAGCAGAGAAGCATATATGGTACGACTCAACCTTATTTTAGCTGACCTTGTCTGCCAATGCTCCCGTCCAGTAGATTGCACGTCAACTGCCCTAACTCAGCTGTGTCTGCCTGTCCACCTGTAGCTGTACCTGCTCAACTGCTGCTGACTCGAGTGCTTCTGCTACTGTTAAATGCCCGCCGCTGCGCACTGCTCCTTCCCCTCCGAAGCCCACTGTTCTTCTGGAGGTTATGTTGCTGCTTCCGTCCTGACGCTGCCTCCTTGTGCTGGTGCAGCGATGTCACCATGCATGTCGTTGCTTGCGCTGCCTCGCGCCTCGTAGCTGCAGCCCGCAGCTCCCCGCGTCGTATCTCGCGGCTGTTGCCACTGATAGACGCCTTGAGTCCGCGCCGTTGTCTGCAGAGTCCAGAGCGACGCTCGTTTGCCTGCCGAGTCCTCGTGCACCTGCCTCGCCTTGCAGCCTTTATTCGCGGCTGTTATCGTCGCTGCTGCGCGCCGCGATTCACTGACGCCGTCGAATTACCTGCAGCGTGTGCTCACCAACGAACTGCTTGAGCTGCTGGGACGCTGCTGCGGCTTGCGTGCTGCAATTCGCAGTTGTCCCTGATTGGTCTCGCGCCGCGATTCACCGCCGACGTCGAGACACTTATACGCACTCGCGCAGTTGCTGCTTTGTATACTGTAGCGGCGTGCACGATTTGATTCGCGTCTCATAACCGCTCTCGACCCGCACACTCGTCAGCACTTCGCCCCTCGCCACGTATTAATGTGCTGCCATCAACATGTATGCCCGAGTTTCTTTGGTCCGCGTCTTAACCTTACCGTGTAGATGCGCCGCCGTTGAGAAGTGGATTGCATCGCCACCCCTTTTGTCCAACGTGGACTCGTCCGCCGCGGGCCGAGAGTAATAGCCTCTCCCCCTTCCGCCGCACAAAGTGTGGACTAAAAAACACTCACGTTTAACTGCAGTGCCGGCATCAAACTTTACGCATGCTAGAAGGGCCAAATGTTTGTTTAATGGGTCTTTAAATAAATAAACAAGACTCAAGTGTGTAGCAATAAAAAATAGGGCGTTTATTGCTCCAGCAGTTTACAGTGAGGTGGGGGGGGGGGAACTTCCCTCTAGATGATCCGCGGAACAACTGAACGAGCGAGCGCGCTTTTCGTAGCGCAGCGACGAGCAGTTAAAGTTCCAAATCACTAAAGCTCGAACTGATTGGCTAATCAGCGAGAACCAGGGAATCTCACCTTGTAGCCGTTAGAATCAGTTAGATTTGAATTTAAATACATAATACCCGAACGCGAACAGTATTATTATTATTATGCTGGTTTTAAAAGTTTTAAACTCTTTAAAATTTTATTGTTTGAGAATATGAAAGATTTATTTAATTTTATTGTTTTTAAAAGTTTTGAACATTTTAAGATTGTATTGATTGAAAATAAAAAAGAATTTAGATTAATTTTCATGTCTTTAATAGTTTTAGATATTTTAAAATTGTACTGTTTAAAAATGTAAAAAATTTACTTTATTTTATTGGTTTTGACAGTTTGAATAATTTAAATCTGTATTGTTTGAAAGTACAAATGAATTTAGTTTATTTTGATGATTTAACAATTTTGAATATTTCAAAATCGTAATGCCTGAAAATGTGAAAAATGTACTTTATTTTATTAATTTCGACAGTTTGAATATTTTAAACTGCATTATTTGAAAACATAAAAGAGTGTTCTATATTTTAATGTTTGAATTTGAAGTTGCCGTACTTAAAATTTTAAAGGATGTTCATTAATGTCAATAGTTCTGAATATTATTATTCTCTAATCTTTTGTTTGAAATATTTTACGTGAAATGTTTTGCTCGCATACGTAGATTGTAACCTACTTCCATATATATATATATATATATATATATATATATACATTTATTTATTTTTGTTCTGAGAGGAGAGCTGCATGGCACGAGGGTAGGAGTTGGGCTAAGGTTTTTTCTTCCTATTTCGTGAATAATTCCGTGTCATTACGGAGTATATGATTTTATTTAACGGCCACAAGTTGGGCTTGGAGAATTAGAATGATTTTAATTTCTCGCTCATTAAAGTATAATTTAGTGCATGTGTTTCACGGTAGAGGGAACGAGTCAGGTTACACAGGCTCCTTCGCGAGATATCTCCCCTCAACCCTTTGTGCGGCTGTTGTACAGCGGCTAATCGACAGCTAATGCACAGTCGCAGCTTAGCTGTCGGCCGATCTAGAGCTCATTTTTTTTGTACCGTCCAAGAAGTTGTTCTTCGACTTACGCGTGTGAAGTTGATGACTGAAAAAAAGCTCTTCTGGATGCTGCGCCAGACGTTCTTTAGTGCTTTTGCGCGGAATACCTATGCAATGTACGAAGGAGAACACCTATTTACCTGTGAGGACAAAACGCGTTTTGTCACAATGCCTGGAGTCTTCTATCAGGAAGTACTATGCTGCAAAAGCTGCGACACCCTAAGTACACCTTGCGTTTTCTCTTTCTACTTCTATTTTTTTGTTTTTGACATGCACGATCGCGCTGGCGTCTATGCATGATGAGAGTTCGTATTCGCCGTCGATTCGTTTGTATATTTCCGACTGGAATGATGCACGCACATAACCGTGCGCTATGCGTTTAATTTCTTTTGATTTTTTTTCTTTTACTCTCTATTTTTCCCTTCTCTTTGTTGAGAGATGTTCTATGCAGAGGACATGAGTAAGCGATACGATTGAGGCGTTCATATTATTATATCGGGCGGGTGCTTGCTGGTACCAATGAAGGAGATAAAGTGGTAACCCGTTTACTGCTCCATCCATGGTTATGTGAGTTCGTTTTCTATATTATTATTGATGCAGTGCACAAACCTGTATCAACATTTGTGTATGATTTCCTTTTCTTATATTCTGTTTTCTACTGTTCTAGCTGGGTTACCGTGAAGGATTCGGCTTGATGTACTTCGAGAGCGGCTGCCCTGGTGGAACGGTGAATTTTTTTTATGAATAACTACTGCCTTATTTTCCTTCCTTCTTATTTTTTTTCTATCTTACTTGCTGCATCCTAGAAAATTATTAACTTATTGGGCATTATGTATTACCAATGATAAAATTTGTTTTTCTTTTTACAGCCTTTCGCCCTTGTAGTACGTGCTGAGAAACGCTGTCCGAAAATCGAGTATCAATAACTGCATGACGATACAGTCGATGCAAAGCCAAAGTTTATTGTCGTTCGATGGATTCTTGGTCTTTGTTACCGTGCGTACTGCTGGCGAGGAGGCGCAGCTCCCCTAGAAGTGTTGTGTTGTGTGATGTTTAAGTGCAAAGTTAGTAATAATATGAGTGACAAAGTGCTATTATAACATCTATAGCCGATCAATATTTACCTTGTTTTGTATCATCCACCTTCTGAAATTGTAAGTTTTTGTATTTTGTAATATATTTTTTTCTCTTTATACACACAATATAGAGGTATATACAATTGATATACCCATTTTCTTTTATGACCACATACCCCATGGTATTTTATATTTGGGTGACTATGTTTGATAATTGTAAATTTTTTGTTGTCTTTCCTTCTTTTTGTAAATCGTGACATGCTTTGGCGGCCAAGTAAATTTGTTTTATATGTTTCTATTTTTTTTTAATATATTTTTTTTAATAATGGCTAAGTAAGTTTATTTTATTTGTTTTCGGTATTCAATTCTTGGAATTAATTTTATTACTAATGTTGACCTTTTTGGCCAGGTGCGTCAGTGTTATGTTTGTTTTTGATGTACATAAAGTTTTGATCTGAGCATAGAATGCCTTTTGAATAGCCAAAACAATAGTTCTGACTTGGCTTATGCCATAGTGTTAACGTTAGTAAGTGTGCGTGTTCTGACGGATCGGCCTACTGGCTGGGCGTGACTTCGATTGCGCTACAAGCCATTCCTGAATCCTGGCAGTTTGGTGTTCTGGAGAGTTATTTATTTCAGAATAATTTATTTCTTAAACAATAATTTATTATCTCAATTTATTTTCTTCTTAAGTGACTTGTTTAAAAAAAATTAATTTTTAAAAGATCCTTGAACTTAAGTTTTTGAAGATTCTCTATTGTTTTGAATTATCAAGTCTTAAATCGATAGTAACTATAGTCATTACTTTCTTTTGAATTAGTGTTTAAAATGAGTTTCTGGGACCAAATGAATTAACATTTCCATTTCTTGAAACTCAATTGCTTTAATCATTTGATTGTATGCTTAAAAAAATTTAAACTAGTGTTGTGAAATGCGTTTGTGGAACCAAGTAAATTAATATTTCTACTTATTTGTTTTTTTTTTGGAAACTCGATTATTTTAAATATTTAACTATCTGTACCATAAACTTTTTCTTGAACTAGTATTTTCGCCATGAGATTTTTGGGGCAAAGTGAATTGATGTTTTCACTTGTTTTTTTTTGTTGAAACTCAAATGATTCTTGACAGATTTGTTTTATGGTATTGATTTGTAACTATAACGTTATTAAACTAAAACATAGAGCAGAATGAGTTGAATTTTGCCCATGTACTTCGGAACTTAAATAATTTCGCAATAGCTGCTCATTTGATAATTTACAATTTCCCTAAAGTTTTTGAAATGAGTTCCTAGGCCAAGTGATTGTATTTTCACTTGTATTTATTTTAAACTCAATAGTTTTTTGATAGTCAATTTTGTATGATAACAATTCATAATTATTACATTTTGAAATGACCATGGGGCAAAAAGAGTTGGATTTTACCCACTTGTTGTAGAAATAAAATAATTTTCCAACAGCTGCTTGTTTAATAATTCACAATTTTTAAAAAATATTTTAAATGAGTTTTTGAACCAAGTGATTGTGTTTTTACTTGTAGTTTTTTTAAACTCAATTGGTTTTTGATATTCAATTTTGCATGATTACAATTCACAATCATGATATTTTCAAAGAAGCATGGAGCAAAAGGACTTGTATTTTACCCCCATTGTTTGGAATTTGAATAATTTTCCAATAGCTGCTTCATTAGTAATAATTTTTTGGAGAGTTTCTCTCTAAGATATGAGCCCTGATTACATTTAACTTTTAAAGTTCATAATACTTGTCGTGACTAAAATTGTAGATAATAAACTGCCAACTATTTTAAAAATTAAATAATACTCCTTTAGAGGAGATCGTTTCAAAGCTCATATCACAATATGAGTTTTCTTTACGTTTTATGACTAAAATGTAATGACTCTGCCAAGATGTCCAAGGCATTTGTAAAATTACACTGGCAATCCCTTTTTAGTTATTTCAACATGATGTACGATATTTCGCTGAACGATTTGTATATTATAAGATGTCTAGTGCGATACTCGAACTATCGAAAACCGATTCGTTTGTGGGAAAATAACCGTAAAAGAAAATAAAAAAAGTAGTGCTCTTGCTCCTAGGCGTATTATCCAAATTTTTCATTCAGGTGCTGAGGTGGGTCCTTGACAGCCTATGCTCTTTTCAACTTCTCGAAGTTAATCACTTTGATGCCGTCATCAGTTCTCAGTTTGGCTTTCTTAAGATGATAATCTAAACCCATTATCTCATAAGGGCCTTCATAATCCTTATTATATTTGTTTTTTTGAAGCTCCTTCAATCTATATACAATATCTCCCTCTCGAAAATGCATCACATTAAGCTTTTGATCGTAGTAGTATTTTGATATATATTTAGCCTGTACTAAATTTCGTGCAGCTTAGATTTGCATTGTAGAAAGGTAATATAATCTCCATAGGTTAAGAGTTGCTTTCTAGGAGGAAAACTAGACGGTGTCTGAGTTTTTTGGCCGAACACTAACTCGTATGGTGTAAAATCCGAAGAATCATGGCGTGTACAATTGTGCCCATGTTGGCAGATTGGCACCCATTTGCTTCAATCACTTATTCTATCTATGTATTTCTTTATGTTCTCAGTTAATGTATGATGCATACACTTGATTCTGCCATTCGATTGAGGGTGATAAGCTGTTGTACAGTATTTATCTACCTTTTAGCATCTTGTTCAAAAAGTGCGTGCCTTGGTCTGAAATCAGGGTGTTTGGCGGGCCAAAGTAGCATATAACCTCATCAGTAAATGTTCAAGCCACTTCCAGTGCGGAGGCGTTTCTGACTGTTACAAGGACGCAAAAGTTGGTTAAGCAGTCTTGGACCGTGAGAACATACGCGTAGCCTTCAGGTGAATCCTTGAAGGGGCCATAAAAGTCCACACTAAGTTATTGTAAGGGTCTATCTATTGTTCCAAGATACATAAATAAATTATGTGACTCTATTGATCACGCAGAACAATCCTCTATTAGTTTCATAGAAAGTATGCGACGTTTCTGGAGTTTTTTCACATTACAACCCCTCATCAAGGCTACACAAAACATATAAATAAAAAATTATTAAAACTATTAAAACGGTACAATTACACACTATGCCTCACACTGTCACAACGAAATACAAAACATACGAAATAACAAAAAATAATAAATAAACAACTACCATAAACTTAAATGATAAAAAACATGGACCGCGTCATGACCTGCAGAGCCAGCATAATTGTATGCTGTAATGGCGCCTCTAAAAAAACAAATTTTTCGATCAAGAACATTAATTCAAAATATCAATAAAAATTTTGTTACTCGACGTGCAGAAATTGTAACACCAACGTTAGAAAAAACACAAAAAACTTACTGGCAACAAATAGAACACACGAATAATCGAATGGGCCCTGAAGGCCGGTAGTACGTACCGGCCACGCGAAACACAAGCTGTTACATGGTCGCGAATTCAGAGACAAGTAAGTGCAAAATAAGATTCACCGAGTCCCTCGCAGTCTCCAAATTTATACTTTGGAGAGGGGTGTGTGGCTCCCAGCTCATAGAGCGAACGCGCGCAGACCACAGAGCAACATAACACACAAGGAGGTGCCAGCGTGAATCAGAGAAGGAAGGCGAGCGGGGAAGCCCCGAACGTCCGTCACCCAACTAGCGCAGCACACACCTCCATGCACGTCTGCGCTCCGGATCTCACTCTGCCAGCTCGGAGCTTCTCGCGAGAGACACTGCAAATCCTTTTGTAACACACGAAGAAGTATAACATACCTCCTCACTAGTATACTGTGCGGAACTAGGAGTTGAGGACTCAACTAAAATTATTATATAAAAATCGGAGGAGACGTGCAAATGGAATGTGTAAGTGTGCAAATATCTAATGTGAACAATTGTAAAAAAGAAAATGAATAAATATAACCGAACAAGAAAAGTTGTATAAAAATTAATTAGAAAGAAAATGTAAAATAGCATAAATATAAAATAACTAAAATCTAAAAGCAAATAGGAATATTATTCAGACATTTTTAAAAAAATTAGTGTCTTCCAATTTATTTAATGTGTTACTGTGATAATATATATTTTACATTTCAGGGAATGCACGGCTGCTCCAATTTTTTTCCCGATCTATAATCTTAATTTTACTAAAATTGATTACATGTTTTTTTTCATTAGCGTGTTTCGCTAGTGCCGACAAGGGCTTATTAGCCTCCAAATCCTTCTCGTGTTCTTTTTTACGTTTTTCCAGGCGTCGTTTGGTCATACCTACGTACGTCGCCGGGCACTGTTTGCAATCAATTTTGTAAACCACATTAGGATTATCAAGAGTATCGAGTATATCTTTTCCTAATCTAATCATATGGTTAAATTTGTGAATTGTTCTATTAATCGGAATAACATTAAACTTCCTAAGTTTTTTATTAATTTTAAAAGTGATATTTTTTACGAATGGGAGGACCATTTTTGGTTTCCTCATTAATAATCGTTTGTTGGCATTATTGAGATTAGAGTTGTTATGACTAGTGTTGCTAATGTGGTGCAATCGATTTTTGACGTATTTATTAATAAACCAAATATGGAAATTATTATCTAAAAGATATGATTCTGCAATTTTTAAGTTATCTTTATGGAAACTGGGGTCGGACAACTTGAAACACTTGTCTACCAAGTTATATATTATCGCAATTTTTTGAGAAAGGGGGTGGTGAGAACAAAAGTTTATATACCGACCTGAAGCTGTCGGCTTTCTATACCAATTAGTAATTGCTTTTCTGTTGTCTAATCTAATAATTTCAATATCTAAAAAACTAATTTTATTGTCTTTTTCATATTCTAGTGTAAATTGAACTTGTTCATTAAGACTATTGAAAGGATTCAAAATGACATTTGTGTCATTCGTTACGTTAATAAGAAAGCAGTCGTCAACATATCTTTTATACAATAAAATACTACTCTTAAGTTAATTAAGACTATTTGTTTCTAACACTTCTAATGTAATATCTGCAAACCAAGGACTTGTACAAATGCCCATGGAACTACCAAGTATTTGTTTATAAAACTTGTTATTGAACTGCAGGTAAGTCGATTCTAGCAAAAGCTGGCAGAGTGAGATCCGGAGCGCAGACGTGCATGGAGGTGTGTGCTACGCTAGTTGGGTGACGGACGTTCGGGGCTTTACCGTTCGCCTTCCTTCCCTGATTCGCGCTGCCACCTCCTTGTGTGTTATGTTGCTCTGTGGCCTGCATGCGTTCGCTCTGCGAGCTGGGAGCCACACACCCCTCTCCAAAGTATAAATTTGGAGACTGCGAGGGACTCGGTGAATCTTATTTTGCACTTACTTGTCTCTGAATTTGCAACCATGTAACAGCTTGTATTTCGCGTGGCCGGTACGTACTACCGGCCTTCAGGGCCAATTCGATTATTCGTGTGTTCTATTTGTTGCCAGTAAGTTTTTCGTGTTTTTTTTAACGTTCGTGTTACAATTTCTGCACGTCGAATAAAAAAATTTTTATTGATATTTTGAATTAATGTTCTTGATCGAAAAATTTGTTTTTTTAGAGGTGCTATTACAAAATACAATTATGCTGGCTCCGCATGTCACGACGCGGTCCATGTTTTTTATCATTTAAGTTTATGGTAATTGTTTATTTATTATGTTTTGTTATTTCGTATGTTTTGTATTTCGTTTTGACAGTGTGAGGCATAGTGTGTAATTGTACCGTTTTAATAGTTTTAATAATTTTTTATTTATATGTTTTGTCTAGCCTTGATGAGGGGCTGTAATGTGAAAAAACTCCAGAAACGTCGCATACTTTCTATGAAACTAATAGAGGATTGTTCTGCGTGATCAATAGAGTCACATAATTTATTTACAGCCTAAAACAATTTGCAGTACATCAGGACGCATATTGCGCCAATAATAATCCGCCGAAGTTTTGCTGTACATTTTGTTTATTCCGCTATACGCTCCCACGGCTGCCTCATGATACTCCTTGAGCAGCTTTTATCGATCCTTCACTGGAGGAATCGGCAAATTATTTAAATATAATACCGCTACTATGGGTGATCCTTCGAATATTATATCGAAAAGATCAACAAAAGTTGTTCATTCTGGTAAGGTGAGAATTGCCAAATCTCTTATCACGCCAAAGGTGGCAATTCTACTGGCCCATAAGTGCGTTTTTATCTTTTTTGTGCAGTCTGTTAAGACTGATTTTAATGGTTTTTCATCTAAATAATTCTTTACAAAAAGGCCTCTTATGTCAATATCTGTTTGATTCAAGTTAATGGCATCGGAGCTTATCTATCCGGGAAGGCCCAAGGTGGTTTTTCTCGTGGTGGTCTGGCATTCATGACGAGGCATCTATCGAGTGCACTCGTATGCGCTCAAGCTCTTATCTGCCTGTCTCACATGCTGATTGTTTCGGCCTGCGCGCCGTCCGGGCAAGCCATGCTGACGTCAAAGGGAGATAAGCTGTTCTTGCTCTTGCCAGACTGCCAGCATCCGCGAACTTCATCGCGCGGCTGCGAGCTATCACCTGATTGTTTGTCCACTGGCGGCTCTTCGCGTTTCTTTTCGCATAATGGCCAACCCGAGTCTTCATTCGATTTTTTGTTTCCGTTTTCTTTCTTGCTACCTGCGTCATCATCTTTTCCTTCGTCTAGCTTTTGGGTGGTATTTTCATTAAAAACAAACTCACCCAATACGTAAGGTGTATAATGTCAACTTACTAAATGCAGATGGATTTCACCTTCTGTCCTATTTATATGACAGAAGTCCTGCGAAAAAAGATATGCACAGTTCACGTTTCCATATTTTGTCCTTGAAGATAAGATTTCTCTCATTTCTTCCGTGACTCCACACATCGGAAAAGTCGGATACTGGAGTAGTCGTTTGCGCAGTTCCATAGCCGTCATATTTAGCTTGAGCAGCTTGATAAGAGAAAAACAAGGCAGTTTCCTGGCGGGTATGTGGGGATCTTAGTGTAACGTACTAACATGGCGTGCGGATTGGTACACCACTCTCTCGCCTCATATACAAAGAGATATCTATTGTAAGATAGGAAAGAGGATTTCAGCTTCTTGTCTCGATTAGATCGATAGTGCGAGGGACATATTCGAAATGGTCTGACCGTCCTTGTTGGTAAGGATCGGTGTCGGGAAAGTCGTAATCATCCTGGGAGTAAATCCCTATTTGACCGGCCTCAGGCGTTTCGATTTTCCCATTGCCTTCAGTTAAATCTATTAACGGGATATTTATTTGAAAATCTTGATTTAACAGGTCGATTGTAGATATATCCATTCGTTCTTCGCATTATTTTATGAAGCCACTGACTGTAGACAGCTCTGCTTTACGTGCTGTGCTTTCTGCGCCTCGGATTACCTCCCGCCAAAGGCCTTACGTGCAATGCGATTAAAGTGTGGGGCAGTGCCCGGTTCGGCCTCTGCTTCCCACAAATTGATCCACATTACATTCCTGCCCATGACTTCGCGCTCGATGATATCGACGATTAAACGAGTGCGTAGCTTGGCTGCTAAATCATGTAATGCCGATATCGTCGGTGACTGCTGTTCACTCCAACCTCGCTGCGCCTGCGAGCACATCGGCGTGTCATCTGCCGGTTCGGGTGTCATTGCACTCCCTGCCAGCTCGGCTGTCAGCGGATCCTCTACTGCCTGTGTTTGATGCACTGACTCGGGCTGCAGCGCGACAATTTCCAGCGTCTGTAAATTTTGACGCTGGAGTTCTTCATTTTCCGGTGTGTACTGGAACTTTGGGAGCGGCTTATTTAATGTTGGATGTTTTATTGGCTTTCCATTTTCGATGGCCATCGGCGTGCTGGTTATTGTCACACCTCTTTGCAGCCGTTTCTCTTGGTGCAAATGGGCCAACCTCTCATCCTTTCTCGCTATATTAAGAATTGCGTCATCAATGTCAGCTACAGGCATAGGCTTGTAAGGTTGATCACAATCGCTTTTCTTTTTTTGTTTTACTTTTATTTTCTTTTTGTTTATCAATCATAGATCGTCTGTAATGCCCTCTCCAAAGGATTCGTCCGAGTCAGAAATCGTAGTGACCTTTTGGTGCAATTGATTTATGCAGAACTGCCAGAATGCGGGCGTTCTCTTCATCGCTTAGATGACATTTTCCATCTTCTAAAATTATCAATTGCAATTTGATCAAAATGCAGGCGCAAAACGTGATGTTTGCGTAATCAAACAAATAAATCGCTTGACAAAGGTAAAAGCTATCTGCCGTATTACGCACCGCCAGAAATTCGTCCCTGAAATACAGTGGCTGTTCGTCAGGGCATC
Source organism: Gastracanthus pulcherrimus (assembly GCA_949152435.1). Lineage (NCBI taxonomy): Eukaryota > Metazoa > Arthropoda > Insecta > Hymenoptera > Pteromalidae > Gastracanthus > Gastracanthus pulcherrimus. Next base: position 67,947,959 of record OX424574.1, read on the forward strand.
TCTTTTTGCAAAGATTAGTAACTTCGAATTTTTCCGAGTCTAACTTGGATGTTTCTATTTTTTTGTCTAGATTTATGCCTTTCGTATTTATGGCCCGCGCTATAAATACTCTGGCTGGGGGTTGGTCTAGCTCCGCGTCGCTATCATCTTACTCCTGCTTGTCTGCAAGCTCATAGAGATTTGCTCTGGGGTGCACGAGATTTTCTTCGCCTGCTAGTATTGCTGGGTTGCGCGAGAGCGCATCGCCATTGGTATTTTTCACTCCCTTCTTGCACACGACATCGAATTCATAGCCGTCAGAGCTGCTTTCAGTCTATTGGACTTGAAATCTGGCTTATTGGATGTGTCAAAATGCTTTAGGGCTAATTGATTCGTGACCACTGTGAATTTTCGGCCGTAAAGGTAATGCCTGAATTTTTCTTTGTTGAATACGACTGCGAGCAACTCCTTATCATATGTGATATCATAGTTCGGTATCTTTCAGTGAGAATAATCGGCTCAGATAAATTGCAGAGTATGCGTTTTAATTTTTCGAAAGTAGACCGTAGCTCATCGCCCAATTTGAGCTTGACTGATTTGCGCATCAGCTTGGACAATGGCAACGCTATGTCAGCAAACTTGGGTATAAACTTCCTATAGTATTTCACGAATCCAAGCCACTGCTTAACTTTCTTAGCATTCGTTGTCTCTAAGTATTTTTCCACAGCTTCAAGTTTCTTCGGATCTGTACGGATTTTACCTCCCCCTACTATGTGACCAAGAATACTCGTATCTCGTTTCAAAAAATGACACTTCTTCGGTTCTATAGTCAAGTTCGCTTTTATCAGTCTTTTTGCTACTCTTCTGAATCGCACGCCGTGCTCTTCAAGATTTTTCGCAAAAATCATAAAGTCGTAAAAATAAATTTTGATTTCTTCGCGTTGCAGCCCAGCCATTGCTATCGACATGCATATTGCGAAAGTGTTCTTGGTGAACTTGGCCACCATTTTTAATACAAAAAGATATTTTATTTAATTGTAGTAGAGTATACATATCGTTAAGAGCTCCAAAATAAAGATGTTAACATGTTTATTTATAAAATAAACATAATTTGAAGAATTGAAATGGTAACAGATATAAAACAGGAATTTCAAGTCGTTTTAGAGCCATAAAAATGACACAAATTTTCATTCATAGCGGATGTAAAGTTTGTCTTTATTTATGAGTCATTATAATGTATCGCGATCTAATATCGCTATTGATTAAGCATAAACAAACATTGTACTTTTATCTCACGGTATTTTGGTACCCATAATTGAACAGCTAGAGTGTAAAGTTACGCTGGCCCGTTATGCCCCAATGGAGGGGGGGGGGGGGGGCTCCTATATGCTTTATCTGTTCGACGTCCTTATTGTTTTCCTTGAGTATATAGCTCAGATAGCAGAATTTCTTTACTTGTTCAATTTTCATTCCTTCCCATAGGAATTCTAGATTCTTTCTCCTTCCTCCTGCTTTTCTACATATTATTATTTTTTACTTCTATATGTTTAATTCCAAACCTTTCCTTCTGATATATTGTTTCAATCTTAGTATCATCTCTTTCAGTTCTATTTCATTATTGGCTATCAAATCGTAAGAAAAGTGTCGCGGGAATGAATTTGCACGATGCACAGAGGACAGATGCGGTAGTTTCACTTGTCACTCATATGGCTGACACCCCTGTTTGTGCGTTCAATATGGCTGGTGCCCCTAACGTGCATGCATGCACGCAAGTACGTGTAGACTCTTTCGCCCATAATCTTGCCACAGCAAAGCCGCAGGGATTTTCTCTCAATCCCGAGCAAAAACGAACAGCGCGGTTGGTGAATTTGCTTCACGCGCCGCGGAAACTCTTACGCACTCACTGCCAGTAATGTCTTCGCACTCAACGAAAGTAACACCAACAAATCGGTTTACTCGGCAGTCTAATAATTATACTAAAACTACAAAGGGAATAACAACAAAGGCCATTTTATCAATAATTATAACAACGGTAACAATCGTAATAATAATTATAATAACAATTTCAGAGGCCATAGGAATAATCACGACGACTACCAATGAGAAGAGCATGAGTATTTTACTAGAAACCGAGACTCAAGGCAAGATAATGAGAATCAGGCGCGATCAGAGCAGGAAAATAATAAGCCTAATTTAAACTAATAGATTGCTCGGCGCAGTCCTCAGGCGTCAGGCAGTCCGGCTTGCCAGCACAGAGCGAATCAGATCCTTCGCGAGTAGTTTCTATTAGATTTGCGGGTTCAGGGCGCAAGCTGCCCATTGTAATTCTTAGAGGCGACGACTTAATTATTAAAGCAGCTAATTTTCATGTAGACACGATTACAGATGTGTCTATTATTAAATGTAGCTTAATAAGCGCGAACAATCGGACAGATAAAAGCGAAATTCTTGCAATCACAGGAGTCACCCCCGGCACAAGCTGGACTTTGTGTAAAACAAAAATAATTGTGCATGGACTTTTATGCGAAATGTACGTTGTCCGCGACCGCTTCGTCATTGATGCAGAGGGACTGATCGGATGGAACTTCATAGAAAAATGGGGTGGGCGCTCTGACGCCATTCGTAAAAGTTTGATCCTAAGCATGATAATGATTCCTTCCACGCAAGAAGAATGCTTCAAAATTCCGGCTAAATAGCGCTGCATTATGTATGCTAAAGTCGTTAATACAGACGTAAAAATTGGTTGGGTCCTGTTATAAGATTTAGGGCTAGATGTGCTATTCGGAAATTTTGTCGACGAGAATCACAATGGGACTATCTATGCGGAATGCATTAATATTAGCGATGACGCGATTAAATTTCCGATATCGCAAGTAGAATTAATTGAGTGCGAAATATCGAATGCGACGAGCACATTTCTCATTGGTGAGGACGATGAGCGCGATATAAACGAGCATATCAATATTATGCGGTTGACGGGAAGGATATAGATAGCGAACCGATGGGCATGGCGAAAAAAAATAAATTACTCGATGATAATCCTGATTTACGAGAAGAAAGGGTAATTAAGATTACAGAAATGATAGATATAGAGGGCTATAATGTGGAGGAACTTCAGCACCTGTGAGTGCTCGTGACTGAATTTTCTGGTGTTTTTGGGCTGGACGGAGAGCCACTGCCGGCAACGAACTTGCTCGCACATGAGATTAAGCTGACGACTGATAAACCTCTACGCTTCAAATATCTACCGAAGCTGAAGGCGCAGATTAAAATAGAAATCCAAAAGCTGTTGAAACATGGTATAATAAGACCTTTAAATTCACCATATTGCAGTGGTTACTGCACTAACCTCAGGTTAACCTCTGGATCGTGCCAAAATAAATGAATGTTAACGGGAATAAGAGGTGGCATCTGGTTACAGATTTCAGAGCCTTAAATGAGATCACAGTAGGCAGCTATTGGCCACTCCCGTTTACGAGAGACATACTCGAGCAACTGGCGCTCACTGAAATAATCACATTTCACTAAATACCAATACATCCGAGATCAGTGCAGTATACCTGATTTTCAGTCTCAGTAGGGTGAAATTCAGACCAATATCTGGAATTCTCACGCATGAGCATGGGGCTTAAGGAAGCGACGAACACTTTCGCAATATGCATGTCGATAGCAATGGCTGGGCTGCAACGCGAAGAAATCAAAATTTATTTTTACGACTTTATGATTTTTGCGAAAAATCTTGAAGAGCACGGCGTGCGATTCAGAAGAGTAGCAAAAAGACTGATAAAAGCGAACTTGACTATAGAACCGAAGAAGTGTCATTTTTTGAAACGAGATACGAGTATTCTTGGTCACATAGTAGGGGGAGGTAAAATCCGTACAGATCCGAAGAAACTTGAAGCTGTGGAAAAATACTTAGAGACAACGAATGCTAAGAAAGTTAAGCAGTGGCTTGGATTCGTGAAATACTATAGGAAGTTTATACCCAAGTTTGCTGACATAGCGTTGCCATTGTCCAAGCTGATGCGCAAATCAGTCAAGCTCAAATTGGGCGATGAGCTACGGTCTACTTTCGAAAAATTAAAACGCATACTCTGCAATTTATCTGAGCCGGTTATTCTCACTGAAAGATACCGAACTATGATATCACATATGATAAGGAGTTGCTCGCAGTCGTATTCAACAAAGAAAAATTCAGGCATTACCTTTACGGCCGAAAATTCACAGTGGTCACGAATCAATTAGCCCTAAAGCATTTTGACACATCCAATAAGCCAGATTTCAAGTCCAATAGACTGAAAGCAGATCTGACGGCTATGAATTCGATGTCGTGTGCAAGAAGGGAGTGAAAAATACCAATGGCGATGCGCTCTCGCGCAACCCAGCAATACTAGCAGGCGAAGTATACTCCAATAAATATGGCCCGTTATGCCACATTTGCAATAATTAGAAGCATTGGTTTTTTAAATCAATAAAAACCATACACAGTTGACGATTTGAAAAGTTTTTGTCGTTTCTCATATAACCTGATCTTTTAATTTAAAACTTCACTGGTTGTAAAAATTTGTTTGCTTGAAGGATTATATCCGTACAAAGAAAATTAACTCACACTATGACCACAAGCAGATTAAAAATCGGAATAAAATATTTCTTCTCTCTTCCACAGCAAATATAGCTAGTGGCCCATTATACCCCAGTCTCCCTTACTATCATTAGTACTACACAGACTCGCATCTGCTCAATCATCAGTAAACGATACAGTACAGTCCCTGTATATACACTCAGTATTGACACTACGTATGTTAAAAATTAAGAGCGCTACTCAATCATCATGTATATACGCTCAGTATTGACATTATGTATGTTCAACAAGAGGACGTCGGAGCTGATTACAGATTTCTGTATTGAATTTTACTTTATTCTAATTTAATTGTTCATAAAAGTTAAAAACTTTAGTTGTCCGGTGTTCTTAATCTACTATGGACCACCGGATAACTGAGATATTTGAAAAAAATTAAAAATTGTATGAAAATACTGAAAAATACAAAATTTTCGGTAACTACGTAACTGCATGTAAGCTCGGATGCTCAAAAAAGGCTATTTTTTAGGCTATTTCTTTAAAGATTGCTACTGTAGATATTGATATAATTCTTCTTGGGCTTCATAAGTATACTCTTAAAATACTAAACAGCCAAAGGGAATAAACAAAGACCTAATTCCGAGGAGAAATAGAATTACAGTGCAATAATAGTATCATGTAAAACAAAAGAAAATTTATATAGATTATGGAAAAAAAAACAAATTGTGAAATACTAAAAAATAAATATAACAATTACAACAAACTACTAGGTAAAGTTATAAAAGATGCGAAATTCCAATTTGGAAGGGAAGAAGTAAAATTGAATAGTCGCAATCCGAGGCATTTATGGAATACAGTTATCTCTAAATTAGATAAAATTAATATTCAGGACAAAATTAATCTCTGAATACATAGCATTACCACTTGAACATATTTTTAATTTGTGTATTGAGAAATCCATATGGCCTAATGCACTTATATAAGCTGAAGCAGTCCCCATTTACAAAGCAGGGGACAGATCGTGTATCTCAAATTACAGGGCAATATCGCTTACATCTAACATTCCAAAATTTTTTGAGAAAATAATTTATAACAGACTATACTTTTTTTAAAAAAATATAATGTAATATCTGATGAGCAATTTGTTTTTTTAGAAATAGAAGTACGACTGATGACCTTAAAACTGCTAACGAGCTATCTCTCTAATAGACAACAAAGAGTTAAAATTCAAGATTGTACGAATGAATACAAATTAATCACCACAGATGTTCCACAGGGAACTATATTGGTTCTTTATTATTTGTACTCTATGTCAATGATCTATTGAGAGATATGCAACAGGATACAATCATGTCTTATGCTAACGACACTGTCATCATCGCGAGTGATGGTACGTGGTTTTTGGCACAAGACAAAATGAATGTATATCTAAACAAAGTGTCAACGTGGCTTACTATACATAAGTTAGCTTTGAATGTATGTAAAACTGTTTATAAAACGTATGGACATTACTGTGATAGTGTTCCTGGCACACTAACCATTAATATAGGTATCCAATCAATAAAAAGAAGAGAATGTCATAAATATTTAAGATTGTTCTTCGATTTCAATACGAAATGGAATAGACATAACGAATATATTGTCAAAAACACTAGATACACAATATTTATTTTTGACAAAATTAAAAATATAATGGAAACCAAAACATTAATGATAATTTATTATGCATTTTTCCAAAGTTTAATAAATTATGGAATATTTGCATGGGGAGGAGCATATTCAAAACAAAATATTATAAATCATAAATAAAAATCGATTCTCCGAGCAATATCCACCTCTTACTGTAAGTCAACTATTTCTTTTAGAATCTGTATCATTTCATTATGAAACACTGAGGGAATTATATAAGTCTAAAACATGTAATACTAGCAACAAAAGTATTCAATTATCCAGTATTACTAAAACAGTAGATAGAAAAAATAGCTACATAGTAGCTATAAAATTGTTCAATAGGTTAACAAATGATCTCAAATATTTAACTATTAATAAAGCTAATACAACGAAAAATTACTTTTTGCGCGAAGTATATTGGTGTAACAAAATTTTTTATTATTTTTGAGTTAGATTTTTAATTATATTTTAAGTATTATTTTTAAGTATGTACAGGTAATTTTTATTTACCTCTATAGGATTTTACTTGTAAGCTACCATTGTAAGGTAACTTATGTTACCTCCACTGGAATATACTTGTAAAATAATTTTCTGGTCTAATAAATTCAAATTCAAATTCAAATACATGAAAAAAATGTTGTGTTCATTTTGTACAGATTTTATACACAAAAATACCAGACAAACGTAACTCCTCGAAAAGTAGTTAGGTAACTTTCATTGTCGATTTGTTTATGAAGGGTCATCTGATACCAAAAAATGAGAGAGCTATATATTGTGTAAGACTATGACTTTTGCCCGAATTAGAATTTTGAACATTCGTGCATAGATAACAAAATGTCCGCCATTTTATGGAATTTTATGGAATTTATGTGTATAAAAACTGTACAAAATAAATATAAATTTTTTTACGTATTTTAAGAGTACATTTATCAAGCCCAAGAAGAATTATATCAATATCTATACTTACAATATTCAAAGGAATTCCTAAAAATAGCCTTTTTTGAGCGTCCAAACTGTCATGACCGCTTAATTTGGCTGCTATAATATCCACGCATGCACTTCCAGCATATATTTTTCCGTAAATCGAATATACGGTCAACTAAACGAGCAAGTAAACTAGTAATTGGTCAAACGTATTATATATTTACTAAATGGTTTATTTAAAAAAAGCGGAGAACAAAAGTAGCATTGGATTCCCGAAAATCTACTTTTTCCCGCAAATTTACTTTTTACCATCTCAATATTATTATACATTTTCAATAAATTCCAGTTCTTACCTAAATGTCAATAAGAATGTTTTCATTTATTAGAAATACTTAATATTTTGTACATAATATTTAATATCTAACATTTACATAGAATAATTATAATTAGATTTGTACTAAGTATCTATACTTAAATATTCATAAATTAAACTCATATAATTTAAACTTTTAAATGTACTTAATAAGTTCATAACATTTTAGTAAATGATATCAAACGTCTATGCATAGCTTTCGCCTATTAAATCAATAAAGTGGCCACAGTTAAGTTGGGATTGAAGTTTTATGTGTAACACAGGAATAAAGTCGATTATTCCCGCGGATGGGTTTACTGCCTGAGCGAAGCGAGTACTAATCAGCGACGTTATTCCTTTGCTGCATAATGTACTATTTAACGGCCGAAAACAAATGTAACGATAAGTAAAACAATATAGTTTAAGAGTAATTCACACTATTACTACATTTACAGAACAAAATTTTAAATAATTAGTTTATTTGCAAATACTTGAAAAATAAGAAAAATTTTAACGATAATCATTATGTTTATCTTCGTTATGAAATAAAATGTTGGTTTTATTTATGCGAGTTTGCTTTAAATACATGAAATAAAATTTTATTCCCTTAAATACTCGCAAGTGATTTTATCAAAATTTATACTTTGTTTTTACACAAACAAAAACAATTTATCCCTAAAAATGAATGGTATCTATTACTAATAACTATTAAAAAAAATTTAATCAGCAGATTTCGATTTAGTATTTGTTATAAAAAGAATTATTACTTTCATAAACATGTTTGTTCATTTGTGAGAGACACTTTTTACACAGAAACTTTTCTTCTCACGCACTTCCGTATCTATTAGAATAACTATTTAACGGAAAAAATTATGTACCCTTACGTAAATTAAATACGCCGGATAAATCAATCAAGCGGCCGCGCGAATTTAATAAAACCTGAAATATTATTTCGCTCCAGTCTGACCCGTACTCGAAATATTCTAGAGACAGCAAAGGCATGTTTACTTTTCGCTGTGGCCCTGCCGCGATGCTCGCTCGCGCACTACACAACATAAACACTCAATATTCTACAGGTGATTCGCACTATAAACTTTATTGCTAGTTTTTCAATATTCCCCATGACTTAATGGATTTTTTCCGGAGGGCGCCAATTATATCACGGGGTTATAAGAACGTGAGGAAGAGATAGAGTCAAGGAAGACATAGTATGTTCCGTATAATATAAGATATATTATGATCAATTCGAAAGGTACATCCGCACACGCGTCGTTGCACGTGTACACGTTCAGGCCCGTTGTCCAGAGAGAGAAGATTACCTGTACCTTTTCGAACACACTTGGAAAACCTCCAGGAGATCCCCTCTGGGATGCTCGTCCTCGGCTCCAGACATTCTCAGGAGTCAAGATGGCTGCAAGACACAAATGGCGTCGCGGGTCGCTCGCGTTTCCTTCGTACTCCTCGTTCCGCACAATCCGCACAATCGTGGTGTTGCACGATTGCTCCAACACGGAAAACCGATATATGCGCTCGCGCTGCTGTGCGAGCGTCGATCACGGAGCCAAAGTGTCTCTAACAATTGCCCAAAATCTCCGCGACTCGCGCTACGTGTCCCCCTCCCCCAGTGGTATACCTGTTGGTCGAAATGCGCGCGCTGGTTTGCGAGAGAAGCCGACAGATGGTGCCAGTAGCGCCAGCGCCACCGGAGAGGACGGCAACTGCGGGCAGTGTAGCTCCGGCCTTCATGGCGTGAGGACGTGATCGAGAGCGGCTCCACCGACACTCCGTATTTGTATCACATACAATATTAAGATTACTCATTTCATTGTATAATTACTCTCGTATTACATTAATCAACTGTGACTTCATTATTTTCTTTTGTACGACCCGAGCTGACTGGCTGGGCGAATTATCTTCCGGATCAATAAACTTGAATTATCTTAATAATGCTTGACTTAATCATTACTTCACATTTCAGTCTCCACCGCCTTGGGAACGAGCTTCAAATTCAGCGTTTGCATGAAGTGGGGAAACCTGTGATTACACTAATTTCATTCAATACCAACACACTCTCTTCCCTTTCTCATTCTCTAGTGCGTGCTCACAGTTTTCTCTCTCTTGTTCGCTGAGATCTGTAACACTATAAAATATTAGTATATGTTTTATATATGAGAGAGAGAGAGAGAGAGAGGGAGAGAAAGAGAGAGAAACGGCCGTGTAGTTTTTCTGCGTTTTTGTTTATTTTACCTTTCGTCCTATCTTATACACATGCCGAATGCATCTCCAACCAGCCCCACACTATCCGGCTGTTCGAACCCAGTCGGGTGTACCTTATATGGCATTTCCTACATACCCTCGAAAAAAATGTATGTGTGTATGCGATGTGTGATAAGTACAGAACAATAATACAGTGCAACATATCGGATTAAATACAAGGGGGACTCTACGGCTCCATCTAATATTATACCTTAAATTTGATTAAACGTAAAATATTAATAAAAATATAAAATAGAAATAGGTGAAAATGCAAAAATATTAAAAATATAAAAATAAAAATAATCGTAATAAATATATATATATATATATATATATATATATATATATATATATATATATATATAATATTTTTGAATTTTCACCTATATATATATATATATATATATATATATATATATAGGTGAAAATTATATATATATATATATATATATATATATATAAGAAGATATAAAATATAATACAGAATAACAATGAATAATGAATAGGAATATAGCGCTATGTAGGTGACTCTAAGGTACTAAAACAAGACTAAAACATATTTTAAAGAAAAGTCTATTATTGTATGACATTACAAATTATAAAAGTATACATAAAACTGTATGGCTCACCAATGACCGACTTGAGCTCACACAGATCCTGCAATGATGTCACACAGAGAGAGATATTTAAAGAGAAGTGCTTTTACAGTAGATAGAGATGTAGAATTATGTCGGGGGGAAGTGATGTGGTCGGGTAAGTTATTCCAGTAATATAAGGAGGACTTTCGAAAGGAGTTAAAGTAATAGGTAGTGGTGAATATACGGATAAAGATGATAGGAGTGTGTCGTCGTGAAGACCAGCGCACGCCCTGCGCAGTCGTTAGTGACCAATTTTTTACAAGATAGTTTGGTCTACTTGTTTGCAAGAGTAAAGAAATTAATGCACCCATGAAATACTCTCTGTGAGCTTCAACTGGGAGTCACCCTAGTCTTTGATAATAGGGGATAACATGATCCATCAAGGGAATATTGCCAAATACAAATCTGATGCACGCATTTTGTGCTCGCTGCAGTCTTTAATTCACCAGATAGATCATGATAAACCAGTTGACGAAGTTGACGAAGGGTATCAAAAACTTGCTGACAAATGTCATTTGGTAAGATGGCGGCAAATGAGAAACACGGTCCTGATAAAAACAGTAAAATAAATTTTAAGTGCTGTGGTAAATCGAAGTGTACTACACAAATTTGCATTATATGCGAAAACGCGTTTCACCAGAGTTGTAATACAAGATTAAAAGGAAGTAAATGTATAAGTGAATTTCTTATAATATATCCAGAACATAAGCAGCTCGACATAACCTCAAAAAATGCCGAAAATATGTTGAGTGAATCTGCCAAGCTCCTCATTGCGCAGATTAAAATGAAAAACTCAGAGGAAATTAGGAAAGAACTGCTTGAAGAAGTTACGAACAAAACTCAAGACATACAAAATTCTTCTAACTTTGAGAATGAAGCAGATTTTGAGTTGATGCAAACAAAAGTCTCTTTGCAAGAAGTACTGATTAAAGAACTGAAAGAAAAAGTTGACCTGTTAAGAGAACCGCTAGATAAACAAAAGCAGTTAGATAAACATAATCAAAACTCAATAAAAAAAAATTATGCTGAAACGGTAACCAATTTCAAATCACAGCTAAAACGTGTTCCAAAAATCGTTGTTAAAAAAATAGACAAAGCTGAAAACGAACACATTAATCTGAATGAATGTATCAAAAAGCAGATAACAAATGAAACAAGAATACAGGCAAAGAGTATACACATAAATAAGAAAAATGAAGTGACTATTAACTGCGTTGATAATGAAAGTGTTCAAATAACCGAAGAAATAATGAAGAACGAGCTACAATCTATTTGTGAAGTGAAAAAAGAAGAATTGTTTAATCCAAAAATAAAAATAGTAGGTTTTGACAATGATACCGAGATGGATATTGCAGATATAGAAGAGGACATAAATGCAAGAAATTTCAACAATTTCACAGAGAAAGGTACAGTCCTACATATGTATAAAATAACAGGAACAACTTAAGCACAATATTGATGGAAGTACCAGCTGAAATGTATAAAGTAATAAGAGAGAGGAAAAATAGGCTTTTTATTAGTTATCAAAACTGTAGAGTGTATGACCATATAAACATTAGACCTTGTGATGCATATGGTAGATTAGGACATAACAAAGAATGCAGGAATGGTCCTGCATGCATAAAGTGCTCGGGTAAGCATAAAGCCAGTGAGTGCACAAGTGAAATAAGAAAATGTGTAAATTGTGTATATAGCAACAGCAAATATGAAACAAAATACAATGTTGAACATATGGCATATGACGCGACATCTTGTGAGATCCTTAGGCACAAAATAAAAAAGTATATCGACTCGACGGATTATCCAATTGCACCTGTTTTACCATCAAGAGATTTCTACCAACACAGACAACGGATAGTAGTAAATAGTAAAGAGCGGACGACAATAAATACAACAAATACTACTAATACTACATAATACTTGTCATATATAATAGAATAATATGGATTATTTTGAATTATTACAGACTATAAAAATAGATACTGTCAAAAAGGAAAAGTTGTGCGGAAATATTGATATACTTAAAGCAATAAACAATAAAAAAGATTTAATAATGCATATGAATATAAGAAGCATGAATGCTAATTTTGATAAATTAAAAGTATTGTTAGAAAGTTTAATCAATAAACCATATATTGTCATTACCACAGAAACTTTCACACAAGTCAATTACAAATTATATGAACTTGATGGATATATGAGTTACTACAATGAAAGCAAAATTAACCAAAATGATGGTGTAATGATCTTTGTACATACAAGCGTAGCTTAAAAAACAAATGTTATAGAAGTTGAAAGGATCAAAATTATTAACACACGTATTTCTTTAAACAACAAAAACGATTCTGACAGTATCATGGAAATGTCAGCTGTTTATAGATCTCATGACATAAACAAGACTGAATTTATACTAGAAATAAACAAATACTTAATTAAAAAGAAGAATATTAAAAATCATCTGGTTATAGGTGACTTTAATATAGATCTACTAGAGCAAGACACTTTGAATCAAGATTTTATTTGTAACTTTTTAGAAAAAGGCTATATTCCTGGTTATGTAGGAATCACAAGACCACCTATTGGAAATAGTAAAGGGTCATGTATTGACAATATTTTTATTAAATTAACATATTTAAATGCAACAACTTATAAACTTAAAAGCTCCATAACAGACCATTACCCTCTATTTATTGCCATAAACAAGGTTAAAAAAGTAAATAAAGAGTCTATAACAATAATAAATTATAAAAAACTAATAAATATTGCTAATAATAGGAACTGGTATGAAATTTTGTCAATACAAGATCCTAATTTAGCTACTGATCTATTAATTAATGAAATTAAAACATGTGCAGAACTGTCAAAAATAAAAAAGAAAAGTAACGAACAAAGGTACAGGAAAAATTGGATAACTAAAGCAATTATTAAGTCATGTGAAACAAAACAATTGCTATACGATTTATGGAAATTAAATCCAGGCAATAAACAACTTGAGTCACATTACAAAAGTTATGCTAAAATACTAGACAAAGTAATAATAGATGCTAAAGTTAAATATGATAAGAGTCTAATAGAGAATAACGCAAATAATCCCAGAAAATTATGGGAGATTATTAATTCAAAAATTGGAAAAAACAAAAATCGAATGATACTATTAATCATATTAAAATAGATGATAACAAAATAACTGATGAAAAAGAAATAGCCAATGAAATGAATAAGTACTTATGCGAGATAGGACTGAAACTAAGTGAAAAAATTGATAAACCTTCTGATACTACCTTAAAATTGTCGAATATGAATAATAATTCTATTTTTATCAAACCAACAAGTGAATATGAAATTGCAAGCATAATTAATTCTTTAAAATTAAAGAAAGGTGGTGTAGACAAAATTCATGCCAAAACATTAAAAGTATTATGCATCGAAAAAGCAACCTGGCCTGATGCATTAAAAAATGCTGAAGTAATACCGATATACAAATCTGGCGTTAAACATAGTATTTCTAACTACAGACCAATTTCTTTAATTTCTAACGTAGCTAAAATTTTTTAGAGAATTTTATATAACAGAATTTTTGACTTCATTAATAAAAGCAATATAATATCCGAACATCAATTTGGATTTATGAAAAAAATTGGTACAAAAGATGCCTTGAATTATGTAACAAATATAATTTACAATAACTTGGATCGTAGCAAACCTACAATTATAACATTCCTGGATTTAGCAAAAGCGTTTGTTACTGTCGATCATGAAATACTATTAGCAAAATTATATTGTTATGGAATTAGGGGACAGGCGTTGGATTTGCTTACAACTTATCTAAATAATAGGTATAAAGCAGTGAAAATAGATGATAATCTAAGTAATTACAGGGTAATAATAACGGGAGTTTTCCAAAGTACAATATTGAGCCCATTGCTTTTCATACTCTATATCAATGATATCTTGAAAGAAATCCCGCCTGAAGCAATATCGTCATATGCTGATGACATGACAATTATAGCAACTGGAAATACCTGGAGCGAGGGTCAAGAAAGTATGAATAGTTATTTGAATAAAATTGAAAAGTGGCTAGCATTAAATAAATTGTCCTTAAATATTGAAAAGACAGTATACATGACTTTCGGTATCTACAAGGATAGTGTTCCTGAATATATAAATATTAAGATAAAAAATAGAAACCTTTGTAGAGTTGAAGAATGTAAATATCTGGACATTATTTTTGATTATAATCTAAAGTGGAATAAACACATACAATACATTATTAAAAATACGAAATACCTAGTTTATATATTTTATAAAATCTCCAAATCAATGCCTAAAGAAGTTTTAAAAATGATATACTATGCATTTTTTCATAGTATAATTAGCTATGGTGAAATAGCTTGGGGCGGAGCTTACAAATCCCATATAACCTGTCTACAAAGGTTACAAAATAAAATTCTAAAAATTGTGAATAAAAATTATCCTATAACTTTAGATTACCCAATGAATATAGAACAAATATTTACATTTGAATCTCTAAAATTTCATTACAACACTCTTAAAGATAAGTACATACATTCTAACAGTATAACAAGAAATAAAAGTTTAGCCATACCAAAAAGTCAGAAAAAAGTCAGTAACAAAAACAGTTATACAAAGTCAATAGTAAGTTACAATAGTTTACAAAATGATTTAAAAGAACTAGAAATTAGTAATTTATACCAAAAAAACAAAATAAAGAAATGGATTAAATCCGATAGAAATTATATTATTGAAACGTACTCAAGGAGAGTACTATAGGAACTGATGAGAGAACATCAGCGGGATTGTCTTTAGACCGCACATGATGTCAGAATGCTTTTGGTACAAGCTTATGAACATCAGAGCTTCGATTGGCAATGAAAGTTTGCCATCAAGATGGTATATCACTTAACCAGTCTAAAACATCTGAATAATGTGACCATAAATGTATCCTATCTGAGGTAATAGGCATAATTTCAATGAAGTGACGTACTAGGTTGGCTAGCAAATGTGCAGCACATAACTCAAGTCTAGACACGCTCAGAATTTTGAGTGGAACGACTCGAGATTTAGCTAACTGTAATGATACTGAAACCTTATCATTATGAATGATTCTGAGATAGATCACGGCACCATCAGCTTGCATTGAAGCATCGGCGAAACTGTGAATCTCAACAATTTCAGCATTGGGAGAGTAGTGAATCCAGCGTGGAATTCTTAAGGCTGACAAGCAAAGTAGTTGCGAGCGCCAGTGTAACCATCTGTTTGATATCTCAAATGGCAATGGATCACTCCAATCGACTTTTAATAATCAAAGAGATTATAATAGAATTTTGGCCGTGATGAGCACAGGACCTAGCCAGCTAATGGAATCAAATAAACGGGCAAAATTAGAGCGTACTACTCGCTTTGTAATTAAGTTCATAGTTGCAGCAAATTTTATATGACATTCAAATACATCATCAATCGGATGCCAAGATAGCACTAATGCTGAAATTTCAGGTGATGAACTAGAAAATGATACTACGCCTTCAGCAAGAAGGTTAGTAGGTAACCAATTGACGATAGTAGCGTCATTCGATATCCACTTTCTTAAAGGAAAACCACCATTTGCAAGTAGATGTAAAGTTTAAATTTGTTTGGCGTTTGCTTCATCAGTAGAATGCCCATCTGACATAACATCATCAACATAGATTTCATTCTTTACGACTTCTGCTCCAAGTGGATGAGTAATGTTACTATCAAGAGCCAGTTTTTTGCTGGAGCGACAAGCTAAGAAAGAGTACGGAGTGATCCCATAAGTGCCTGTGGTCAGACGAAAGATTTCAATGAATTTTTCGGGAGATACAACGCTAGAGAATTCACTGAAAATGCTGATCGTCTTTGTGAACTAGTATCTGCCGGTACATTTTTTCTATGCCTGTAGCAAATACGAATTTGTATCGACGCCACTTGCAGATCAGATCAAAGAGATTTGGGACTAGATTAGGCTCTGTGTGAAGCAATTTGTTGAGCGAAGAATTTGAGTTCGTTCTGTTAGAGTCGTTGAAAACAGTACGGAGTTTAGTAGTTGTGTTTGACTCCTTCCAAGCACCGTGATGAGGAAGAAAAAAGCATTCACCAACATCCATTTGATTCGATTCAGCGGAAGCAGCGATCATATGCCCGAGTTATTCATACTCGTACATGAATTTCTCGTAAGCATCTTTGAATTTTGAGTCTTTTTGAAACTTTGCCTTCATTCGCTTTAACATCTGAAGCGAAGGATGCGAATGAATCACCTAGATTTTCGTTTTGAAGATTCGCAGGACTTTTAAACAGCTAACGAACTACAAAACGACCTGATGAGTATCTATAATGTATTCTTTTGAAGTGATCTTTGCATGTTTGCTCATCTGCAGTGTACAAGTTCTACTTTGGGATTTCCTCTCGCTTCCAAAAATTTTGTAGAATCTTATCTAACCGAGGGTAATCTGAGCAATGAAAAGACGAGAGTGTAGTGGAAGATGAACAGCTATCTGCTGGCAAATTATCTGATATTACCCAGCTTAATAATGTCAAAGTAGCCATAGGCTAATTCTTATTACCTTCGATGGCCGTGCCATATATAATTAAAATTTATACGTTGCATTATTTTTTCATATAAAAAAGCACTAAAACGTCGAGAAATAAAAGATTTTCGGGCGTGTTACTCACAGATATCGAGATAAACGCCCCAGTCAGTAGTTTAGATATTGATATTTTTATTATTAATAAGGCCTGATAAAGGGTACATTTTATGGATTATTTCACAGTATCTGCAGGATTGGAACGTAGGCATACAAAGGATAGCTAAACGGAAAGTAGAGTTTGGGCGATGGTACGCGTCTGTGTCTATAAACCGGGTCATTTACGCGATATACGTGTTCGGATTAATAAAATAACTCGAATCAAACTATACGGAAAAAGAGGTCGTTTTAAAAATACTTCATAATTTCGAGAGAGGGGTTCGTTCGGTCATAATGAATCAACAAGTTAAATTAAAAATATTTTGTTAAAAATATTAGCAGAATTTGATATGTTGATCAGCGCATTAAAAACGACCGTGCGGCAGTAAGTCAATCAGGTAATGAGAAAAACTCCCGCGATATCCGTCGAATTACTACAATTCCCGGAACAATTCAGTGTGGAAACTATAAAAATAAGAAACCGTGCAAAATAAGAGCGTTAAGAGGTTATATCCCCCTTATGCTCTAAAAAACAAGGCTTTGTTAATTATTTTTTTTAAAGGACATTTGAGATTAAAGGTATACAAATAATATAACATTAGATTAAGCAACTCTTGAAGAAGAGAAAACAAATTTTTATTGATATTTTTTTACAAAATGGCGGCTGTGCAGTGATTACAGTGAACCGCTTTTTCAAAAAGGTCTTCCGCGGCGAGCAGTACAAGTCTCGTCCAACTCTATCTATAACAAAAACAAAAATTTCTATTATCTACATGAGTTTTGCTAGTGAAGTACATGATACACATGATTATATTTTTAGAATTTTTTTTCGCGAAATGGCGATTGTTTTAACAAAAAATCGTGTTTTCGACGAAAAAAATGGACTTAAATTGTTTATAACTTTTTTTCTTGTTAATTAATCGCTAAAATCGTGTGTACTTCACTAGATAATCAAACAATGAAGCTACTGTTGAAGCTACGGATGTAAACTTTTTGAGTTCTACTGCTTGCCGATTTTGAAAACATGGTTTCGAGAAAAACGCGTTTAAAGTTTCAAAATGCTATACATCTTAAGAATCGCAAAAATATAGACCATAATAATTTTTTTACCTTCAGTCTGCTATCCCTGCACCATATAATTGTCCTTCCAGGGCGTTCATTTCCTCTTCTTCTTTTTTTTTGCCTGATGTAATGCTGCGCCTGGCCTCTTTCACGATATCGGACATACAATGCTCAGCGGTTTTGACGCGATTGGCGTCCGTTTCCACGCAAAACTCGTACATGTTTGGTCCAACAGTCAACCCAAGAGCATCGTAAACGGCAAACTCATTGAAGATAATAACGGCTACGTCAGTTGCAATGTCAACTATAGTCTTACCGCTTGACACCGTCTTTGGAGCAATTGACCACACAACAGCATTAAACGACTCGTTATTATTCTGAGTATACGCACCCAAGCAGCGTGACAGAAGGTTGTCAGAGCTGAGTTCATTATAAATGGGTTTTATTGCATTAAAAACATCCTCATGCATTGAACTCTTGTGCTCGTACGTTGCAAGTGTACCAAGCGCTGTACTACGCTGCCAAGAACACCAAGAGTCTACTCCGACGGGACACTTCTCGTGCTGTGTATTCTCCTTCGTCGACATTTTATGAAGTAACGTTGCCCAAATTTCATTCCGCATTTTTTCGACTGAATCGTAGTTTCTCCTAATAGCAAGTCCGTAATAAATAGAAAGTTCATCAATTAACTTTCCGGTCAACTTTCCTCGGCCGCCAAGACCTTTCGTTGTTTCTTTTCAAATTGCGCAGACGCGTTCCCATGCGCTTCTGAACGTGTCCGACACATTCTTTTTTTTCGACGATGAAATCTTTATAAGGTTTTAAGTCGACTATACCTTTATATGTTTTTGAATCGCCGTCGCCGATATATTTCAAATATTTGATATTAGGAAGTTTTTCTGAGCGTTTGAACATTTCTATAACTGCGTCGATCTCCATTTTCCCGGCACTATCTTCATGGTTGGCATCACAGTTCGGTTTGTGTGAAGGGTATACCTCTTCGTATTCAGCAGTACCTTCATTTTTTTGCCAATATTCACACATTTTACAGTACTTAGATTTTACACACACATCCAATACCTTGCCAGTGTACCAACCAATCAAAGTCACCAATCCGAACAAAGACGTAAACCCTCTCTTTTGCCAAGATCCACCGCCTGACACTGTGAGACCTTCTTTTTCACCTCGTTTGATAGAAATTTCTTTTTCTTTAATCGCTGATTTTTTCATAGATATAATTCGAACAGATAAAGTAGCAGTCGCGATATTAGATATGATCTTACTGTAAGTTATTTGAAAAACAGGCTTTGCAAGATCCATCATAGAGCAGAACTTTTTTATACCGTTGATGCCTATGCCTATGATGCGCATAGCTAAAATAATACGGCAGTTGATCTCATAAGCACGACCATTTATTACACGACAGCTGTTAATATCAGCATCACCACAGTTCGAACAAGACACAATAATTTTGAAGCCTAGTCCACGCTTGTTCGACTCTTAAAACTGCACGTCCCCATTACATTTTTTGCATACTACTAATTCAGAAAGAGCAGTAAATACAGCGAAAAAATTGATGAAACAGTAGCCGAAATTATTATCAACATCGCGGTCACGGTCTAAATCAGTAGTTTTCAATTTCTTAGCCGAGGTACTAACGTGCTCCAAATCGCCTTCGAACGAATGGCGGTTAGGCGACCGTCGATTACTAATTTTACTCCGTTTTGTACTTGTACTTCTTGTTTTACTGCCTTTGCAGCCACTGTACACCTTTTCACTCATAATTAAGTACTTGTAAATATAATTCACAGTTAAAAAGTAAAGCAAAACTCAAAATAACAACGTAAACAACGAGAACGGCTGATCGACTAAACACAGGGCAAGTGTGAGTAAACACGTGCTGTAAAGACGCTGTAACCGTCGTAATGTCATGTAGCGACATATATATATATATATATATATTAATATTTTTGCATAAAAACATTGATTTTGTATTCTTAAAATATACTTGAAACTATACCAAGAAGTTCGCTGGTTAGTTATTTCTTTCTATCCTAAAAAAGTCCCCGAACTACTGCGTTTTTAGGCCTTCTAAAGCAGGACCCCCCCCCCCCCCCGGCCATAGTGCGACAATCATATTTATGAGTATAATGTCGTCCCATTTGGGGTTAAAACTAGTAGTTCTGTGTTAATAAGGGGTGTGATCCAAACGACGTCAGATTTGATGATTTCCTAGTACTGTTCGTAGATGATGTGGTAATTAAGTCGAATAATTTTGATTCACACTTGAATCACTTAGCATCACTATGTGAGCGCCTATTAGCTCATAACCTTAGATTCAATTTAAAAAAATCAAGTTTTGTGTGTAAAGAAATCGGGTTTCTGGGGCATTTTATCTGAGCATACCGACTAGACCCGGAAAAAATTAAAACGATAAAACCTTTAAACGACCTAAATTTGTGCGCAAATTACAGAGTTCTGGGTTTCTGGGTTTTGTGAATTTCTACACGAAATTAGTAAAAGATTATTCGCATTATAGAAAACCACTCGTTGAACTGTTAAAAAAAAGGGAGTAGGTTTTCGCTCGACTGCAGATCATCAGAAGGCGTTTAAAAATGTAAAAAACATATTCGATGAAAACATCATCTTAAAATATGCTGATCCTAAGCAATTTAATAATAAAAGAGAGGAGAAGGTCGCGTATTTCGTCTATACAACCTTAAGGTGATGCGAGTGTTCGTATTTTACGACAGAAAAAAAGATCGTTGCGTCGTGTGGGCCTTAAAAAAGCTAGATACTTTCTTGCGGGGCCATCAAAATCTTTGTTAGAGCGGATTACGCGGCTCTCACCTGTTTTAAAGCATTCAAGTACAATAACGAGCGATTACAAAAATGAAACCTCGCGATCTAAAACTTTGAACTTGATCCGGGATATTTACGGGAAAAAGAGAACGCAGTGGCGGATTACTTAAGCCGAGTTACTGATCTTGAATCAAATCGAGTACAAAAGTCGGAAATTATCATAGCCGCGATAGCTAGGCGAGCGCTGACCAATTTCTATAAAATCATTGATAAAGCACAGAAACAGAATAGGTGCCAAAAAATGAAATATTTAACACAAAAATATGACGAAATAGTGCAACCAATTTTCGTGAATAAACCGCGAATTAGTTATTTATTACAGAGTTACATATAACATTCACTAAATTCGATACAGAGTAGACATTATTTACACAATAACACACTATAACGCCGCAAATCCTGCAAGGGAATTAGTATTCCCTGTTCGCAAGTTCAGATTAACAACAAAAATAAAAAGTGCTGGTTCGTTTTACTGTATTCATTACACCAAAAACCTCCAGTCATACTAAACCGTACAATGCAAGTTTTTCCACTGTTTTGTTGTGTAGTTCTTGCAGCAATTCTTCTCTGAATTCTTCAGATTTTTTCAGTTTTATTAGTGCAATAATTTTTTTTACCACATCACTTAGCATATGTTCATCAGATTTATAGGTTATGTATCTTAGAATATGGTCTGGGCAAATTATCTAATGTTCACCTACGTATTTGGGATGTTTTGTTTTATCGAAATCACTCTTATGGTATGCATTTTCACAGATTATGCAAATCACTGTTTTAACTGATTTAGTAGGGTGACACTTATAATATTTAGGATCAGAATTATCCGGAGGATCTTGCACGTTCAACGCCACGATGGCGGGATTATTATCTACAGATTTTTTTGAGCCTTTACCTGTATCTACAGGAGGGGTAAAATATATACTCGCGACAATAGGTGTTTTCAGTAAATATGTGGTATTTTATTCACTTCAAAAAACGAATACGGTAGCCGTGATTAGAAAAATATTTGAGGATTATGTATATTAAAATCCGTAAACTATATTCGTCAATTAGACACCCACAAAGTAATATAATTGAATGCGTACACCGCGAATTGGGGCGATTTTTCCGCACATATGTGAAGGAAAAACGCGACAGTTGCGATCGACATATTTGAATAAACCAAAATATAATAAACGAATTTCCGTATCAAACAACCAATCAATCGCCTGTATTATTGCATTTAAGACTTAGGCCGTCGAGAATTTGGGAAAATATATAAAAATGCCGCAAGTGGATAAAAGCATCTCACGCAAACGTGCAATATCGCTAGCTCGCGAATAAGCGCATAGTATTGTAAATAATAGGTCTGCGAAAAAGAACGCTTATAAAAAACACTTTCAATTTAAGAACGGCGATGAAGTGCTAGTTAAGGGGGTAGTCTGCTTAAGGTCCGGAAAAAAATCGTTTTTTCAGCGATTTTTTTTAAATGGAAGGAAATTATTGCGATAAACAAAATTTTGAGAATTTAATGTACTATATCTTAGCTTTAAAAAACAATTTTTGTTATTAAAAAATATTAAAATTTCTTCAAGTTATGACCATTTTGTCGGAGTGCCTGGAGTCTGCACTTTCTAATCGGTGCCGGTGATGCAGGTCGTGCGGTGCGTCTGAAACAATCGAGACAAAATTTTTTTTAATTTTTATAAGTTTCTTTTCTATATGAACTCAAAAAAAAAACCGAAGAAGTTGTCAAATTCCAAATTTTGTTAAAGTTTAAAAAAAATTCACTTTTAAAGAAAAAAATTAACTTTAAGGTGCAAAAAAAGTAATTTAAATAATACTTTTGTCCAACTTTTTTAGTTCAAATAGAAGATAATTTAATACTGAAGCTAGATCACATTGATTTTATTCGATCGGACGTATATTCTTTTTGCTATCACCGGCACCGTTTTCTAAAAATCGTAAATATGAAAACTCGAGAAAACACGCTTTAAAGTTTTCCGTCCAAAAAAATATAAGTTTTTGGGCACTTATAGTAATAAGAGGTTAATCAGCTATCCCTGCGCCATACATTAGTCCTTCCTCTTCTTCAAAAAACTCGTTTTGACTGAGGGTTTCCAATCTTCGGGCCGTACGAGCCTTCTTGCTAGAAAATGATGCGCGCCGGTTCTACCGCGTTATGCGCTCAGCATCGACGGCGTCAGCCAAATTTTTGCATTGCTGCCCGATGATGATGTTGAGGAGCTGCATGGTGGAAGGTACA
Organism: Gastracanthus pulcherrimus; assembly: GCA_949152435.1. Classification (NCBI taxonomy): domain Eukaryota; kingdom Metazoa; phylum Arthropoda; class Insecta; order Hymenoptera; family Pteromalidae; genus Gastracanthus; species Gastracanthus pulcherrimus. The sequence continues at coordinate 67,971,246 of OX424574.1, forward strand.
GCAGAGTAGCCCTCGTCAAAACAGCCTGCAGCCATATATGCTGCAATTTCGACGATTTTATAGCCGGAATTCAAATGTTTCGGACTTAGGCGCCACACAATCGAATTGAACGATTCGTTAGAATTTTGAGTGTGGCCGCCTAAGCACCGCCTCATTAAATCGTCATTAGAGAGCTCTTCCTAAATTGGACGAATGTGCTTCTACACGGTTTCATCGATTAATCTCGTCGGATGTTTGTAAGATGCAAGATTATTCGCCGCTTGAGCCTTGCGCCATACGCACCAACTCTCGGCGCCTTCTGGACAATTTTCATGCCGACGATTTTCATCCGTGGAACAGTAGTGGTCTAATGTTGCTATAATAGCTTTCTTCATACCTTTCACTGAATCAATATTTCGACGAATTGCCAGACCGTAGTATATCGTCAATTTCTTGATTACACTTGGTTTTTCTTTTATTACGTAAACGAGTACCCATACGCTTTTGCACGTGTCCAACACACTCATTTTTCGTTACTGTGCACTCGTCCCCGTAAGGATTGCTATTTAAGATTCCAGTAAAAGTTTTGGAGTCGCCATCGCCGATATAATTAGTATATTCCTTTTAATGTGACATTTTTATACTCGGCTAATTAAAATGTAAGAAGGCGAACGAATTCTCCAAGGCGAGGTTCGAACCCAAGCTTGCTTTTGACTCTCGTGGATAGGCGAGCATGCTAACAACTTCACTATTCTTCCGCTCCAGCTGCCTTGCTTCGGTTCGAGTATATCTTCTACTGCACCTGCATTTCTCCTGACTCGTAACTTTATGCATGTGACACTACCATGGGTCCAGAAAACGAAGACCTCGTCGTTTATACTTCATTTAGCTCCTTCTGTAGATTTCTTCCTTGTCAACTATGTGCTGCTCGGATCCGCGTGAAACTTATCTACATGCATGAAGGCTCTATTAGCTTCGCTACTGTAGTCACCGGACGTAACACACCTATATGAGGCATCATGCATCTAATTCTTCATTATTACGTCAGTAGGTAAGGCAGGCAACTGCGAACAAACAATCCACTTGTGAGCGACATGGTAAGATTCCACTTCTGAGACCAAAATGTGACATTTTTATATTCCGCTCATTAAATTTAAAATAGGCGGACGATTTTGCCCAAAGCGAGAATCGATCCCAAGCTTGTTTTTGACTCTCGTCAACAGGCGAGCACACTAACCACTGCGATATTCATCCGCACCGGCAGCCTCCCTTCGTTTCGAGTATATTTCCTAGTGCACCTGCATTTCTCCTGACACGTCACATTATACACGTGACATTAGAATGAAGAATGCATGTAATTTATTCAGAATTTTTAAGGCGATTGGTTTAAAGTTGTTCAGGGCCAAATTTGACCGTATTTTCATATATATATATATATGAGACGTTCCACGTTATGCAGGACAATGCTCTATACAAAAAGCTCAGCAACCAAAAAATACCTATGACGTCTTAAAAAGTTCGTATTGTCATACACTTTAAAACAGAATCTGGCCCTTTGTAAAAATTCAATAAAATGCGAATACCAGTTGTAAAAGCTTGAAATTGGTCTCTCAGTGAAATACGAGGCTACTGATCACGATTCTGTAGTCAGAATTTAAATATTCAAAATGGCCGATTCTATATGGCTGCTATAAACATAAATATCCTATTTGAAATGCTTAAAAATTGATCACCCAGGGGGTTTTGAGCTGAATTAACAAATTCAAAATGTGCGGATTGAAGATTACTACTCTATACCTAATTATTATGCTCTAAGGGGATTTAGTTATACGGGAAGGCTTAAAATTTACCATCCAGATGTTTCTTGGATAGCTTATCAGAAATCTTATGTAAAAGTTTACCAATTCAAAATGATGGATTTAAGATGACGAGTGTATACCTAATTATTCTGTTCTAAGGGACTGTAATTATAAGACTGTATAATCAATTCTTTGATTTTGAGAATCCAGAATAGCTCCCAGTTGCTTGAAATTGATTACTAAGGGATTTTCGACTGTTGTATACTTGATTGGTACCAAGATCTGTTAAAATAGCTTTCAAATGCTATTTAGTTTTTTTCGGGTGAAACATAGCTAATCCGATGAAACAACAATTAACACTCTGCTCATACAAGCGTATGTGAAAAGCTCTCTCCGTTTACAGAGTTAAGACTGTCATCTGATTTAGTTTTAGAACCCGCATTACTTCTTTCTTTGTAATTTTTCTATGTTTTTATTTTTTTGTAATGTTTGTTGTAATTATAAATTATATTTATTTTATATTTGTTTTAGTACTAAATAACTGAGAGACAATCCACTGCATCAGAGTACATTTTTAATTACAATTTTTTATTCTGAGTAATGCATGTCCGCTCTGTAGTTTGGTAACGCTTGAACAATTTGAAAATCTTTTCTTAAGCTTTCTTTAATTTTTTCCATGCGTTTGCGTGCTGTAGTAAAATAATTTCATTCTTGTAATTTTTTTTATCGCCCAATTATAAAGATCTTGTGAATGTAATATTGTATTTGTGGATAAAGCTTGAAGGCTAGCTCGTGCTTCTCTTTTCAAGATAACACCTATACCGTCGCATTCACCTTTGCCATGAGTAGTGGCATAAAAATGCCGTTCTGCCTCAATGCCAAAATCCTTCACGTCATGCATCAAAATTATCATTTGGAAACTATTTTTGTAATGTTGTTTGGCATCATCAATTACATAAATAATCTTGCTTACATTTGGAACAACTTTTTTTATTTCTGGAATAATAAGTTGTTGCATAATATGGACTGCAGTGTCATCGTGAGATTAGATAGTACATTCAGATAGCAATATCAAAATACAGTGCCTGATTTCTACACCAGATCTATACTAAACTACGACTGGATGAACTGTACATTTGTCGTTATTGAAGTGAAATGCTTGCGCAGCATCTTGTACGACATATGCGTAATTTTCTGAAAAATCGCTGTGCAGTAATAATTTCACCTTCTTTAAGATTATCTTTTCTCTTTGAGATATATGTTGATTGGTTTTTGGCTATAAATGGTAAGACAATGATTTTTCTAAACAAGTAAACTGTTCATCTATAAAATCATCAGTACAAAGACATTGTTTGATAAGAGTACATCTATCTGTCGACTGCCATGCGCTATATATTACTTTCGTTATTTGTTTCTCTTTTAGTACTCCAGCCACATAGTTAGCAAATTCCAATCATCGAATTAAAGTTCTCATGTATGACACATACACAAACGCTATGAGTTAAGCCAATCATTACTGCCCAATTTTGTTCTTTAAATTGTTGGTGCAGTATGTTAATGTCTAAAAGCAATAATCGTGTTTGCATTTTCTGGTTTTTACCATTCATTCTAACAGATACAGTGTCCTTCTTGTTAGACATGATCCTACTATTTATGTTACTTTCGTAGAATTCTAGAACTTTTTCAATGCTATTCTCTGGTAAGTTTTTACCTTTTTGGAGCTGGCGTTGCCAAAACTCCATGAATATTTTTGTAATTTTTGGCTTTTTGTGTCATACTTTTAGAAGCATCAAATTTGGAACATATCTTACGAATTATCCAACAATCTGGAGCAGTTGTAATAACAGCTAATCGTAATGGATCATTTTTTGGTAGAAGAATATTTTTCTTTAAGCACATTTTTAAGAGCTCTTCTTGTCTAGATAAACACCTTTTCTTATTTGGACTTGATTCAGATCCAGTGTCTGAGTGTTCTGTTCATTCAAATAGTGTGCTATTTAGAGATTGAAACAATTCATCTTTATTCCGTAGATCGAAACATGTTTTACATATCCTTGCAGTAGAAATTAAATTTGGAAACTTAATCATCAACCTATTGCAAACTCGTTTTAAATTTGTACACACGTGACCATCGCAGTTTAAAGGATCAGTGCATCTAGCTAACATGATAATAAAAGAGATAGTAATTACAATGCTTATTTCAAATTTTAACTGTTAGCCTGCTACTCAAACGTGATCTCTAACACGGCAAAATTTGTAATACCAAATAAGCTCCATCAACTAGGAAGAAATAGTATTTAAGCCTGAAATCAAGGGACTTATGTATATTCTTACGGGATAAACTCACTTGCAAGACTCCCGACGCCACCTAGCGGCCAAACTCGAACCTACATCAAAATACAAAATAGGTTCTTTTGCAATGAAAAACTTCCGTAAAACATATTTTTCGATAAAAAATTGAATGTAGAACTCACAATTATGAAAAATAATGTTTATAAAAATTTATAAAAAAAATATTTATAACAATTAAATTATTTCACTACAGCGCGCAAACGCATGAAAAAATCAAAGAATAGAAAGCTTAAGAAAAGATTTTACATTTTGTCCAAGTATTACCAAAATTCATAGTGGACTTAAATTTATTCCTACTTGGAATAAAGAATTTCAATTGAAAAAGTCCTCTGAAGCAAATATAAAATAAATATAAATATAATTAAAAAATGTTACAAAAAAATAAAAACATTGAAAAATTAAAGAAAAAAGTAATGCGGGCTTCTAAAGCTGAATGAGATGATAGTCTCAACCCTGTAAGCGCAGAGAGCTTTTCAGATACGCTTGCATGAGTAGAGCCTTGATTGTTCTTTTATCGGATTAGCTATATTTCACCAGAAAAAAATACTAAATATGATTTGAGAGCTATTTTAACAGCTCTAGCTACCGATCATGTATACCAGCGTGGAAAATCGCTCAGTAATCAATTTCAAGCAACTGGGAGCTATTCTGGTTTCTCAAAATTAAAGAATTGATTACACAGTCTTATAATTATAGTTCCTTAGAACAGAATAATTGGGTTTACACTCACCATCTTAAATCCGCCATTTGAATTGGTAAATTTTGATATGAGATTTCTAGATTTTAAGCTACCTCGTATAATCAAAGCCCCTTAGAGTAGAATAATTAGGTACAGAGTCGACATCTTGCATCAGCCATTTTGAATCTGTCAATTCGGCATCAGATTCGTGATCAGATACCTCAAAAAAAAAAAAATATATATATATATATTTACAGAATTTATATGGGTTTCTATATTTCTATATAAGAGAAATAAGAGGAATAAAAACTTACAAATATAGAAACCCATGTAAATTCTTATGTTCCATTTCTTATTTTTTTTTTACCGTGAAAGCTCATTATCATTTTTAATTGTTAATATTGAGCGCCCACAAGAGTTACTACAATAGGAACAATCGGAACGAAAGTCACTAGAAAAATAACTAGGGAACTTATTAGATTTCCCCGTGATCTTTATTAATAAGTTTTCTTTTTAGTATTCCGTAAAAATCGGTATAACCGCAATATTTACGTAATCTGCAAACGAAGAGGAATACAATAGTCCATAAATTATAATTTTTAATGGAGTTTTTCATGATAACGATAGCAAGTTCATTTTTAGCGCCGCACCCGTTTCAACGACTTTCTTTACTAAATAACTCAAAAAAGGAAAATCGGCAAATGAAAATTCAGATGGAAACTATTTCCGCAAAAGAAGAGGAATGTTTTAAGCCGAGGTATGTTCGAAAATATTAACATTTAATATTTATGAGCGCTGTCTGATAGAATATCGAAAAATATCCGATCCGGATTTTTTATTTTTTCAATTAAATGAGTATTATTAACAAAGATACAGCAGGTTGAAATGTCGCGTGGCGTCACAAACTCATCACGTAGCATATCTATACACTGGGAGTTTGTGATGTCACACGACGTTTCAACCTACTGTATCTTTTTTAATAATCATTTAAGGGAGCAGGCCTGGCCTAAACCCAAAAAAATATTTTTTTTTATAAGTCCGGAAAAGTTTTTATGTTTAAAAGCAATCATTCTAAAAAATGTTACGCTATGAATACTTAATAATATCTTAAATTTTGCCGTTGTAAAACCCCAAAATCTTGATCCTGCACGTCACAATAAATTACTATGTTCAATACCACATTTATTAAAGTTGCTGTGTTTCTCACACGATTGCAGGTGATATGAACGAATGTTCAAATTAATGTTCAAATTTACGGAAAATATCAGGTAATATATGATGAGTGACTTATTTTTACCTTAAGGGAGTTCTATACCAAATATAATTAACGCTGAGACAATTATAAAATTTTGAATACAGGTGGCACATGCCTCAAAAATACTCATATAAATGTTCAGAAAGCTAGGGTACCAAAAGTTGAGAAATCAATGTTTTAAGATTTTGCTGATTAATATCGGCTTTTATGTAAAATTGCAGATTTGTCTTACTTATTTACAGATTACATAGCATGCAATGCTAAGATGTTGTTTACAATTTTAGTAGTATAATATAAATGTTTGATGAAGAATTATTGCTCTTGAAATATATCATTGGGTACATCTATATTATAAAAACAATTCATTGAAAACAAAAAATGCTACAATTAACCTCAAAAACTGAGTCAAATCAGCATCTTAATGGAACTTTTGATTGATTTGATTGAATTAGGTTGAAAAGAATTGTTTTATTTAAATGTATAATAGTTATTTGGTATAAGTTTATATATGCAACCTTTGTAATTAAGTATGCCTCGTGAAGAAACAAGAAATAAAAAATGCAATGATTTTGACTAGTGTAATAGGTATACAACTCCCTTAAAATCTATTATCAATTAATTTAAAATTTAAAGGTGTATCTGTCCCCTTAAGTTTATTATGATTTTCACTAATTAATTATAAAACAGTAGTAATTTTTATATGATAATTCTCCCTGTGTGTGATCAAGGAATCTTTACAAAGATAATCTTAAACTGAGCAAAATACTTGTAAAAATGAAACCATAAATTATGATTGCAGTATAAGCTTACCCGTACTATTCTATAGAATAATATTAATTTTTCTATAGCTTAAAGACAATAAAAAGTGGTCTTGCACAGTAATTATTCTATAGCTTAAAGAAAATAAAAAAATTGCTGTAGTTTTTCTGTAGTTAGCTAGTAGTTTTCCTGTAGTAAAAAGTTTTTTAACCTTGGCAATAGTTTTTCTGTAGTTGTCTAGTCGTTTTCCTGCAGTTGTCTAGTCGTTTTCCTGTAGTAATAACTTTATTAAACTTGGCAGTAGATTATCCGTAGTTAGCTAGTAGTTCTCCTGCAGTAAAAAGTTTTATAAACTTGACAGTAGTTTATCTGTAGTTAGCTAGTAATTTTCTTGTAGTAAATTTCTTTTAAACTTGTCCGTAGTTTTTCTATAGTTAGCTAGTAGTTTTCCTATCGTGAAGCATTTTTTTAAACTTGGCAGTCGTTTTTCTGTAGTTGCGAAAATACTACTGGAAACCAATAGTTCTGGTAGTAGTTGCGGCTGCAGTTTTTGGCCGTAGTTCGCCCCAGTAGTCCTGGCAGTAGTTTATTCTCATAAGGATATTTGGGACTAAAAATGACTTACCAATTGTTCCATCCGAACAAGCACAATGTCTGGGATGCCGTACAGGGTCGGTAAAGTGATTTACTGTTTATCCAGCAAGATCACTGACACAAATAAAGAGGCATACGGATCCTTTCACTCATATCACACATAACACCGCGCACTTTAGTGTCAATTAATTCTAATAGACTGACTTCTTTGCCAAGATTATAAGTATTTCTGTAAGGACTTTCCGTATACAGAGTTTTAGAGTAAAGCAGAGTGGAGCAAATAGACGCACTCGTAACATTGCGATTCCTCACGCCCACGTTCCCTGCACTCCCTATATTGCATTGTCGAAATATAGTAACGACTATTACAATAAATGAATAAATAAAAAAACGGTAATGAGAATGAATAACTAAGTTTCAGAAAACTAAGCGACAATACGGCGGTTTTTGCATATTTGCATAAATTCAGTCTCTTTGGCAGAAACTCGAAGAAGGGTCGGGAGAATGTTATGATAAATACTTGTGATTTTTTAGGACATATTTTTACCCATCCTACCAAGAGTTATGTAAAAGGAAACAGCGTTGTATTATTTCAAACCTTGTCAAATATCAGTGTTATCCTTTTCATTATGGCTAATCAAGTCGATTTGGTAGAAACTCAAGGAAGGGTCGGGAGAATGTTATAAGTACTTGTGAATTTTTGGACATGTTTTGACCATGCTACCTAGAGTTATGCATGAAGAAACGGCGTTTTATTAGTATTTCAAATTTTGTCAAATGACAGAACTTAAAACTTGGCAAATGTTAATTTATTTATTTAAATATTGAATTATAGTTAACAACCCATTTCTGAAGAGTAATAAAAATCAGGTATTATCAGTATTCAATACACCATTCTGAAGAATAACGTAATGGCAAAAACGTTTATATCAAGGAAAATATCCAACCCTCCGTATGTGAGAACTTTATATTTGTTAAATATTAATTAATTTGATTTATACCTATTAATAATACGTAATATTAATAAACCATTTCTAATGAGTAATAATATGAAAGAAAAACGATGTCGATTCGTTGGCACTCAGCTTCCTCAAATTAAATTAATTGTTCAAGTATGAAATGTTCTGTTCTAAAAATTTAATTTTATTATAGCTCAAAAAAGGTGTAATTTTGTATCATTTATTGTTTTTTCAAAAGGAAATTTAGCAACTTCGTTTCAACTTAAATTTAATATTTATTTTATTCAAATTACAGTTTTCCTTATCACTTTAGGTTATTTTTGTTCTATAATTAAAGTCATTTTTTGTAAGTTATACTGAATAATTTTAGCCAATTTACTTTAAATTCTCTACACATCTTGTATATTTATACAGTTTTCTACGCAAGCGAAATTATAATAATTGTTATTTATTGAAGCAGGCAAATTTTCTTTGGTCGCTGATTACGAATCTGGGGTCCAGGTTTAAAAATTAAAAATGAAGGATTCATAATGGAAAATCAAATCCATAAAAGTAAAGAATTTTATTTTATTTTGGCCTCAATTTTGTAATCAGTAACCATAAATACATACCAAGTAAAAGCTTTAAGATGATATTATTTATTGACCCCTGAGAATTTTTTTTTCTTATGATAAATACTACTGTAATTTTATAAATTTGGATTATATATAACATTTTGGAGAAAAAGCTGACAAAACTGTAGCAGGTTTTGAAAATTATCCAATTTTTATATCGGTAAGTCCCTCTGAAATTATTTAAGGAACGAAATTAGGCCTTGAAAATTTAAATCCGATAACAAATATAATCGTTCGAAATCCATCAGTGCCGCCGTATGAAGTTAACGCAGCCTCTGCAATAGGCATCATGAAAAAATCCATTTGGTCCGTCAGATAGAATGTCGAAAAATAATCGATACGTATTTTTTCTTTCTTTAAGGGAATATATACCTATATATCATGAAAAAACTAATTTTTTTTATAATTTACTTTAGATTTACAAGCTATAAATAATCTAAAAATAAAGCTTTAGTTATGAATAAAACGATAAAAAGAAATTTACATGTATTAAGTGATATATTTTAATTACTATCTTTTTGAAATTCGCGCATTTTTTAGTATCTAGCGCAGATGGCAGTCTAGTGTTCGGTAAAACAGAATTATCTACATTTGGACCTAAACCACGAGTATCAGTAATCAAAGGATCAATAACAGAAGTTCCTAACCTAAGTCTATTCTGATTTAAAGATACCCGAGTGTCATTGATTCTAGCATTCTCTGTTTCTGTTGTATGTGAATGTATATCTCTATTCTGTAAATGACTTAGCTGATTAATTTGGCGTTGCTGTTCGCGCTGTTCTGCCAGCAGTGTGTTATTCAGGGTCCGAAGTTTCGATATCTCTTCGTTAAAGTCAGTCCTCTCCCTCTGCTTTCGGTCACCGAATAGTTCTCTTCGAACTTCCACTGACATCTTGCCGGAACGTAAAAGCATAAACTTTCTACTAAATCACTTTTTCGAAAACACTATCCCGGAGGGGCCCCCAAAATGTTATGATCGGGTTCGGGTAATGAGAATGACAACACGTATTTATAGAAAAGCACACTTGAACTCGGACTCTTTATTCGAACGTAAACACAACTGTTCTCAACAGGTATCAGAATCAGACTAAACATAAACAATAACATCCGCGACGTCGTTGATCTCGTTGCTAGGGGTTGCTATGCGTGATTCTCGGTGTTCGAATCGCGAACCGTTCGAGTTCGGTCACAACAATATGTTCTTGTGTGTGTTTACTTCCAAAGCTGTCAAGAAGTATAAGTGTTTTCAAGATCATAAAAAATACTAAAAATGCCGAATCGATTACTGCAATGCATTTATTCAATTTGGTAAGTCATCTTATTTTATTAGTAGCTAATGTAATTTTTTAATGTATTACATGTGATATTTTTTTTCAGTAAATCAGGATACTGTACCAAGGAAAAAAAGAGATCTTAGTCAACTGCACGTGAGTAAAAAATACGTTCCACTCAAAGGGATTACATCTGGAAAGATATTCAAATCATCACTGGTATGTAAACTATTTTTACTTCTACGCGTATGATTTTTCTATTTGATACTGAAGTAACATTAATTTCTTTCAGGTTATAAATGGCACACACTGCATGATTGAGATGATGAAATCATGTTTTATATTTGAGAATAGCTGCTGAAGTGGATCAAAATGTTATAATATAGACTGAGAGTAATGTTTGAAGAAATTGTAACATTAATGAAGTGTAACTTTAAATGCAATTTTCTCATAACTGTATTTTCAGAGCTTGCGCGATACCTGCAGAGTGAATCCATGCATGGATTTTGATGATCCACGTTTTAAAATATTCCTTTTGAATGCTATTTTGGACTGAAGCTATTTAGAAACCTCGAAGAATTATGTGAGTATTTTAGTCTAAATGCGAAAAAATCGCAATTTGAATAATTGTTATAATTATTTCGACTTTCAGGTCTTCAAAAAATTTAAGTAAATAAAAATTAATTTCTCCACCTAACTTAAGTCCAAAACGACATACAAGAGGAACAATTTAAGACCAGCATGACTAAGATTCATGCATCGATTGAGTCTGTAGGTTACGTGCAAGTAAAAAATGTTCATTGACTGATATCTCCCCATGTAAGAGGGGGAAGGGTCTCATTAAGGATTGTTTTTGTAAGAAATGTATTTTACTTTAAGGATCTATTCATACTTATATTTTTATTTTTTTTGTATTATATTTACAGACGGAAATCTTCAACAAAGTGCCATAGGTATCCTACCCCCTTAACAGTAAGGGGTAGACCCTAACTGGGTTAACCCCAATAAAACAATTTTTTTTAATAGTCCAGGAAACTTTTTATACTTAAAAGAAATCATTCTGAAAATATTTGTATTATATATACTTATAAGGAGAGTCCACGACCTGTGGGAAGCGATTTTCGCTGAGGCTTCAGGAAGTGGTTTCTGGCACCTAAAAATGATGCCTAGCATACGCAGTTTCGCCTCATAGGCCCTTAGGATCAAGATATGACCTTTTGTATTTAAAATACGCGTTATCTCAGTAAGAAATGGTATCTACTCTTCGAATCCTAACTCTGCAAGATTTATTGCTAGAGAAATGATGCAATAAGATAAAAAAAGTTGACTACGATAAGTTTATTTTAAGCTTTGTTTCATATAAAAACATTATTCTGATGCAAAGATATGAATAATCAAAAATGATGATGAAAAATGCTTGAAAATTAAAGGATTTTCAGCTCTTCAAATTGAGCAGATTTTCATGCATTTTTGTAATAATATTTCATTGTTCATAACTTTGCAACAGAACAATATTTCTATATGAAATAAAGCTTAAATTAAATATCTTTTAGTCAACTTTCATATCGTATAATATCATTCCTCTAACAAAAAAATTTGCAGAGTTATGATTGGAAGTATAGGTACCATTTTTTACTGGAATAACGCGTATTTTGAATATAAAACGTCATATATTTACCCCAAAGGCATATGCGATGAAACTACGGGTTATAGGCATCATTTTAAGGTACCAGAAACTACTTCCCACAACCTTATCGAGAACCGTTTCCAGCAGGTCGTGGACTCTCCTCGCTAGTAATATCTTACATTTTACCATTGTAAAGTCTCAAAATCTTGATCCTACATGTCACAATAAATCACTATTTTCAATACTATTGTATATTTATTTAAGTTTCTGTGTTCCTCACACGATTGCAGGTGACATGATGAACAAAAATATGTTTATGCCTATTTGAACGAAAATGGCCACTTTTTTCCCTGAAAATCGAGACCAAAATTACACTTTTTGCCCGCAAATGTCGAAAATAAGTGACTTCACTAGAAACTGCTCCAAATTCCTTTATTTCATTAAGTTCTACCAATAACCCTGATTTTCAATTGTCTTTTAACAGTCCATTAGTCCCGCTTTCCAAGTCAAAAAGTGGCAACAGTTGAGATGGGCATAAAGATTATATGTAACTCGAGAAAAAAGTCAATTTTTTGCCCTTGATCCATAATGTACTATTTTCGACGATTATTCAACTCCTATTGACACGCATTACCAAAAGAGCCTTTTCGTTAAAATATTTTTTATTATTTTCTTTTTCAGAACATAACCGATTTTTTAAAATATTTTAATTTATTTTTCTTTTAAATCGTTTCGGTCTCCGAAAAAAGAAAATAATAAAAAATATTTTAATGATAAAGTTCTAAACTATTATTAATAAATAAATTATTTGAGTATTTCTATCTTATTTTTTATTTTAAATCGGTTAGGTCTCCGAAAAAGAAAATAATAAAAAATATTTTAACGAAAAAGTACTTAGCTCTTTTGGTAATGCATGCCAAAAGGAGTGGAATAACCGACGAAAAACATATTTTCGTTCATCATGTCACATGCAATCGTCTGAGAAACACAGGAACTTTAATAAATATAGTATTGAAAATTAACTTGCAGAGTTATGATTCGAAGTGTAGATACCATTTCTTACTGAGATAACGCGTATTTTTAATACAATAGGTCATAATCTTGACCCTAAGGGCCTATGAGACGAAACTACGGATGCTAGACATTATTTTTAGGTGTCAGACGCCACTTCCTAAAGCCTTAGCGAAAATCGCTTCCCACAGGTCCTGGGCTCTCCTTATAAGTATATATAGCACAAATATTTTCAGAATGATTTCTTTTAAGCATAAAAAGTTTCCTGGACTATTAAAAAAAATTGTTTCATTGGGTTTAACCCAGGCCTGCCCCTTAATTAAAATAAGAAACAATAAGTATCGATTATTTTTCGACATTTTATCTGACGGACCTAATGGATTCTTTCATGATGCCTATTGCAGGGGCTGCGTTAACTTCATACGGCGGCGCTAATGGATTGCGAACAGCGCACCGACCTTCTTTCAGTGTAGAGATTTTTATATTTCTTATCCGATTTAAATTTTCAAGGCCTAATTTTGTTCCTTAAATAATTTCAGAGGGACTTACCGATATAAAAATTGGATAATTTTCAAAATCTGCTACAGTTTTGTCAGCTTTTTCTCCAAAATGTTATATATAATCCAATTATATAAAATTACAGTAGTATTTATCATAAGAAAAATAATATCTCAGAGGCCAATAAATAATATCATCTTAAAGCTTTTACTTGGTATGTATTTATGGTTACTGATTACAAAATTGAGGCCAAAATAAAATAAAATTCTTTATTTTTATAGACTTGATTTGCCACATTGAATCCTTTATTTTTCATTTTTAAATGTGGACCCCAGATTCGTAATCAGCGACCAAAGAAAATTGGCCTGCTCAGATCAATAAGAATTATTATAATTTTGCTTGCGTAGAAAACTGTATAAATATAAAAGATGTGGGGAGAATTTAAAGTAAATTGGCTAAAAATTATTCAGTATAACTTACAATAAATTACTTTAATTATAGAACAAAAATAACCTAACGTGATAAGAAAAACTGTAATTGGAATAAAATAAATATTAAATTTAAGTTGAAACAATGTTGCTGAATTTCCTTTTGAAAAAACAATAAATAATACAAAATTACACCTTTTATGAGCTATAACAAAATTAAATTTTTAGAACAGAACATTTCATATTTGAACAATTAACTTAATTTGATGAAGCTAAATGCCAACGAATTCACATCGTTTTTCTTTCATATTATTACTCATTAGAAATGGTTTATTAATATTACCTATTATTAATAGGTATAAATCAAATTAATTAATATTTAACAAATATAAAGTTCTCACATACAGAGGGTTGGATATTTTCCTTCTTATAATCGTTTTTGCCATTACGTTATTCTTCAGAATGGTTTATTGAATATTAATAATTGTTCATATGTTTAAATAAATAAATTAACATCTCAAAATTAATAATCTTTGTGCTAACCTGATTTTCATTATTCTTCGGAAATGGGTTGTTAACTATAATTCACATGTTTAAATAAATAAATTAACATTTCAAAATTAATAATCTTTGTGCTAACCTGATTTTCATTATTCTTCGGAAATGGGTTGTTAACTATAATTCACATGTTTAAATAAATAAATTAACATTTGCCAAGTTTTAAGTTCTGTCATTTGACAAAATTTGAAATACTTATAAAACGCCGTTTCTTCATGCATAACTCTAGGTAGCATGGTCAAAACATGTCCAAAAATTCACAAGTACTTATAACATTCTCCCGACCCTTCCTTGAGTTTCTACCAAATCGACTTGATTAGCCATAATGAAAAGGATAACACTGATATTTGACAAAGTTTGAAATAATAAAACGCTGTTTTCTGTTGCATAACTCTTGGTAATATAGGTAACAATATATCCTAAAAATTCACAAGTATTTATAACATAACATAACATTCTCCCGACCCTTCCTCGAGCTTCTACCAAAAAGGCTCAATTGATGCAAATATGTAAAAACCGCAGTATTGTCACTTAGTTTTCTGAAACTTAGTTAATCATTATCATTACCGTTTTTTTTTTAATTATTCATTTATTGGAAAAGTCGTTAACATATTTCGACGATGCAGTATAGGGAGTGCAGGGAACGTGGGCGTGAGGAAGCGCAATTTTGTGAGCGCGTCTATTTGCTCCACTCTGCTTTATTCTAAACCTCTGTATACGAAAAGTCCTTACAGAAATATTTATAATCTGGGCAAAGAACTCAGCCAATTAAAATTAATTGCAAAAAATCCGCTAGACGGCAGCAAGTGACGCGCACGATAAAATGCCGTTCACTAAAGTGCGCGGTGTTATGTGTGATATGAGTGAGCGGATCCGTATGCGTCTTTATTTGTGTCAGTGATCTCGCTTGAGAAACAGCAAACCAGTTTACCGACCCTGTACGGCATCCCAGACATTCTCATAGACAGCACACATAACACCGTGGGGAAACAAATATGTACCAAGTGTGCTTGTCCGGATGGAACAATTGGTAAGCCATTTTTAGTCCCAGATATCCTTATGAGAATAAACTACTGCCAGAACTATTGGTTTTCAGTAGTATTTTCGCAACTATAGAAAAACTACTGCCAAGTTTAAAAAACTCTTTACTACAGGAAAACTATTGGTTAACAACAGAAAAACTACGGACAAGTTTAAAAGAAATTTACTACATAAAAACTACCAGCTAACTACAGATAAATTACTGACAAGTTTGCATAACGTTTAATAAACCTATTACTACAGGAATACGACTAGACAACTACAGAAAACTATTGCCAATATTGAAAAACTTTTTACTACAGGAAAATTACTAGCTAACTACAGAAAAACTATTGCCATCTTTTTATTTTCTTTAAACTATAGGATACTTGCTGTGCAAGACAACTTCCTATTATCTTTAAACTATCGAAAAACTGATATTATTCTATAGAAAAGTACGGGTAAGCTTATACTGCAATCATAATTTGTGGTTTCATTGTTACAAGTATTTTTTCGTTCTATACCTCAGTTTATAGAATTTTTCCATTATTTTTACTTTGACAGCACCCGTATTTTACTTGATTCGGTGAAAGGCATAAAGGCTATTGTTCAGGTAAAGATTTTCTTCCTTGATCACATACAGGGAGAATTTTCTTATAAAAATTACTACTGTTTTATAATTAATTAGTGAAAATCATAGTAAACTTAAGGGGATAGATTAAATTTCACCTTTAAATTTTGCGAGTTCTCTTTTTATTGCAAAATTGATTTAATTAAACAAGCAACGTTTATCCTGTTTGCTGGTTTATTTAAATATACATGTATATTAACTTAAAAGACTAATATTATATGTAGATATTATAGGAGTGGTTTAATAAATATACACAGGTATATGTGAAATTAACAAGTCATAATTTATGTTTAACATACCATAGTGGCCAATCGTCATTTAATTCTTGTATTTATTTGCATTTTTATCATAATTACAAAAGTAAACATCTTGGATAATTCTACCTATTTATTCCAAACGCTTACACAATTGATTTATTTAAATGATCAAAGAGAAAAGAAAATAAAATTATTATAAGATATTAACGTTTAATTATTTATTTATATTTATCACACAAAGGTTATCTGATATTGAAAAAGAAAGATTTCTGTGTTGTTTGTGACTCGGGGTATATTGAACGAAGAGTCTAACTTATGCAACAAATACATTCACATGGCACAAATAAGCAACAAATACATTCACATGGCACAAATACTCTTTACCGATTAGAGAGAGAGAGAAAAAGAATTTTGAATAAAACTCAAGTGTCCCAGAAAAACGAGAATTCAATATCAAACGACAATGTATTTTTTTTAGTTGTATTCATAAAAGAAACATTCGTTATTACGCCAAATTGTCACCTTATTATTACTTAGTGTTACTGTGTTAGGCGTTGTGAACATATATGCACCACGATGAATTTGTTTATCACGGCCAGTTATTTAATGGAAGCAGAGGATACATTTTTTTTACAAATTATTATTTATTAATATACAGTCAGCCAACCATACAAATTAGCCACAGGCATGGTATGTATGGGATAAATTAAATTATTCTTTTTGCCGCTGTACGACCGTGTATGTTAAGGGATAACACTACTCTAGAGGCCGAAAAAAAGGCTTAATTTTGACAATTTATTCTGGGAATATGACAAAAGGAATAGTATTCATATTTAGATGGTTCATTTAACGCATATTGATGTATGAAAAAAAAATTTTTATTATGATTTTTGTACAAAATGGCGGCGCTACAGCAGATCTGCGGAAAAAGATTTTTTTGAAGGTGCTCCGCGGCGCACCAATTCCTCGTAAACCGTGAGATCTGGAACAAAAAACCAAAAATTTTCTGAAGCTACATACTAATAGCTATCGAAGTACATAGGATTTTTTTTTATTCCAATTTTTGTAGAAACTGCACACTTCTGAACAAAAAGTATGAATTTTCGACTAAAAAAAGAGTAGTAAATTGTTAATAAAACAAGTAATTTTCAAAATATCAAAAACGGCTACGTACTTCGATGGAGAATATATTTGTGAAGCTACTGTAAAAATTGCAAGTCGATCCATGCAATGGTATTGAAACTATGAGTGCGCCCAGTTTGAAAAAACCCGTTTCTAGAAAAACGCGTTTAAAGTTTTCGGAGCATTTAAAACCTTGAAATTTTTGAATACCTCCAATCTGCGATGCCTGCACCGTACATTTGGCCATCTCTATTAATGTCTGACTCCTCCTCTTCCTTTCTGGCAGATTTTAAGGACATCCGGGTCTCTCTGGCATCGTCTGTTAGGGATCTCTCGTAAAACTTGATGCGACGCGCGTCCGCCTCCACGCCGAAATTATAGCAGTTCGGTCCGATTGTCAAGCCCAAGTGTTGCATCAGCTTCATGACACTTGAAAGGCCGTCATTGTAGATACCTGCAGCAATATATACTGCGTTATCGAGCACGTGTTTGCCACTAGAGAAAGATTTTGGAGCCATAGACCAGACAGTCGCATTGAAACTTTCGTTGCTATTTTGTGTGAAACCGCCTAAGCAACGCGTAAATAGATCGTCACTGCTTAACTCTTTATAAATTGGCGAAATCGCTTTATAAACTTCTTCAGAGAGAGGTGGTTTATGTACAAAATCTTCTCCAGTAGCTTGAGCCTTTTGCCAAGAGCACCATGAAGTTTCTCCGCGCGGGCATCTTTCGTATCTCGGTTGATCATCAGTAGACAATTTGTGGTCCAGCGTTGCGTAGATTTCATTGCGCATTTTCTTCTCAGAATCATGATTCCTACGAATTGCTAAACCATGATAAATTACCAACTCATCTATGAGCTTGCCAGTAAGCTTGCCTTTTCCTCCAAGTCCTTTTATTTGTTTTTTAAAATTACGGAGACGAGAACCCATCCGCTTCTGCACATTATCGATACATTCTTTTTTTTTTACGGTGAACTTTTCGTAGGACTCAAAATCTATGATTCCTTTGAAGGTTTTTGAATCTCTATCGCCCACGTAATTAGCGTACTTCAAATTGTGCAAAGATTCTGAGCGCTGGAACATTTCGATGACGGCGTCCACTTCCATCTTTCCTGCGGAGCCGACGTGGTTCGCTTGGCATTCATCTTTGTGAGTTTGGCTCCACTCCTTAAACTCGATGGTGTCAGTTTTGGTTTTCCAAAATTCGCAAGCTTTGCAATATTTAGATTTCCTCAAAACATCGACTACTTTGCCAGCATAACAGCCAATAAGTGAAACAAACCCGTGCAGAGATGAAAAACCGCGCTTCCTCCACGAACCATCACCAGATACAGTAATGCCATTTGGATCGTCAGTTTTTTCTCGTTCTTTTTTAGCTGCAGTTTTCATACTGAGCTTACGAACAGCTTCTGCTTCAATGGCAATTTTCTTAACAACTGTATCGTAAAACGATTGAAAAATTGGCCGCGGGAGATCCATGAAGACGCAAAACTTTATAATGCCATTCAATCATATTCCTAGTAATCGCATGGCAAGAACAATTCTACGATTAATATCATATCCTTTCTCAATAAATGGACAACTAGGAAAAGTAATCTGATCACAGTTTTTACAGGAAATCACAATTTTGAAACCCAAGCCTCGCTTTCCAGTTTCGGTGAACGTTACATTGGATTTGCATTTTTTACATACAAGAGCTTGCGATATCGCGGAGAACGCTACTACAAAATTAAGAATTCGGTAACCGAAACCTTCATTTACTTCAAAATCATCGAAGTTTACATCTGATAATTTTTTAGCCGATGTACTAACGTTCTACAGGCTTGGCTTCTCCAGCTCGTAACGGTTTATCGGCCGTCGGTTTGATATTCTCGGTCTTTTTGCATTACTCCTTCCTCCTTGGCCGGTTTTTTTGTCACAATACATGACTTTTCTCGAACTCATATTGTTTATTCGAAAACTTTTACAATAACAAAACACGTTATTAATATTTGAACGAAAATGTACGGAAAGAAAATAAAGCGTTTTCACGGCGTCGCTTGGTAGCTGTACTAGTTCACACACACACACCCTTCTATTCAGTGTTAGTACACCCTGGTGGACTTCTGAGGTACCACAATGACCATAAGCAATAGAATTTGGACAGGTAGGAGCACAACATAGTCGATAAATCAGATTTATATTATACTGCTAAAATTGTGAACAACATCTTAGCATTACATGCTTTATAATCTGTAAATAAGTACGACAAATTTGCAATTATTCCATAAGATCCCTTGTTAAACAGCAAAAAATAAAAACATTGATTTCTCAACTTCTAGGTACCCTAGCTTTCTGAAAATGTATATGAGTATTTTTGAGGCATGTGCCACCTGCATTCAAAATTTTATAATTATCTCAGCGTTATTTATATTTGGTATAGAACTCCCTTAAGGTAAAAATAAGTCACTCATCATATATTACCTGATTTTTTTCCGTAAATTTGAACCTTTTATCAAAATATAACTAAAAAAATTGTTTGCTTGTTATGGTCATTAGGTACCTTTGATTGGCTATAATGAAAAACTCTATATTTGTTTGGTTACCATCCAGTTTAGAGGGCCAATGTGATCGAATTGACGCTTTCAAAGTTTTGTTATGTTCAAAATACATATCGTTATGATATGAATGTGGGAATTTGTAAATAAAAATTATTGACAATAGTTGTTGTCTACCCAATAAACCAATGTTGGTGGATTCAACGTATATATTCGTATATGACGAACGTATAAATCACGTGTATGTGAAAAGGTGTAATTCACGCGTAATGTAAACACGATTAAATGTCTGGTGAATTTACTGTTTATTTCGAGGTATATTATACGTGTTTATACCTCTTTCCGACGAGTAAGCTACCTTGGACTCCTGAAACATTTACTAGAAACGTTTAAGAAATGCGTTTTTAAAAATACTTACTGTTACACGTATTTCTAATATTAGACGTATTTTTCACGAGTAAAAGAAATTTTTCTAAAATAAAAATAATGTGTTTTTGATTTCTAGCATTTTTTGAGAAAAAACTTACAACCTACGAATCGCGATGCATACTCAACATGGGAAATTTCTGGTCAAATGCGTTTGAAATCCTCCAATGAGTTTCGCGATAACCTGCGTTCGATCCAATGAGACACAATGAAATTGCAGTATTTTAAAAAAGTGTAAACGCAGTCACATTTTGTAGTTTGTCACGTCATCTGATCTCTGCACCTCCTACAGTTATCTGTAGCTGCAGTTGAAAAATCTGCGACTTCCTCAGGCACCTTAAAGCAGCCTGATAGACGCAATGCAGCTGCATATGCTTACTGAGAAGTTCGTACAGCTTCCATACAACTGTTACCGGAAAAAGAATGCTTTGGCAGTTCTTCATTCGCTCCGAATAATAGACAAGGTACATAATTCAGAAGGACCGATTTATCACAATTGTCATATATAGCTTATATAAAATATTCGAGGAGCACTTCGAAGTAATGGCTTATAACCATAAAATCATAACATAAAACGATGGTAATAATAAAATAAATTCTGTAACAATAATTGCTGCATAACATGTGAAAGTAAATAAAATAGTTTATTTTAGTTTCCAAAAAATATGGTTAAGAATAATAAAGTAGTCTCAGGTGCTGATTATCTTTCTTCAAAAGATACTCGTAATCAGAAAAACTCATTGTTTTTATTTGAATACACTTGTTTGAAAACCATGTGTAATATACTTATGCGTGATATGAAATCTGCAAAGTAAAAAAACGTAGAAATATGTGTAAAAGTAAGCGTTTTTAAAAGTGCGTTTAGCGTAGAACGCGGATATACGACGAGTCCACCAAAAAATAGGTTTAAATTTGTATATGTATAAAAGTATCAGAGACACGTGTAAGTGAGAAACATTGTTTATATTAATCGTTTCAGTAGCAATAAGATATCATACTCGTGGAAATGAGATGAAAGCGCGTATAATATACAGTAGGATCTCTATTCTGTGAATTCCTCGGGACCGAAGTCACAAAATCAAGGCCCAATCGCATGGCGCTTCCCCCATTCATGCGACTCCCCACCATGCGGTACTCCGCACGCTGAGTGCATACGCCTCTTCCCGCCACACCGCATATGTCGGCGAGGTTAACCCCGCCGTCAACTACTGGTGTGCCGGCGGGGGAAAGATTCATAAAATCGAAGTACACAATATCGAGATCCCACTGTACCTCGAAATAGATAGCCGTTCGCCGGATATTTAAACTAGCTTATATTACACGTAAATTACACCTTTTCATATACACGTGATATATACGTTCCTCATATGCGTATTTATACATCGAATCGACCAATATTGATTTATTGGGTATTTAAGCCAAAATTCTTCGATTTTTTTAAATTTTCTTTTTAAATATGGCTTAAATAGACTATAACTTTGGTCAATAATTTTTATACACAAATTCTGACATTTCTATCATATGGTCGTGGTGATTTATTTTTGCCATTTTTGTGTTAAAAACAAGTAAATAAATAAATAATGAAATGACAAATGCTGATACCATACCAGTACATTTTCTATAGAAACATATTAGTTTTTCTATAGTTTATAAATATAATAAAAAATTTGCAACAGTTTTCCTAGTTACACATTAGTTAGCCTATAGTTTAAAGAAAATAAAAAGATTGCAGTAATTTTTCTGTAGATAGCTAGTTGTGTTCCTGTAGAAATAGTTTTTAAATCTTGGCAGTAGTTTTTCTGTAGCTAGCTAGTAGTTTTCCTGTAGTAATTCGTTTATTAAACTTGGCAGTAGATTTTCGGTAGTTAGCTAGTAGTTCCCGTTTGGTAAAGAGTTTATTAACCTTA
Source organism: Gastracanthus pulcherrimus (assembly GCA_949152435.1). Taxonomy (NCBI): domain Eukaryota; kingdom Metazoa; phylum Arthropoda; class Insecta; order Hymenoptera; family Pteromalidae; genus Gastracanthus; species Gastracanthus pulcherrimus. The sequence continues at coordinate 67,993,531 of OX424574.1, forward strand.
GCAGTAGATTTTCTGTAGTTAGCTAGTAGTTTTCCGGTAGTAAGAAGTTTTTTAAACTTGACAGTAGATTTTCTGTAGTTAGCTAGAAGTTTCCCAGTAATAATTTTTTTAACTTGTCGGTGTTGTGCAACTAGGGGGGAAGAGGATCATTTCTAGCGAGTGCTAAAATCATCACCTGAACTAGAAATTTTTAAAATCTTTCAACACTCTATCAAAGTTTACAACATTTACCAACTTAATCAAACTTTTCAAAATTTATCAATATTTTCAAAAATATCCAAATTTTTCCAAAATTTTAAAATTTTTTTCACAATCTACACAGTTTTCCACAATTTTCCAAAATTTACCAAAACTTTAAAATTTTTCCAATATTTTCCAAAACTTTTAAATTATTCCAAAACTTTCAAAATTTTCCAAAATTTTATATTTTTCAAAATTTACCAAAAGTTGTAAATTCTTCCAACACTTTCAAAATTTTCCAAATTTATAAAGTTTTCCTAAATTTTCAAAATTCTTTATAATTTACAAAATTTTCCACGCTTTTTCAAAATTTTCCAAAATTTTCAAATTTTACAAAATTGAATAGAAGAACTTTATAGAACTATTTATAGACCTATTAAAATTTTGGAAAAATTCTAAAAGTTTGGAAAATTTCAACATTTTGGAAAACATAAAATTTTTCAAATTTTTCCAAAACTTTCAAAATATCAAATTTTTTAAAAAAATTTCCAAGGTATTTAAATTTTTCCAAAACTTTCACAATTTTCCAACATTTTCAAGTTTTTCCAACATTTTAATATTTTTCCAAAACTTTTATATTCTTCCAATATTTTCCAAAACTTTTAAATTATTCCAAAACTTTGAAAATTTTCAAATTTTTTCGAATTATTCACATTTTTCGAAAATTTACCAAAATTTACAAATATTTCCAAAATATTAAATAATTCCCAAAATTTTCAAAAATATTCAAATTTTTCAAAATTTTCAAATTTTCCAAAATTTTCAAATTTTACAAAATTTTCAAATTTTTCAAAATTTTCAAATTTTCCAAAATTTTCCAAAATTTTCAAATTTTACAAAATAGAATAGAAGAACTTTATAGAACTCTTTATAGACCTTTCAAAATTTTTGAAAAATTCTAAAAGTTTGGAAAATTTAAGCATTTTGGAAAACATCAAGTTTTCCAAATTTTTCCAAAATTTGCAAAAAGGTTGTAAATTCTTCCATAATTTTCCATAGAAAAAATATTTTCTAAATTTTAAAAAATTCCCAAAGATTTCCGTAATTTTCAAAAATTTCCAAAATTTTCAAAGATTTCCGTAATTTTCAAAAATTTTCAAAATTTAAAAAAATTTCCAAAATTTAAAAAAATTTCCAAAATTTAAAAAAATTTCCAAAATTTAAAAAAATTTCCAAAATTTAAAAAAATTTCCAAAATTTAAAAAATTTCCAAAATTTAAAAAAATTTCCAAAATTTAAAAAAATTTCCAAAATTTTAAAAAAGATTTTAACAAAGATTTCCGTAATTTTCAAAGATTTCCGTAATTTTCTAAAATTTCCAAAATTTAAAAAAATTTCCAAAATTTAAAAAAATTTCCAAAATTTAAAAAAATTTCCAAAATTTAAAAAAATTTCCAAAATTTAAAAAATTTCCAAAATTTAAAAAATTTCCAAAATTTAAAAAAATTTCCAAAATTTAAAAAAATTTTCAAAATTTAAAAAATTTCCAAAATTTAAAAAAATTTCCAAAATTTAAAAAAATTTTCAAAATTTAAAAAAATTTCCAAAATTTAAAAAAATTTCCAAAATTTAAAAAAATTTCCAAAATTTAAAAAAATTTCCAAAATTTAAAAAAATTTCCAAAATTTAAAAAAATTTCCAAAATTTAAAAAAATTTCCAAAATTTAAAAAAATTTCCAAAATTTTAAAAAATTTCCAAAATTTTAAAAAATTCCATTCATTTTCAAAAATTTTCAAAAATTTCGAAAATTTTCGAAAATTTAAAAATTTCCAAAATTTTTAAAACTTTCCAAAATTTTCAAAAATTTTCAAAAATTGTCTAAAATTTTCAAAAATTTCCAAAATTTTCAAAAATTTCCAAAAATTTCCAAAATTTTCAAAAATTTCCAAAATTTTCCAAAAATTTCCATAATTTTTAAAAATTTCCAAAATTTTCAAAAATTTTCAAAATTTACCAAAATATTCAAATTTTGCCAAAATTTACCAAAATTTTCAAATTGTTAGTTAGAATTATCTAGTTGTGATGGTCTATGATCTGGGCAGCACCCAGGTCACTCTTGGATGTCCAGCCCTGTTTCCGTTAGCCTTTTCATTGTGTGTTACCATAGTTATGATGTCCTGTGGTATGGCCAAACCATTGGCCAGTGCTAGTTGGTGGAGGTCGGGTAGGCTGAGATTAGTATCGGTGTTGGTATATTATCTACGGTCTCTATACTCTTGAAATAGCTACTGGCTGTGCCCATTGTAGCATTAATTTTCTGTTTTATATCTCTTACGGGTTTTCTCTTGCTATATTTTGTATAATATTTTCAAATGATACCCGATTTAACGATAGACTCGTTGTAAATATGCTCAAAGAGATAAAAAAACTAAAAAAAAACGACAACTTACCGACGTGCGAACATAGAAAAATTATATGTACTCGCTATAAACAATCATGTAAACCAAAATATCTCATGTGACATATCTAACATTATATTATTCTTAATAATATAAAACTAGCCATGGTCACTCATGCTGTTGACATGGTCACCCATGCTGTTGGGGCACCGGTGGTGACCCATGCTGTTCGAGTGTTGTATAATTTTTCGTTGTTTCTGAAAGCATTCTAGAACTTATTAGTTTTGAGGCCCCCCTGGGAAACGAGATTTTCCAAAAGATGATCGCGATTATGATTATGGTTACAATGGTTCCTTCCGAGTATGCGAGCGTATTTTGCATTGTATTGAATTTTCGCGAGACTGTATGATATTCGCCTATACTTTGTGATTTCTTGATGATTTCGCGAAATTCCGTTCCAAATTTAAGGGTGGTTCCGGGTAGGCTTCCTGAAGTGCGTGTTGTACATTCCGATTGTAATCGGACAATGCCCGTATTAGAGATGTCTAGTGTGCGATCCATTATATGTTTACATTGAATGAATATTTGTTCAGCGTCGGTGGCCGAAAATGCCCAGGTATTGGGTGTGTGTAGCGGGGTCCAGTAAGTGTTCTTTAACTTAATCAATTTAATATCGCAGGAGGATAAGTCGGCAATATTTCTATTTATTGCTAATTTAATCTCGCATGGTGCATTGTTGTTTATTTCACGCACTGGCTCTGTATTTTTGCAGATGTAGAGATTCTCAAGTTTCTTACACTTATTAAGGATTTCTTGTGTGAACGGAATATATGAGTCCCGGTCTCGGCTGATGGCAAAGAAATTGGTTTCTAGCCAAATGTATGCATTGGCGTTGGTTGTGTTGAATGCGCTCTGTTTATTTGGAAGTGGTAAACCCTTGTATAATTTGTATTTTGCAGAATCTAATAATGGTAATGAAAGGCTATAGATTAATTGGTATCCTGAAAATAGGATGGATAATTCAGATATTTGTAGTAATTCTGTAATTGAGGAGTATGCTGCCTTGGTACCCGCACTAATGGCTCAAACTGCCATTATGGAGTTGTTTAGTTGCCCGATTTGTGAAGACTTCCTATACCCCAGGTTCCTGCAGTGCAGTAATGCACATGCCTTGCGTCGGCGATATGTGCAGCGTGTAGACTGCTGTCCCTACTGCAAAGGACCCAAACCGAGTTGGCCTAACCGGTTCTTGGAGCGAATCGGTAGTGGCTTGCGTATGCCTTGCCGGTCTGCATTCCGTGGATGTACCAGGCTTCTTCCGGCACGCATCTGGCATATGCATGTGGGATAATGTTCGTTCTGTCCTTCTATACCGTTGGCAGATGGTCTGCGCCTTGCTGACCGAGTGGACCATGGAGTCTCTATGATAATGGTGGGCGCCCGAGTGTATCAGCAGCCGCTCTCAGTTCGTCCGATTCCGTCGAGTTGTCCGAGATAGCTGCTGCATTGGCTACCATTGCTGGGGGTGAATCACAGGACGCTGCGGATGAGTGGCCTCTCGGCTCTTGGGACATATTGTCCGACTCTGATGCGTAGGACACTACTTATACAGATCAGCGATATTCCTATCGTTTTTCTTTGACTCATGTTTACCATTATTTTTTACTCTTTTTGAAGGTTTTTTATCCTTTTATATACTTATATAATACATACATTTCTGTTAATAATTATTATTTTATTTATTTTCCTATGTATTTCCAAATTCTTACTCCCTTATATTATTTAAAAATTGTGTTTTGCTAAAAAAACGTAAAGACACAAAACAAAATTTTATTGTCGTAGATATATAGTAATTGTCAATTTCATATATATATATATATATATATATATATATATATATATATTATAGAATATTATAGAAATTACTAGGGCAAAAATAATTTCCCAAATATAGTTATGAGACCTTTTTTTTGGTTTTAAAAAAGTATTCAAATAATGCAAATTGAAAGAAACACACAAGAATATAGTAATAATATATATATATGTATATATATATATATATATATATATATATATATATATATATATATATATATATATATATATATATATATATATATATATATATATATATATATATATATATATATATATATATATATATATATATATATTATGCATTTATTTCCTTAATGATCTATATCTATTCTAGGGGCGGCGTTGCCTCGTTATGGGGTTTTATCTGGTTCACTGACCTCTTTATCTTATCAATATGGACCGACCTAATGTCTTCACCCTTTTTTATTACAACATTATGGTGTTTGTGGTCTATTTAATGATTTCATAGTCCCCGACGTATTCGTCGTCGAATTTCCCTTTCTGAGGTTCCTTGATTAGCTTTTCACATTTAATTTCCGATCATAATAGTGTTTTGTTCGGTATTTCGACTGCACTAGGTTCATTGCCACTAGCGTTTGTAACTGGCTTAGATTTTCAGCTAGGTCTGCAAGGTAGTCATCGTAGGTAATTAGTTGTTCCCTGGGAGGAAATCTAGAAGGTGTGCGGGCACGTATTCCGAATACGAGTTCGTGACGTGTATACCCTGAGCTATCATGGATTGTGGTATTATATGCATGCTGGGCCAAAGACAACAATTTTTCCCATGTATCGCGGCGCCCTTGCGAATAGCTTTTTATGTGTTCCGTTAGGGTGTGATGCATTCTTTAGATACTTCCGTTTAATTGGGGGTGATAAGCGGTCGTATTATATTTTTCAATGTTGAACATATGGGAGAATTCCTCTAAGATGCGGCTATTATAGCTTTGTTGATAGTGCGCGTGCTACTTCTTTAGCAGTAGCTTGATGCAGCGGAACTAAAATACAATATTTTGTAAGTGCATCCTGTATAGTCAAAATGTGTCTGCGTCCGGACTCAGCAGCTTATAGAGGTCCGTAGAAATCCATTGAAATTTTATCAAAGGGCCGTGATGGTGTATCCGTTATAAGCATTGGCAATCTTGTTTTTACACGCATTAGCTTCTTGGATTGACAGGTTGTGCATCTATTTGCAAACTGTCTGACGTCCGCTTGCATGTATTTCCAATAATAGTTCTGTGCCAGGCTATCGTTTCCTCGAAAGCTTTTACTATGCATTTAGCGTTAGCTTTCCTAAGAGGTCTGATTTCAATGTATTTCGAAAATAGGTCTTGAAATACTACGATATAACGACATTGTCCTTTACTATTTGGCAATGGGCCCAGGACGTCAGCTGTTACTATTTCCCAAGGTCCTTCTATTTTCCTTTGGGTCATAAGTCCCATTGGTGCCTGTTGGGGAATTTTGTACATCTGGCAATCTGGGCATTCTTTTATGTAACGAATAACATCCTTCTTCATCTTAGGCCAGAAATATGATTGGTGAAGCCGATGGTAGGTTTTATCGACTCCCATGTGCCCTGATTGTGGTGTGTTATGACATTCGAACAGAGCTCTTTCTCTATCGAACTCTGGAACTACAAGTTTCCAACTGTCTAAGTCGGTTACGATCGAATCAATCATGAGGTTGGGACGGTGTTTGTAAAGGCATTTATTTACAATTTTCCAATCTGGATATTTTCCCGGATTTTTCTTTACCATCTTTATTCGATTGGTATGCCAGCTATCCATATCCAATAGTCCCGTTGTTGCTAAGCAACAAACCTCGTCAAACGAACGAGACAGCGCATCAGGTACTTTATGGAGTGCTCCCTTGCGGTGTATAATCTCCATGTTGTAACCTTGAAGAGCTGTGGCCCATCTGGCTAACCTGCCAGCTGGGTCTTTTAAATTTTACAGCCAGGTGAGGCTACTGTGGTCGGTAATGACAGTGAATGTTTCCCCTAGGAGATATCCTCGAAATTTGTCTACTGCCCATATTACAGCCAGACATTCTTGTTCTGTTACTGTATAGTTACGTTCCGCTTTTGCTAAGGTCCTGCTGGCGTAGGCGATGGGATGCTCTTCTACCTGGATTATTTGGGTGAGCACCGCCCCTAGAGCGTAGCTACTACTATCAGTTTGTAGGCAGAACGGTAGGTTGGGGTCTGGTCGGGCTAAGACTGGGGCTTCAGTAAGAAGTATCAACAGTTTTTCGAAGGCTTGTTGTTGATCTTCTCCCCACGTCCAAGGGCCGTTTTTCTTCAGTAGTTCGGTAAGAGGGATTTTTATTTCAGCAAGGTTTTTAATAAAGCGAGCATACCATGCTACCATACCGAGGAATCGGTGAAGTTGCTTGAGTTTTCGAAGTGGGGCATAGTTTAGAATGGGGGCAATCTTATCTGGGTCTGTTTGGAGTCCTTCCTTGTTGACGACGTAACCCAGGTATTTAACTTCCGAGCAGCAGAACTCTGACTTTTCTCGGTTGATTTCAAACCCTTTGCCAGGTAGTCCAAATGCTGTATACTCTTTATTCTTTGTTGCTAGGGGGATCTGGTGATACGCGTGACTTAGGTCTATTTTCGAGAGGAATTTGGTGTTTCTTAGATTGTCTAGCAGCATGTCCATGTGGGATAAGGGGTAACCTTTTTTTCTTGTAACCCCATTTAGTGCTCGGTAATCGATACAAAACCATATTATACCGTCCGATTTCGGTTCAATTACGGGACAACTACTCCAAGCGCTTTCTGAGGGTTCGATAATTCCCTCTGCTAGGAGACGATCAACCTCAGCGTGGGCAGCAGCTAATAGTTTTGGGGAAATTCTACGAATACGTTGTTTTATCGGACTGCAACCTTCTACAATTATTTCATGAGGTTTTATCTTAGCCACTCCAGGGGTTGCGTCCGGTGAAGGGATGGTGAGATCGAATATAAGTTTATCTAGTCTTCGTTGTTGTTTTCCCGATAAGTCGGAGGTCCCTCCGATTGCTGCCGTCGCGATGATTGCTCCCGGATCCTAATTTTTCGGTTGGAATTTTCTCACTATTCCTTTGTCCGTGTGCCAAGTTCAGTGTTGGTGGCCTACCGTCATCTTCAATAGTGCCAATAGGTCCATGCCCAGTATGATATCGTAGATCATTGTTTTGGATACTCTGAGGTCCGCGGGTGTTTCTCTACCTTCGAGGTGGAATATAAATTTGGTAATACCTTCGATTTTTTCTTATTCGCCGTTTGGCATCATCATGTATCCGGTCTGGGGTATTATTTCAGCCCCTATTTGTCTCACCGCTTCTATCCCTATGAAGGAAGCAACTGCTCCACTGTCTACGAGTGCGGGGAAGACTTTTCCTGCTATATCGATATTAAGGTACAGACGATTATCATAGCTTTCGACTGGACCAATAGGCATCGGTATTTTCTCTCCATAACCCGAGTTGACCAGGCCTGAAGCTTTCGGTGTTGTTTTTGGCGTGGGTATTTGGGCCTGCCTAAGTTTAGAGGTTAACCTGGCCCTTACTGTTTCCCTCTTTGCTCGTTTCCCGCATTTGGTCTACATCTTGGGCACGTACGTATCGTTACGTCACGAATACCACATTTATAGCAGATGTTCCCTGTCCTTTTCGGACAGTCTGCTGCCCAATGGCCTGTCTCTTTGCAGACCCAACATGGGTATACTTTTCCAGTTGTCAGGTTTTCCTTACTTAATTTTAAGGGTTGAGTGGGCTTGTTATTGACGGTAGGTTTCGTGTTTTGGGGTTTTCGGGGAGGCGGTAGGGGGGTTTTGTTATTATTGCCGTTGTTTCAGTTCTTTTGTTTCGATATGCCTGGTGTGTGTTCGACATCTTTTTTTCGTCCGAATTCGACCAATTGGCCTGTTTTTGTTTTTACGATGTTGTCGACAGCTGCAACTTCGTTAGTGTCTTCTTCATCTGTTGAATCACTGTATTGTTGTACTGTTTCGATAGCGGCAATACGGTTTTTTCTCGAGGGTGGTCGATAAGCTCATTTAGCACAACGAATGTTCAGGTGGTGGTGGGAGTCTATATATCTTCTTCCGCTCCCTTCGCAGCTCTTCTTGTTGTCCCAAGGCCTGCAATTCTTCAAACGTATTGAATTGATACCTATTTATCTTAGCGAAATAATCCTCACGTAAATTGCGATAAGTTCTATCCAGTTGAGCTATGAGGGTCATTGGGGAGATGCATTGATTCATCAATGCTCGGATATTTGCGATGAACGTAGCAATTGATTCTTCGGGTCCTTGCGATCTTGACCTAATATCATCTTCTAATTGTAATTGGAAATCCGGTCTGCCATATTGTTGTGTTATGGCGTTTTCTAATTCCTCCAATGTTCGCCAGCTTTGTAGCAACGGGCGTGCCCAATACAAAGCTTGGTCTTTTAAAATAATGGGAATCATTTTCAAGATGTCCCGATCGGACATGTTACAGCTTCTCCGGCAATCCTCTATTCGAGAGAGGAATTCCCCTAGATCTGCTTTTGGTTCTCCATTAAAGCTTACATTATACTTTTGTATCAGACTGGCTACTCTAGTTTCGTGCTAGAACGAGGAATCATTATTCGAGCTTTGAGGATGTACTCGCTCCGGATTGTCAAGAAGCATTTGACCGTATGGCAAGGGGTTCGATGTATTGTAAGAGTGTCCTCCTTGGGGAATACTATACCCAAGGGGAAACTGTGCGAAGGGGTAATACCAATATGGATTACTAGATATTGGGACTTGGGTGTTTGTGTTCATTAATGGATAGCCTACGAGGTTAGGTGGTAAATGTGGGTTATTTGTAGAAGTTACTGCATTCGCTGTGTACGACGAATTATCGGGATATATTGTACTGCTTGGCAATGTTTGGGACCTGTCCGAGCCGTTATTGTGGACACCTTGGCAAGCAGGTGAGGGGTTCCATGTCTGTGGGATGGGTGCAGTACTTGGTTGCGATAAATTTAAATTTTTCGAGTTCGAATCCGATGGAGTTTGCGAGTAATTAGGTTGTATGGTTTGATTGGTGGATATGTGGTTCACTCCCTTTGGTGGTGGTGAAATTGGTCGGTAGGGCGTGGTGCTGATTGAAATGGTTGTGTAGATTGCGGTGTATGGTACATTGCTGTTTGTGGTTGCGAGTTTTGTACTGACTGGTTCGTGAGTGAATACGAATGTTGGTAATTTTGGGCGGCATTCTGAGTCCGTTGGTGTAGTGGAGGAGATGTTTGATTGGTATGAGGTGGGTACATTGGTGTGGGTAGGTATTAGTTATTTGTGCGGGTTGATGCGTGTGAAAAGTGGGGTATATTGGTGTTTGTGAAAGTGGAAGGGGTTCGGTGGTAGGGTATGTCGGTACTTGTGCAGATTGGGACGTTTAGACGGTAGGGTTGTTCGGTATCTGTGGTGGTTTGGAGGTTTGGGCGGTAGGGTAGTTCGGTATTTGTGACTGTTGGGGAATCTGGGTGGTCGGGTAGATTGGTATTTGTGGAGGATGGGGAGTTTGGACGGTATGGTTGTTCGGTATTTGTGTAGGTTGAGAGGTTTGGACGGTAGGGTAGTTCGGTATTTGTGGCTGGTGGGAAATCTGGATGGTCTCGTAGGTCGGTATATGTGGAGGTTGGGGAGTTTGGACGGTAGGATGGTTCGGTATCTGTATAGGTTGGGAGTTTTGGACGGTAGGGTAGTTCGGTATTTGTGTCTGTTGGGAAATCTGGATGGTCGGGTAAGTCGGTATTTGTGGAGCTTGGGTACTTTGGACGGTAGGATTGTTCGGTATCTGTGTAGGTTGAGAGGTTTGGACGGTAGGGTAGTTCGGTATTTGTGGATATTGAGTTGTTTGGACGGTATAGTAGGTAGGTATTTGTGAGGGTTGAGAGGTTTGGATGTTAGAGTATGGTGACATTTGTGGGGGTTGGGGGGTTTGGTAGGTAGGGTAATTAGTTATTTGTGTAGGTAGTGCGGGGTTTACGGTAGGGTTGGTCGGTATTTGTGGATATTGAGGGGTTTGTACGGTAGGGTAGTTCACTATTTGTCAAAGTTGGGGGATTTGTACGGTAGGATTTGTTTCTTGTGTTAGGTTCATTGGTGCATTATGGGTATATAGCGTAGAGTTTCTTAACGGTGCAGCTATGGGCGGGGAATTCGGCGAAATGTTTCCCATTGTCCCTTTGGTATGTTCTTGCATGCCAGCTGCCTGTAAAGGTGGAAGTTGAGTCCCCCCGAGATTTAGGTTTGCCTGCGAATATTGTAAGTTGTAGTTTGTCGGATCCACATTGTTACCGTCTATCGGATGATTTAGATTTGCCTGCGAATGCTGCGGGTTGTGGATTGTCGAGGCCGGATCTACATTGTTACCGACTGTTGGGTGATTTGGGTTTTCCCTTAATGAATCTCTGCCCCCTAGTTGCTGTTCTTGTATAGCCCCGCCCCCCGTTGCTCCTACCGGATTTGATGGTGTAGGCGGTGTGGTGCCCTCATCAACTGTACTGTTTTTCGGTTCACCTGTTTCGACAATAGTGGACATTTCTTGGAAGCTGAGAGTAGTTTGTTGATGGGATCCTTGACGCCCTATAGGTTCTACAGGTGTTTCTAGTAGTTGAGGTTCCGGCGGAATATGTCCCATCCCCGTATTCGGGGTACTATGAACGAGGTTCGACCCTTTATTTAATGGTAACCCCTCGTGGCCCTCATTTAAGGTTGTTTCAATGAAGGTACGCCTAATATTATCTTTCGTCCTATCTGAGGATTTCTCAGCTTCTTCGAGAATATCTTCTGTTTCCAACGACGGTGATTCTTTCCCTCGTTCGGTGGCACTATCTATTTCTGGGTCCCACGTAGCCCCTTGGTTACCGAATAGCCTTCGCAGGTCAAATCGTACTAATCGGTCAAGCCGTTGTGCTCGTGTGCCCTCTGTATTCAGCCTTGATCGCCGTAGACTATTTGCGACCAATTCATCCGAAAAAGTATTAAACAGTTCAGTTATACGAGTCCTCTCTAAATTGATTTGTCTAATCTTTGACGGGTCCATCTCAGGTAATTACGCTGTATAGGGGGGGGGGGGGGGGTTACGTTTCGTGAAGTTACGAGTTAGCTCACTTTTATTTGCTCTCCTACAGAATTTCTCAGATGTGGGTTTTTTTTTCATCAGCTTAATGCTGTATAAAAGTTAAAAAAAACAAAAAACGAATAGAGGAACAAAGCAGAAAAAGAAAACAACCAAACAATCAAGCTAATAGGGTAAGAAAAAAAATAAAATATTAAAAAAACTTAATTTAGAACTAGACGAAAAAAGAAAATGAAAAACGATGAAGTTCTCAAAGAGAAAATCACAGATGAAATATTGCAGAGAATACAAAAAAAATGAATAAGCAAAAGCAAGCAACAATAGGAAAAATAATTTTTTTTTTTTTTTTTTATAAGCAGTGTGTAAAGCAAACAAAAGTTGAAGCGAAGTATTACGATTGTCTAAGCGTAAGCGGGTATGAGGTATGCAAGCAGGAATATATTGGGTAGAAAGGTAGATGGTGGGTTTCTATCAAATACGATATTGGGTGAAGGGGTTCAAAAAGACTAATACTAAGAAGAAAATTCGAATTGTTTTCCTAAAAAAAAAAATTCTTTTACGAGGAAAAAATAAAAATAAATGTATTTTCTTATGATTTTGATATAAATAAAAAAACAATAAATATTACTAGGAGTTTTTTCTTTAAATAGACAAAAATAAATCCAGACGAACTTTATTAATTTAAGATATTTAACAACAACCACAATGATAATCTTTTTGTTCGTACAAATTTTCAACTTAATATTATTTAAGAAATCTGGAACTTTTTGTTAAATGGAATTGAAGATGCGAACAAACGAAAAAATTTTAAAATGGTATTGAGGATGCGAACAAACAAAAAAAATAATATAATTAACTAGCAAAAGCAAGGTCGCTAAGCGGAAATTCCATACAAGTATTTCTGCGTGCATGCGGTAGGGATACACAAGGTAAAATTCAACTACTGGCAATTTGTAGTCGGGTGGGGATCGATAGGGTCTCGTGATGTTGTTTACGTTCGGTATGGGCTGAGGAATGTGTGTTCGATAGGTGGAATATTACTAATTCAAAATAATATTGTACACTTATTTTAACGAAAGTGGATTACTGTAAGCTAGCGTTGTTTACAAAAAAAAATAAAAATGTATTGCAAAATTAAAGAATATTGCAAATGAAATAAAGGGTTTCTAACTAATTACGAAATAATGAAAAAATTGTAGGTAATAACAAAAAAACAAAATGATCGAAGTTATAATTTAAATTTACAATTAATTACCATGAAAGCAGAAAATTTTATAATTCCTTTAGTCAGGTCCAAATAGTAAATTAAACTTTTATACGAAATATTTATTCAACTATACGAGGTAAATAGAAAGTATTTATACTAAGTATTTATTCGACTATACGAGGTAACGAGAAAATATTTATACTAAATATTTATTCGACTATACGAGGTACCGAGAAAATATTTATAGTAAATATTTATTTCGAATTTTAATACGAATATTTACTACAAATAATATACTATACAAATTTCAATTTCCAAGATTTTGATCTGAATATTAGAAAAAAGTTTTATACGAAATTTTATACAAAGTGTACGAACTAGATTGGGTATTATCTATTCGTAACAAAACGAACAAAATTTATCGAAGGTGAACTATTCACATATTTTTGATAAATCCACTTTGTAACGATTAAATCACTATAGTGATTATAGGATTCATGGGAAATAGGTGTAAAATGTTATTGATTGGAGTGGGAGTTTATTGTAGCGATAGGCGGAGAAAATAAATATTATATATTACAAAATTGTGCATAAAATACATAAAATAGGGTACATGTGCGTAAAATATAAAATTATGAACATATAATAGTAATAAAAATGTTACCTTTTATTTTCGAGTGAGTGAGGTTTCTTAACTTTATGCTTTTATTCAAGTTCCAGAAAAATTTTTGTAACGTCGTGGCAATTTACGAATATACTATCATTATACGAATATACTATTATTATGTGAATATACTATTATTATAAGAATATACTGGTATTGTGTGGATATACTATTATTATATGAATATACTAGTATTATGTGAATATACTATTATTATATGAATATACTAGTATTATGTGAATATACTATTATTATAGTAATGATGAGTAATATTAATTTATTAAATTTATGTTGTGAATATTCTAATTTTAAAATGAAAAAATAAAAATAAAGGTATCTATTCACGGCTATTTAATTGAAAATAATTTCCACTGCGTGTATTTATAAGAAAAATGTATTTAAATCTGAATATAATTGCTCCAGTTATGTACCGTTGCTAATCACATTTACTAATCTCTGTAAATATTTTTAATCAAAACAAAAGTTTGTTTGTTATACTATTATTTAAAATCGTTAAACAAATGGAATAACAATTGAGTCACAAAAAGATTTTAAATAAACTAATTTTTTTTTTAAAAATGTTGAAGTAGATTGTAGAGTCTATACTGTATTTAATGAACACGTGTTGCCAAAACTTATTTTCAACTATCTCCTAAAATTCTCGTTTTGATATTACACAAAAAATTTCGAAATTGTTGATAATTTCACGAATTTTATTTAAATATTTTTCAACATTAATACTCAAAGAAAATTTTTTTGGAACTTCACCACGCACTCACTCACTGATTATCACACTAAATGTTGTATTTATACAATCCTAATTATTTAGGATATACGTATACATTTTGGGGATATATTTCATTGTATTTATGCCAATGTGCAAAATGCAAAATAATCAGCATATATTATTAATGCCAAGTAATGCTAGCGTGGCCTACCGCCTGACGCCAACAAAAAAAGATGGCTGTCTGCGAGACTATCTCGTGGCGCACATGCAAAAATGGCCAGCTACAAGCCGTCGCGGCGTTGTCAAGCGTCTCGCCGCAGCCGCGTGTATATCACTCGCGAAAATTCCAACTATATATTAAAGGTGCCACTATATGTTTAAATTCACCTGCACTGTCGTATTCTACGAATTATTAATCACGAATTAATTTCCTTTAAATTTTAATTTAGTTTAATAATTTAATTCAAATTTCACCGGAATTTTTTTTTCGACCCCACGTTACTGCGTTAATTTTATAACACGTTGGGCGTCAATTTTATGACAATAATTTTGGGCTAATTTACCCAATATTATTGCGCCGCACATGCAGGCTTTAACATTTTTTTTTTTTTTTTTATTTAACGTCGCCATGTTTGTGCTCCCATGTGGTGCTAATCGGCGACGGGGGTTTCCGGTGTTATTGTAAACAAAGCACATGTAATTTCTACAGTGGTGCTTGTATCAATCGGCAGAGACTGGGATGCGAACCCGGGTCACCGGCGTGGGAATCCGACACTCTACCGACTGAGCCGCCGTATGCCCCAGGCTTTAACATTAATTTTATTCGAGGATTGAAAGAAATGATACAAGGGATTTAGGATAATACTGTGAACACTTGTGGTTTATTCTATTCGTTTTAAAAAAGTTGAGCGCCAGCTGCTCGAATTCGCAGCACGATTTTACAATTATTCGACTGATACACTAAGTCTACTTATACGATAAATTAGCTACGGTGAGCACGCGGTACGGTGGGAGCGGTAAATGTATGGGATGGGAAGAAGCTACTCCTCAGGGACGCGAATTCAAAAGATTTCCGGCGACGAAACACACTTGGAAACGGCGGCGACGCGACGCTCGACCGCACGCGGCGCAAGCTTTACAAAATCACGATCGGAGTTATATATATATATATATATATATATATGATTATGTACCCGCACTAAGCACGAAAGTATTCTGTGCATCTTACTCTTTGAAATCGGGTGTGGCCTCCTTCGATGACACAGATGGGTAGGCTCACACTATGGACGAAGGATATAATATCGATAATCACCACGAGGCGTTCTTTGTTAATCGTGTTCGTACGGAGCTATTGTCGGAAAAGCGAAGCGTCGATGTACGTAGCTCAGTACGAAGTGGACTTGTCGTCCTTCGTCACCTCGGCGCTCAAGTTTCGGTGGTGTGGACAGAGCCCGCCTGGGGGCGCAGTGCGTGCTTTGGCGAGGGAGAAAGAGAAGTGCGAAGGAGGAAAGGGAAGCGTCTGCTCGCGGTGGCGTCATGCTATGCGGCATGTGGCCGACGGCTTGCGGACGGAGTTGGAGAGGACGAGGAAGGACGAGTGGCCAGGGCGAGGGAGTGCGACGAGGGATGCAGAAGGAGGGATATCGGGGCGATAGTACCGATGAAGGGGCACGATGACGAGAGCTTCAGGACCCCGGACGGCGTATTTGCAGCAGGAGCAGTGGGCACGATTAACCTCGAAGAGGTTATGTTTATATGCAGCTTCCACTGCATTCACCCACTGCCTTTATTATCAGGTGAGATCAGTGTTTGGTGTGTGACTGTGATCTTCCTTTACTAATGATGTGTTGTTTTCAGGTGTCTAAGAGTGCTTCGGAGGCTGTTGCTGCTGCTGTTATGGGGGAGCGGCCCACGAGTTGAGCTGCATTGCTGTATCTGCGGGACTACCCTGCCTCTGCAAACCCCCCAGACCAGGTAAGCGAGTTCCCATTTGATGTACATGTATGCTATACACTAATCCTCGTTTATTTTTCTAGAATGTATGCTGCAGGCCTCCTTTACGTCTAGAGAAGCAGCCGCACCGTCCAAGGTGGATCTATCTATGCCCTTCATGGCGTACAATCAGGTGGGTATCATTCCAATCCTTTCTACTTCTCTTCCTAGTTTCTAATCTTTTGTGTGTCTTCTTAGGTTGGTTCGACGGGACAGGAGTAAGGAGAGGAGACGCCAGAGCGTGCTCAGCGTACCCCAGCCGAGGTCAGCCAGCTTCCACCTATGCGAGGCTTAATGGGAAGACAGCTACACGTCTTCTTCAGCTGCTCCAGGGCATGAGAGCTCGCTTGCTCTGTGTCGTCCGATGGAATAGTGTATGTGTATGCGTACGTGTATAGTGAGTGAAATTGGTAAGTCATGTATCTCGTTCACATTGTGTAACACGCACAAAATGTGGTGTTACAACATATATTGCAGAATAAAAAAATAAGAAAACTTAACCGTTCATCAGAGATACTGTTGAAGATTGATTTTGTCGGAAGGTCTAAAAATTGGTAGTATTTCATAGTGAAATCTGCAATAGGCTAGTCTATTTAAGGAGCGTTCACACAGTTTTGAGTGAATACTATATATACAGGTATATTTAAGGAGTCACACAGCTGTTTTATTGACTATCTTGAACACAAACAAGAAACCCACCTTGTAATTGATATAAACTATCAGCTGTCACTGTCCACGCATGCTCAAAAATATCCACATATATTGCATAATTAAGAAATAGCACAATTTTCCTGGTCATCAGAGATACAGTTGAAGATTGATTATGTCGGAAGGTATAAAAACTGGTAGTATTTTATAGAGAAATCTACAATGGGCTAGTCTTTTTTAAGAGCGTCCACACATTTTTGTGTGAATACTCTGTATACAATCGTATTTCAAGAGTCGCACAGCTTTTTCATTGACTGTCTTGAACGCAAACAAGCACACCACCTTGTAATTGTTATGTCCATGCTTGCTCAGAAATATACACATATATTGCAGAATTAAAAAATAAGAAAACTTAACCGTTCATCACAGATACTTTTGAAGATTGATTTTATCGGACTGTCTAAAAATTGATAGTATTTTATAGAGAAATCTGCAATGCGCTAGTCTTTTTAAAGAGCACCCATACAGTTTTTAGTGAATACTATATACACAGACGTATTTCAGGACTCACACTGCTGTTTTGTTGACTACGTTGAACACAAACAAGAAAACCACCTTGTACTTGTTATAAACTATTAGCTGTCACTGGCCACACATGCTAAAAAATATCCACATATATTGCATAATTAAAAAATAACACAATTTTACTGGTCATCAGAGATACCGTTGAAGATTGATTATGTCGGAAGGTATAAAGACTGGTAGTATTTTATAGAGAAATCTACAATGGGCTAGTCTTTTTAAAGAGCGTGCACACATTTTTGTGTGAATAGTATATATACAAACATATTTGAGGAGTCACACAGCTTTTTCATTGACTATCTTGAACGCAAACAATCACACCACCATGTAATTGTTATGTCCATGCATGCTTAGAAATATACACATATATTGCATAATTAAAAAATAAGAAAACTTAACCGTTCATCAGATATACTGTTGAAGATTGATTTTGTCGGAAGGTCTAAAAATTGGTAGTATTTTATAGAGAAATCTGCAATGTGCTAGTCTTTTTAAAGAGCATCCACACACTTTTGAGTGAATACTATATACACAGACGTATTTCAGTAGTCACACAGCTGTTTTATTGACCTTCTTGAACATAAACAAGAAAACCACCTTGTAATTGTTATAAACTATCAGCTGCCAGTGTCCACGTATGCTCAGAAATATTCACATATATTGCATAATAAAAAAATAACAAAACTTAACCGGTCATCAGAGATACTGTTGAAGATTGATTTTATCGGAAGGTCTAAAAATTGGTAGTATTTTATAGAGAAATCTACAATGGGCTAGTCTTTTTAAAGAGCGTCCACACACTTTTGAGTGAATACTATATATACAGATGTATTTCAGGAGCCACGCAGCTCGTTTATTGACTATCTTGAACACAAACAAGAAAACCATTTTGTAATTGTTATAAACTATCAGCTGTCACTGTCCATGCATGCTCAGAAATATTCACATATATTGCATAATAAAAAAATAACAAAACTTAACCGGTTATCAGAGATACTGTTGAAGATTGATTTTGTCGGAACGTCTAATTATTGGTAGTATTTTATCGAGAAATCTGCAATGTGCTAGTCTTTTTAAATATCATCCACACACTTTTGAGTGAATACTATATACACAGACGTATTTTAGTAGTCACACAGTTGTTTTATTGACCTTCTTGAACACAAACAAGAAAACCACCTTGTAATTGTTGTAAACTATTAGCTGTCACTGTCCACACATGCCCAGAAATATCCACATATATTGTATAATTAAAAAATAACAAAACTTTACTGGTCATCAGAGATTCTGTTGAAGATTGATTTTGTCGGAAGGTCTAAAAATTGGTAGTATTTTGTAGAGAAACCTGCAATGCGCTAGTTTTTTTAAAGAGCATCCACACACTTTTGAGTGAATACTATATACACAGACGTATTTCAGTAGTCACACAGCTGTTTTATTGACTATCTTCAACACAAACAAGAAAACCACCTTGTAATTCTTATAAGCTATCAGCTGTTGTTGTTCACTCGTGCTTAGAAATATCCACTTGTACTGTTAGATTTAAAAATGACACAACTTTACTGAATTCATAAATATTGTTGAAGATTGATTTTGCGGTAGGGTCTAAAAACTTGATTTAAGTACTTGATTTGATAATTATATGTACACATCATGGCAATATCAGAGCAGATATTCAATTACTTTTTCCCCGTGATTGTGTGGTATTTTTCTGGTGCGTTTTTAATGCTAGACATTCCCTGCTCTTTCTTTCCAAGTTCCTGATCCAATTTAAATCCATACTTTGCCACGATATTTGCTGCAACAGAAGACCTTGTTTATTCTTGACGTACGATGCTTTTCGAAATCGTTGTACAGAGATATATTTTCATCACGTAATAAAAACAAATCACGTAAAAACAAACCGTTTTATTATAATACAAATGACACTAACGTTCATCCTTCATCCTGATCAACAATTGGTTTTAATAATAGGTTCGATAGAAAAAAATTTTGTTGTTGTCGTCTGCACTGTCTGCAGGCACTATATATATGTATATGAATAGAGAAAACGGAAGTCACACATATAATATATATATATATATATATATATATATATATATATATATATATATATATATGAATAGAGAAAACGGAAGTCACATATATATATATATATATATATATATATATATATATATATATATATATATATATATATATATATATATATATACACAAATATACGTATGATCAGAGAAAACGGAAATGCGGAGAACATTCTGAAAAGAAAAAATTTGAGCAAATATATTACGCTTTATGTCTTTAATTAGATTAATCTTTTTTAACACAAACTTTTTTTACGTGATAGACTGAATTATTATCTCTTGAAACAGTGCCAATAGACTGTACATAAGTCAATCAGTGTTTATATATTGATATTTAAAGATTTTGAAGAGGTTAAAAAGGCACAATTAGACGTATATAAGAGCCACGGTGCGCCCTTCGGCTTCGTATCGTACCGTGAGTATACTTATACGTGCCAACGGGCCCTACCACGCCCCTTGATATGTTCCTAGCTTCTGTTTACAGATACAACCGTACTACTCACGACTGATAAATTGTACATCCATAATGTAAGTCATTAGTACTTAACCCATTTCTTCCCAAGCGGCCATTTTATAGTCGATTGGTTTTTTGCCTAAAACCACCATTTTGAAATTTTCCAACGTAAATTTCAAAATTCTGACTTGAGAATCGGAAAGAGCGGACAATTTTACTTCAGAAAAGTGCTATTGGTTATTATTATTTTTTTCGACAATTTTTTAGGCAAAAAACCAATCGACTATAAAATGGCCGCTTGGGAAGAAATGGGTTAAGATGCATTGTAGCGCCAAATAAATGTTCATAGTTAATAAATATTCATAGTACATCAAGAGAACAAGAAGAAATGACAATTGAATAAAGTATTTAAGTACAACTGTACATATAATCGTAGGATAAGTATTTAGCTAGATAGAAAGCGTTAAACACAAGCGATTAGCATAGACTAGGTTAGCATATAAGTTAGTTAGTTGCGCACAGGGTGAGCACTTCCCAAATAATCCGCGAACCACGTGGCCGCGCTTCCGTTTAGTAGGGGGGAGTTTGTAACACCATATTTTGTGTATGTTACACAAACTTCCAGTCTATAGAACGAGCTGCTCAGTACAAGTCCGCTTCCATGCGTGAGACTTTAACGACTTCGACTACAACGACGACGACGAACAAACTGGTGGGGACATGAGTATGTTAGGCGTAAAACAAAGCATAGTCTGATCAGTTTCTCGGACAGTAGTCGTCGCTAATACGCGCACCTCTCAAAAGCTTAAAAGGGATTACGTTATTGAAATACAGGGATTTCGCTATTCATATAAAAACTTTTTACCGAAAGAAGTTGAAGCGATATCAATACAAAATCGCGTCATCGGACACTGGATAGTGTGTGCACCATGCGGTTTTAACGATTTACCTACGGACGTGCGTCACCCTAACAATTACTGTTCGCTAGATGTGAACGGTCTACAATGGTTTGAAGGCGAAGTTTCTCTTCGCCAATTAGGACGTCACTTATACAACATAGCAAGGGATGCTC
The DNA here is from genome assembly GCA_949152435.1 of Gastracanthus pulcherrimus. Lineage (NCBI taxonomy): Eukaryota > Metazoa > Arthropoda > Insecta > Hymenoptera > Pteromalidae > Gastracanthus > Gastracanthus pulcherrimus. The sequence continues at coordinate 68,014,523 of OX424574.1, forward strand.
AGTGAAAGTCCGATGCTCGACAGAACTAGCCTATACATTACCTAATGGCACACTACTCTCTCACTACACTCACTATACACATATACACACACACTCACTATTCTCCTTGACGACACAGAGCAAGCGAGCTCTCCAACACCCTGAAGCAGTTGAAGATGACGCACAGCTGCCATCCCATAGAGCCTTGCATAGGCTGGAGCTGGCTGGTCTCAGCTGGACTGCACTGAGCGTGTCCTGGTGTCTCCTCTCCTTGTTCCCTTTCTCTCGAACCAACCTAAGAGCACATACGCGGGGATTAGTACTTAAGAAAATAAGCAAAATGGCATTAGAATAATACCCACCTGGTTTTATGTCCTAAAAGGCATAAATGGGTCCACCTTGTGCAGAGAGGCTGCTTCTTTGGATACTCTGGAGGCCTGAAGTATACACCTTAGAAAATTATTGTAATTCGTATTTTCAGACTTGTAATTGGTATTTTCAGACTTGTAATTGATATTTTCAGACTTGTAAATAAGATCACTGTTTATAACCAGTTATACAACGTGGCTATCACCGAAGTAATAAGACAGTCATGTGACGGTCACGTAACTGTCACAAGACCATTCAGAAAGTGACGAAAATTTGTGACTGTAAGCACTTTATGCGATCTTTTGCATATGCCGTTGCATAATTGAAGGGCTGAATGTAATAACGGTAGTATCTTTTTGGCAATTTTTATCTCTAATTATTATGCTTACAAGGAGAGTGCACACCCTCCGAGAAATGGATGTTGGTCAGACTTTGGGAGGTGGTTTCTAGTACACAAAAATGAAGCCTGACACCCGTAATTCATTCCAATGTGCACTTGTCGAAAATTTTAATGAAATAGGTACCTTATCTTTTGACCATAACTCTACAAGTATTTATTCTGGATAAATAATCCAAAAGATGATGAAATATAAGTGGAAAGACCTTGAATTTCAGCTCATATTAATATTCTTTACGTAACGGAGTTTAATTAAAAGCTCATTTCACCTACTTTTTATTATCTTTTGGGTCATTTATTCATAATAAAAACTTGTGTAGTTATTGGCAGAAGAATAGGTACATTTTTTCATTAAAATAAAGCATATTTCGATTAAATTGCCTCATATTTTGACAACAAGGGCCCATTAGAATGAATTACGGGAGCCAGGTTTCATTTTTGGGTACCAAAAACCACGTCCTAAAGTCTAACTAAAATTTGTTTCACGGAGGGTGTGTACTCACCTTATCGGATAAAGATACAAAAAATATTTTTTTACAAAATGACCGAGTTTGACAACACTATATTTTTTAATTTATTATCCTATTATTTGAGATAAAAATCATGAAAAAAATGTACTAGTACCGTTATTTGTACTTGCAGTGTTGGGTAGTAACTAGTTAGAAGTAGTGAAGTTACCAAGTTAAGTTACGTTACTTGTAACTTTTTGGTAACTTTATTACCTTTTTTAATAAATAACTTTTAACTAAACTAGTTACATTTGGAGTGCCAACTTGTAGCTTTTTATTTAAAAAAATAAATTGCTTTAGTATATCTGATTGATAAAACTATATGCTTGTATAACATACACGTCTAAATCCAAGTCCCACTTCAAAGACAAAAATTTTCAACCTACAATAAATGTTTGCATTATTTCGAATTATTGTTCAGAAAAATTTGAAATTTTGTATACTAAATGAATAAATAAAAAAATATAAATTAATAATTAAAATAAAAATAAATTAATAAATAAAATAAAAATAAATTAATAAATAAATTAAAAATAAATTAATAAATAAAATAAAAAAATAAAATTAAAAACTAAAAATATTCCATGATGTGTGGGTAAGAACCTCCCAACAATCTTCCAGCGTACTTTCTAAATTCTAAATAAATAAATAATTTTAAATAAGTTTATCAAAAGTTTCTGTAAAAGTTCGAAATATAGTTTATGGCCATCTACAATGTGAACCAAAATAATTTGGAAACAATTCGATAAATCTTTTAATCTTTCTAAATAATATGATCAAAAATCATTCTCGAAATATTTGAATAATATTTCATGAAATATTTTAGGAAATATTTCATGAAATATTTTAGGAAATATTTTTATAATAATTCATATAAAATTTGCAAAAATGTGTAAAAGTTTTGAAAATATTTTCTTAAATTTTTAAAAAAAAATTATTGCACATAAAAAACCTACAACAAAACGTTTCTTAAACATTTCTGAATTATTTTCTGAAACATATTTTGTTTTAATTTTATATACATTTCATGAAATATTTCTGCAAGGTTTTGTAAATATTTCATAATATTATTTCAGAAAGGCTTTTGCAAACTTTTTATAAAGTTTACACAAACTTACAGTAAGCTTTCTTTGAAATTTTTCCTGAAACATTTCACTGAAACATTTTGTGCTGTGTTAGATTACAATACATAATATCAAACGTTAGAGATGAGATCAAAATTATTGTTCTGTTTGCCTTGTTAATATCACCAGCGTCAAAAGGCCCATGTAAAACTAATGAAGTGGCCAGAATTGGAAGTGGTCTATCGGTGGTAAGCATCACTAAAGAGATTTTTTTCAACAATCTTTTCAGTTCAAATAGAAGAAGATACAATACTGAAGATAACAAGCTTTGAATCGTTGCAATAGGTTGTTTAGTTTTTTTGCAATCACGCCTATCAATTTAGAAAAAACGTAAAAATTAAAACTGGAGAAAACGTCCTTCAAAGTTTTCAATAAGAAAAAGTATAAATTTTCGATTATTTACACTAATAATCCGCTAATCATCTATTTCTGGTCCATATAATAGACCTTCAGCTTCCTCAAAAACCTAATTTTGATGCACTTTCTCGAGTTTATGAGCCGTACGAGCTTACTTGCTGGAAAATGAGTGGCGCCTGTTTTCCCTCTCGAGCCGTTACGCGTCAGCGTTATCAGCAAATATTTCACAGTGCTGGCCAATACTCAAATTCAGCAACTGCATGGTACTCAAAACCGCAGAATATCATTCATTGAACATACCTGCAACCATGTAGGCTGCAATTTCAATGACTTCTTGATCAGTATGCAGATGTTTCGGATTCAGGCGCCAGACTGTCCAGTTGAACGACTCATTGGAATTTTGTGTGTGACCGCCCAAGCATCACGTTAAAATTTCATCATTTGAAAGTTCCTCATAGATTGGGCAAATGTGTTTCTCAACTTTTTTGTCAATCAATCGAGCAGGATGCTTAAAAGATTCTACTTGATTCATGAATTCAGCCTTGCGGCATTTACACCAGCTGTCGGCGCCTGCCGGACAATTCTCGTGCCGATGAGATTTATCTGTGGAACAATAATGATCCAACGTTGCTATTATAGCTTTTTTTATCTCTTGATCACAATTAATATTTCTCCTAATTGCCAAGCCATAATAAATCGTTAGCTTTTTAATGAGACTTTTCGTTAGGCGCTTCTTACCTCTGAGCATCGCTTGTTTCTTTTTATTTCGGGGTTAAGTACCCATACATTTTTGTACGTGTTTCATGCACACATTTTTGGAACAGGGCAATCGTCACCACATTGATTTATCTTCAGAATACCCGCAAAAATTTTAGAATCGCCATCACCGATGTAATTTGTATATTTTACGTCAAATTTTTCTTCGAAAACACTTCCACGATAGAATCCACCACCACCTTCCCTGCTGAACCTTCATGATTTGAGGAACATGATTCTTTGTGTTCTTCATACCATTCTTCAAAGTCGTCGTCGTCTAATGTTTTCTTTTTTAGGGTACAAGAGTGACACTATGCACTTTTTACGATGAGTTGTTACTTCGTAGAATGAAGTAAAGCCACGTTTTATCCAGGATCCATCGCCGGACACTTTCAAATGAGTTTCGGATCTCTTTGACAACTTCCTTACTGACAATTTTAAACATCAATTCCGACGCTGAGTGAAGATGCTGCACTATCTTATCGTACGCTGATTTCGACAAACTTTGACACAGATCCAAGAGATCACAAGACATATTGATGCCTTCTCGTCCAATTCCAAGAAGCCTCATAACGAACACGATCCGTCTATTTATTTCGCAACCGGCATTTATCAACGGTCTTGAATTGATTTCTCTTCGACTGCACGTACACGATAGAACAATTTTAAAACCTAAGTCTCGATGTCCATTCTTTGCAAATGTTATGTTTCGTTTGCACGGTCTGCAAATTACAATATCAGTTGTCCCATGAAAAACTGTGAAAAATTCAATAATTCTATAAAAATGTAGTGGATTGACAATTATATCTTCGGTGCTCACAGTTGACAATTTCCTCGTACTACTGCTTGTATTCAACTCTTAATCGCCTGATCGAGTTGCGAAACGGCTTCAAAGCACGTTCGGAGGTCGATTTTTCACCTTTCGGATAACTTGACATGATATTCTTACGACGTGTACTCGCCAAGAATCACAACAAAACTAACCGTTGATGCTAGAATCAGCAAAGTAGAAACACGTACACAGATAGCTATTATACATCTTTATACTTCAATAAACCGTATTCCGGCTCAACACGACACTACTACAAACTCTAAATATTGTTTTGAAAGACCGTTGAACCTTTTCAGGTATGAAATTCGGAGTAAAATGTCCGTATGGTTGTGTGTTTATGTGTGTGGATGTGTGTGTGTATGTGTGTGTATGTGTGTGTGTGCGTGTGCCTGTGTGTGTGTGTGTGTGTGTGTGTGTGTGTGTGTGTGTGTGTGCGTGTGCCTGTGTATGTGTGTGTGTGTGCGTGTGCCTGTGTCTGTGTGTGTATGCGTGTGTGTCTGTGCCTGTGTGTGTATTTGTGTTAGTGCGTGCGTGCTGACATGCGTGCGTGCGTGTGTGTATGTGTTGGCATGTGTGTGTGTGTGTGTGCGGATGTGTATGTGTATTTGTGTGTATGTATGCGTATGTATGTGTGTAAATGTGTGTGCATACGTGTGTATGTACGTATGTCTGTGTGTGTGTATGTGTGTGTATGTGTACCTGTATGTGCGTGTGTGAGCGTATGAGTATGTGTTTGTGTTTGTATGTATCTGAGTATCGATACCTCGAGTAATCTACGGTAAAATTTCATGTTCTAGGGCTCATTTTGATTGTTTCTTTTTATACAAACGGTGTACAAAAATAATTTTTTTAGTTTTCGGATTAGTTTTTGTTTATTAGCGGCTTTTCGATTTTTGGGCTTTAGTTTTTCGAATTTTTTGGTATGTTAGAAGTAATATCAGCGATCCAATGCAAGTTCATTTGAAAGAGCATATAATTACCTATTTTCTACCACCCGAAATTTTCAATTAGGTGTATCCTTTCTTTGTTATACACGGATTCATCATTTTCCGTTTGAACAATGATTTCTCTGAAATATATATTGAGGTGGTTAGGATAATCGAAAAGATTACTCTGTAAAATTTTTTAGACATTTTATTTTTCTATACCTGAAAAAAAATCAATTTGTAACCAAAATCGATTTTCTATGGCAAACGATAACTTGAGTCAAATAGCATTATTCCTTCTAAAATTTTCCAAAAAAGTTGATGTTTACTATCCTTTTGCTAAGTTATTTGCTAAGATCATGAGGACTTTTATTTTTCGAGATATTCGAGGTAAATTTAAAAAAAAAAAAATTTTGATAATTTTTTTGGGTATTAGACGGTAATTATTGACCAATGAACGCTTCGTTTATTCATTGTTTCATGAAGATTTTAAATCATAAAGAATTTTAAGGATTCTTAGAATTGTTTCTGTTTTATAACGTTTTTGCATTTTTTATGTTGAATTTTCACGGCATTTACGCGGAAATTTGTGATCAATAAAGGTTCATTTTTTACGTTATTCGACAAAGATTTTAAATTAAGAAGAATTTTTAAGATTTATCGATTCATTTTTGTTATATAACGGTTTTTCATTTTTATGTTATTAATTTTTTTTCAAAATATTTTTAATCGATTTTTTCTTGAGCATTATGCGGTATTTTAAATAAAAAAAATGTAATTCATCGATTTGTTTTTGTTTTATACCATTTTTTAATTTTTATTATATTTTTGTAATAAATTAATAAATTAATAATTCATTAGTCGACCAAAATTACAAAATTACGAAAAAAATTTATTGGTAAAAGTAGTATATACATTTATTATATTCATAAATAAAATTATTCAATAATAATAGTGTTGCAAAATTTATTATTGTCTCTTGAATAAAATGTAACTTAATATGTACAATTTTTTTACACAATTTAAATATTTTTTCATAATCTATGCAGCTGCTATACTTTTGCATAGTTTCAAAAAATGTCTTATTTATTTCAGACCATAAATTGAATTTTAACAGAGTCATAAATATTAACTTTTTTCATTCATAGTTTTTATTCATTTTAGTTTTTACATGTACTTAGTAAGACAAATATATTTTTCAGATGTCAAAGAAATTATCTTTACACTACCCGATGTTCCATTCAATTTTTCAATTAGAAAATGATCATAATTAGTTAAATGTGAATACAAATTGGAACGGACATTTTTTCTTTATAATTAAGATTACAATGTGATGTTCTGGGTTTATATTTATTAATAATATTTTAATATATAATTCAAAAAGTCGGGGCTTTTCTTGCGACGTGCCGAGCGGCGTCCGCGTATAAGCTTATTTGCGTGGCTAAGGCGGAAAAAGAAGGCTGGGATGGGAGTTGTGATCGGACCTTACAGTCCGTGTCAGTGTAAAATTTATTGTAACTTTATTGTAATTAATATATGCAGGATTCCTTACCTTGAACATCTCTGAATTGTGTTGATAAATGAGTACGACACCTTTAGTTTGAATTTGTATTCCGTATTTATTATTTAGAATTTATTCAATATTCACAATAGTTCAAGTTTGACAATTTTTTTTTTATTATTAAGCCTTGTCAACCCCTTCTCGAGATTATTTGGCTATACATAGAATTTGATACATACTTAGTATTACATTTATTGATTGCGCTAAACATATATTAACGTTATATATAAATTAAATAGAGTATGTACAAAATTAGTAAAATTCTTAAATATTAAGATTACAGGTTTTGATGAATTGAACAAAAATTTTGCATAATGAAAGTTTGGCTACGCTGACGCTGACGAGTGATCTTGCGATCATAGGCAAATATATACCTTTTTGTTCGAGTCTTTTTATAAATTTAATTCTTTCGTTGGAGTACAAAGGACATTGCCACAATATATGGTCTAAGTTCTGATTTTCCTGCCCACAAGAACATCGGGCATCATTAACCATATTTACTCGTTTTAATGATGCAGCTAAATTATAATGATTCGCTCTGCAGCGATTCATTGTCACGATTGTTTCGCGGTCCAACTGAACATTTGAGAACAGGGCTTAGCTTTGTCTGTGTAGTGGTATCGAAAGTAATCTTGACCTTTTTCTAACCCACTTGTCTCTAAAGTCAGTTTACTATGTCTTTTTGCTGTCTCCCTAAACTCATGGTATAGATCCGAAAACGGTATGTGTATGTTTCTATCATGATCCTGGTTTGTCGCTGACTTCGCTAATCGATCGGCAGTCTCGTTTTCATTGATTCCCCTGTGAGATGGAATCCAAAACAATTCAATTTTATTATTATTTGAGCTTATATTGAATTTAAGAATCTTTTCTTTTATGTGATATATGATATTGATGGTTTTTATACTAATTTCGGTGGATTGGAGTTTTTGTAAGACGCTGAGGGAGTCTATGAAAACGAGAATGTTAGATTCAACATTTTTTAGTGTCAGATCTAGTGCATCGTTTAGTGCAGTGGTCTCAGCTGTAAAAATGGATGCTTGCTTTTGGATACTGCTCTGAAGCGAGAAGCCGAGATAATTACACACACATGCCGTTCTCACTGATGCTGCGCTGTCAATTTTACTCCCATCAGTGTATATAGCAATCGCGTTTTTCGTTACAATGAAATCATTTAATACTCTATTAGGGTCTTTGTCTACTTGTAAGCGCCTACCCAGTTTTGTATCATATTCAATGGTTGTATTGAGAGTTTTGTATTTATGTGAATATATGCTGTAGTGTTTAACCGTATCAATTATGTTTCTCAACGGTGTTAAGACGTGTATGCATTTTATGAGGAGACGATCTCGTTGTTTAACTTTTTTGCGCTTTGTGTGATATCTGATGACTGACTGACGAACGGGCAGACTTTTTTTGGAACTTATTTTTGACAAGTATGAGAGACATAGATATTAGCTTCTTTCGTGCAGATAAGTGAGTTTCGATTCCGCGATGAGAACATTTGTGGGGGTGCTGATCCGATAGCCGAGGGCGTATCTTATAGCAGTATACTGAATTCTTTCGATGCTTTCGTATATGACTTCTGTATAATATCAACAGAGCGTTTGGATCGGCACCCCACCATGTTCTTCTAAGAAATTTCAAGATGTTCATCACGTTAAGACATTTTTTCTTAATAAGCGCTACCTGATGTTGGAATTTCAGTTAGTAGTCGAGCGTTATTCCAAGATAACGAACGGTTTCACTCGATTGGATCGTGACATTTCCTGATTTCCTGCTTGTTGAAGTGTATCAGTTGGGTTTTGTGAGAGGCGAGTTCTAGTCCAAGTTCTTCTAGGTTTTTTTTTAATGGTGTTAATTGACTTTTCCATGAGAGATACATGATTTAATGGACTTTCTTTTTATTAATATGGCGATGTCGTCTGCAAATTTGGAAACTATGGCACTTTTTGGAAAAATTTTTGTGACTAATCTGATATATAAGATGAATAAGAGAGGACTGAGAACTCCCCCCTGAAGAACCCCTTTGTAAACTTGTCTACAGGCATCTCCTATGGAATCTGTGTATATCTCTCTTTCATAATTTATAAATTTGACAAATTTTATTAAATTTATGGGGCAGTTAATTTCTGCTAATATATTCAGTAATAATTCGCATTTTACATTATCAAACGCTCCGGTTATGTCTAGAAACGATCCCAGAACATGTTGTTTAGCCTTGAATCCCTCTTCTATTATGAGTGTAATGTTTGTGAGATTGTCAACGCACGACTGGCCTTTGCGAAATCCTGATTGAGATGTAGGGAGGAGATTATTGGTCTCGACAATTTGCAAACGCAGGATGAGAGAGCTATAGGTCTAAAGGTAATATTGTCAGACTTTTTGTTAAAATGCAAGAATTGTTTTTGCCAGTCTGTTGGATAGTCATTTGTGCTGTACATTTCATTAAAAAGATCTATTAAAATTAATTTATACTTAATAGGTACTGTTTTTAGAATTTCATTGTCGATACCGTCGAGACCAGGGGCGGATTTCGTTTTTCTTAGGATATAGGGCTGCGTTGAATTCTGCGAATTGAGAAGGCTAGCTAAGGAAATCGTTTTCTTTACATTGGGGCAGCCATTCAGGGTCATTCGGTACCCATGCAGGAGTTATTTTTTCAAGTGCTTGATTAAGTTTTTCCTCTTCATTTGCACTGAATGTACAAGGATTTAATTTTACCCATTTATTTTTTAGAACTTTAACTTTATTCCATACATAAGACCGATTCGAATGAAAGTTTATTGAACTTGCAAAAGTTTTGAAACTATCTTTTTTCTTTTTTCTAAAAGTTCTTTTTGCAATCGCTGTATGTTGTTTGTAGTTTATATAATCTTCGCTTTTTTTTTCGTAAATTTCCATTTTTTAAAGGCCGCTTTTCTTATTCTAAGAACTTTATCGCATTCGATGTCTCACCAAATAACCGGATTATTATGTTTAAAATTTACTTTTTTATTGTTTTTCTTTGGTGTACTTGATACTATAGCAGAGGTAACTGTGTCAATAAATATTTTATAATTTATACTTGGAGGGGCATTGCAGAATTCAGATTCTAGAAATTTCGAGTAGTCGTTAGAGAGCCTTTCTAAAACGCTTTACCAGTTCGTGCGTGTGTGTCCCACATTTTTTTAAAGCGTTAGCGATCATTTCATTGGGAATTATTGGCTGCACGTTTGAAATCACGACTCTCTTGTTATTATTTATAAGAGACTTTATTATTAGAGTGTAATCCTTAAGGGGTTATATCCCTCTTATGCTCATTTGAGATTAAAGGTATACAAATAATATAACATTGGATTAAGCAACTCTTGAAGAAGAGAAAAAAATTTTTTATTGATATTTTTTTTACAAACTGGCGGCTGTGCAGTGATTACCGTGAACCGCTTTTTCAAAAAGGTCTTCCGCGGCAAGCAGTACAAGTCTCGTCCAACTCCACCTGTAACAAAAAAAAAATTTCTATTATCTACATGAGTTTTCCTAGTAAAGTACACATGATTATATTTTTAGAATTTTTTTTCGCGAAATGGCGATTGTTTTAAAATTTAAAAAAATCGTGTTTTCGACGAAAAACATCGACTTAAATTCTTTATAACTTTTTTCTTGTTAATTAATCGCTAAAATCGTGTGTACTTCACTAGATAATCAAACAATGAAGCTACTGTTAAAATTTTAAGTCAATCGGATGTAAAATTTTTGAGTTCTACTGCTTGCCGATTTTGAAAACATGGTTTCGAGAAAAACGCGTTTGAAGTTTTAAAATGCTATAAATCTTAAGAATCGCAAAAATACAGTCCATAATAATTTTTTTACCTTCAGTCTGCTATCCCTGCACCATATAATTGTCCTTCCAGGGTCTTCATTTCCTCTTCTTCTTTTTTTTTGCCTGATGTAATGCTGTACCTGGCCTCTTTCGCGATATCGGACATACGATGCTCAGCGGGTTTGACGCGATTGGCGTCCGTTTCCACGCAAAACTCGTACATGTTTGGTCCAATAGTCAACCCAAGAGCATCGTAAACGGCAAACAAACCCGAGAAGCTGTCATTGAAGATAATAACGGCTACGGAGAAATTGACCACACTACAGCATTAAACGACTCGTTATTGTTCTGAGTATACGCACCCAAGCAGCGTGATAGAAGGTTGTCGGAGCTGAGTTCATTATAAATGGGTTTTATTGCGTTAAAAACATCCTCATGCATTGGACTCTTGTGTTCGTACGTTGCAAGTGTACCAAGCGCTGTACTGCGCTGCCAAGAACACCAAGAGTCTACTCAGACGGGACACTTCTCGGGCTGTGTATTCTCCTTCGTCGACATTTTATGAAGTAACGTTGCCCAAATTTCATTCCGCATTTTTTCGACTAAATTGTAGTTTCTCCTAATAGCAAGTCCGTAATAAATAGAAAGTTCATCAATTAACTTTCCGGTCAACTTTCCTCGGCCGCCAAGACCTTTCGTTGTTTTTTTCAAATTGCGCAGACGCGTTCCCATGCGCTTCTGAACGTGTCCGACACATTCTTTTTTTTCGACGATAAAATCTTTATAAGGTTTTGAGTCGACTATATCTTTATATGTTTTTGAATCGCCGTCGCCGATATATTTCAAATATTTGATATTATGAAGTTTTTCTGAGCGTTTGAACATTTCTATAACTGCGTCGATCTCCATTTTTCCGGCACTACCTTCATGGTTGGCATCACAGTTCTGTTTGTGTGAAGGTTATACCTCTTCGTATTCAACAGTATCTTCTTTTTTTTGCCAATATTCACACACTTTACAGTACTTAAATTTTACACACACATCCAATACCTTGCCAGTATACCAACCAATCAAAGTCACGAATCCGAACAAAGACGTAAACCCTCTCTTTCGCCAAGATCCATCGCCTAACACCGTGAGACCTTCTTTTTCACCTCGTTCGATAGAAATTTATTTTTCTTTAATCGCTGATTTTTTTATAGGTACAATTCGAACAGATGAAGTAACAGTGGCGATATTAGATATGATCTTACTGTAAGTTTTTTGAAAAACAGGCTTTGCAAGATCCATCATAGAGCAGAACTTTTTTATACCGTTGATGCCTATGCCTATGATGTGCATAGCTAAAATAATACGGCAGTTGATCTCATAAGCACGACCATTTATTACAGGACAGCTGTTAATATCAGCATCACTACAGTTCGAACAAGACACAAAAATTTTGAAGTCTAGTCCACGCTTGTTCGACTCTAAAAACCGCACGTCACCATTACATTTTTTGCATACTACTAATTCAGAAAGAGCAGTAAATACAGCGAAAAAATTGATGAAACAGTAGCCGAAATTATTATCAACATCGCGGTCACGTTCTAAATCAGTAGATTTCAATTTCTTAGTCGAGGTACTAACGTGCTCCGAATCGCCTTCGAACGAATGGCGGTTAGGCGGGTGTCGATTACTAATTTTACTCCGTTTTGTACTTGTACTTCTTGTTTTACTGCCTTTGCGGCCACTGTACACCTTTTCACTCATAATTAAGTACTTGTAAATATAATTCACAGTTAAAAAGTAAAGCAAAACTCAAAATAACAACGTAAACAACGAGAACGGCTGATCGACTAAACACAGGGCAAGTGTGAGTAAACACGTGCTGTAAAGACGCTGTAGCCGTCGTAATGTCATGTAGCGACCTCTATAATTCAAATTTAAAACACGATATCGATCGTAGGTAACTTCTACTAATTTCCAAAGCCGCAAAATTCAAAACAGCGAGCATCGCTAGCGAAAATTGTGATTTTGACGCATCAAAGCTGTTTGGAAAAAATTGATTTAAAAAAATATTGAGTTTAAATCGGTACTTGGGCGTTGTAGATTTTGATTCTAGGATTGTTTTGGCAAGATTTAAGCCAATAAAAAAAAATGGAAAAAAAGCAAAAAAATTTGGGGGATATAACCCCTTAATTATAAGCGGTTTATTTTTCAATTCATCTGCGTGGTTTTTACTATTTAGATGCACGCATACTCTATGACCATAAATTTTGGAGATGTATCTATCATTATTTAAATCTGTTAGTTTTTCAAGTCCGTCTAAGTAATCATCGATCATTAATCCTTCGATCGAATCTACTATGATTGCATATTCTTTTTTTGTAGCAGTACATTGGGCTGTAATTTTGGAATAGGTTGGCTGTGTTGAACTTTGTGATGGATTAACTTGCTGGATATTGGGCGATATGCCCTCACTTCCTCTCTGCGTCTGCATAGTGTGCTGCACCGTTGCGGGGGGCCGCAACGGTAATGCAGCCAACAATTGTGCACAACACCAATTACACGTGTACGATTATATAGCACGAAACTATCACTATCAGAAACTTTGTATTTAAAGCGAAATCGTTGCGGAGCGAGAAGTAAACACATCTGCTCGGTACAAGCGCTCGATCGACAATGGTCAAGTTTGACAATGCTAAGTCAACTCTAACATTTAATTTTCTGTTAGCGTAGAACGGTATGTGAGACTTAATACAACAGACTCGTTTGGCAAGTGGTAGATTTGTATGGTTTTCTGTATATATATGTAATGCCGTAATAATATTAGTTTGCACGCGTATTGGCAGAAATAATATACGTAGGGCTACGAGGCCAAAAAATTATGAGGCACACTTGATTGTACTTACGCGGTGGCTACACGGATGTCTGGACTTGAGCAGAAAGGCTGCTTACTAGCCTGGAGCGACTGTACTTATAGTGGGAAATCGTGAGACCGTGGATTAAGAGATTACGTGTTTACAATAGTTATCAGCATAGCTGATAAAAGCGTGATACAATCGGGGCGTGATCGCTGTTAGATTTTGGGAGAAACAGATTGTGCACGCGCAGTTAGCTTGTCGCGAAATCGAAATAACACTCGCTGCTAGAGAAAAATAAGTTCAAAAGCAGTTATTCAGTGCGACAAGCATTTTTGAACGTTGCTGAGCTGAATAACATAATTCACCCGGGATTACATTTCTCAAATTGCTTTGACAAAATAAGAGAAATAGTAAAGAATCAAATTTTTACGTAATTTGTTACAACACTTGAATGAGCAAGACCTCTATACTGACAAGTCAAATGATTATGATCTCGAACTTTTCTTCTAGCTTTATACTTCTTAGGGTTTAATAATAATTCTTCTTTTGGTTCAAATTGTTTCTCATAAATGTGAACACTTTAGCCTTAAAATAATCAATCCATTCATTAAAAGTTATAAACCAGCGTTCAGAATATTTAAATTCCTAAAATAAAAATTATTATTTATTAATTTAATATATCCTTTTTTAAGAAATATAAAATATTTTTAAAAAAGATATACCTTTACTATAAATTCTGCAATATTTTTTATTTCATATATAAACCAATTAACACAATCTTGTTCTTGTTTCACTGTTAAAGGGGGGGGGGGGTACACCCTGAGATTTTTAAAAAATCGATTTTTTGCATAAAATGATGTATTATTATCGTAAGAATGATGTCCAATTGGTTTTATAGCAAAGAAATTTTTTTTTTGTGAGTTATGAGCGATTTTCCAAAAGTACCTCAGAGCGCGTCAACTGTCTATGTCGACCCGCTGCGGGCGCGCTAGCGCAGCAGGTATAAATATGCTTTAACCATCGTATAATAATGCAAGGTATATTTGGCTAATGGTAAGTAGTATTTTTCGTACTCTATTGCCTATAGAGGGCGTTCTAAGGACGCTAAGCTATTTAGAAAACCGTTAGACTTCAATAAACAGCTGCACATGCTCGAGCACAGTTACTCTCCCATCGGAGAAATAGTTTTGGTGTTTTTATACTTAAATTCTGTTTAATTTAGTAGTGAAAACATGGAAGAAGTGCCGAAATTAAAAGAACGTCATAAAGGCAGTCGAGAAATCAACGATCGGAGTAGTCATAAAAAAAGAAAACAGCTTCCGAAAAATCGCTACGATGTGTAACAAAAGAGCCCCCGCCGGATGCTCAAGAGCTTCACCAGGGTTCGGATGGGGGTTAGGTTTGAGATTATTGTTAATAAAATAAATAGAAATGTTTTATCTTAACAAAATATAATACGAGATTTATTGATCTCGAAATCAAACAAAATATTTACAACAAACTTAATAATAAATCTAATTAAACTAAATATGGATAGACGCGGAAACCGTCCCTTGTCCGTCTCGAACACCGCGATCTCCTTTAATCTATAACACAAACAGGCGGAAACCAAAATATATTAGTTAAATTAAACCTAATACTTATAACCTATTTAACGCGTACATAATATATTAATCTAATTGCTTATAATATATATTTAATATCTGCACTCGTAGAGGCGCGTCTCCATGAGGCCGCTTCTAAAATTTACTAATAATCCGGGAGCGCCCGTCATATTAGTGTTTTATCTCCGTCACACTGGAGTACCCTTCAAGGAGCACCATGGAAGGTTCTCCAGTGCACCAGACACGCGGGCACCCGTAAGTCTGGCCGGAGATTTTCCTACGCTAAAATACGGACTTTCGGACGAACGGGCGTGTGGTTGAAGAGCGCCTCAGCTCACGGCCCGGGTGCGATTTTCTGTCGCTAAACCCGCTCCTGTGTCGGTTACCGGTTCATCCACCGGTGGACCTCGAGCGGGGTATGCCTCGCTGCGATATCCTTCAGTAGATGTACCGGTACTTATCCGTCCGCATCTCAGGATACTGACCGAGGAGCGCCTCGAGTCAGGAGCCTGGATATGCCGGCGTGAGTCGTGTACACAGCCACGGACTCCTCTACTCGTAAGCGCGATCGAGCGTGCTGGGGCACCAACTCACACGCTCAGCGCCCGCGAGTAGACCGCCGATCTCCAACTACTGCAGGCCAGAGGTCCGCTTTTCGCTCGGTTTCAAAATACAAATGAAATACTCAAATGATTGTAAAAAAGAAGAAGTAAATTCATGTCCTTTGATTGACAGTAGAGCTTATGATATAAATAGAAGAATTATATTGTTTTTTTGAAAACCACGTTTTTAAAACGGTGGAAAGCCCTAATGCTACAATTTTTGACCGATTTGCCTAAACTCAAGTTCATTTGATTTGTAACATAATTATCTCGTAGTTGTCATAGGGGTTTTTTGATATCTTGCTCGAAAAATTTTTTATGCTTAATTGAAAGCGATTTTTTTGCAAAAAAAAAATTTTACTTTGAAGTCTCATAATTAAAAAAAAAAGTTTAAATTGCAAAACCCCTATGACAGCTACGAGATAAACCAATTATAAGCACAACTACATAAAAAATTTTGTTCTAGGTCATCCGGCATCACTTGCACATTTTCCACCCGATTTCATCTTTTTTTTAAGGCGCTTCGGGAGATAAGCCGCCACGCCGCCATTTTGTATTAAAATGTCATAAAAAAATTATCAAATCTTCTTCAAAACTTGTATAATAAATATCTGAAAACAAAATTGCTCTATCTTTATTCATTTTCTCAAAAAAAAAATCGTAAAAATAGGCATGATTTTGACGCTTCCTGGGTGTACCCCCCCCCCCCCCCCCCCCTTAATTTTGAAATTTCATCATTATATCTTCAATGTAGATAATAACCAATACTGTAAACTTCATGTTTATCTTGAGCATTTTTAATTCTACATTTAGCATAACTACTTATGTCTTTCAATAAGCATACAAAATCTGCATATACAACAAACGATTATGGAGGTTTATTCAGATATTGCTGAAATTTCAATAATTTATTCTCTTCGTTTGGCAATGCTATTCGATATCTATTTATTAACACATAATTTTTCTAATGATCATTTAATTTATGTTGTGTATTAAAATAATGTAAACATCGATCACATATACATTTTCTTTATGCTCATTAGTATTGCATTGTAATGATAGCACTCTTGACAAATTCTTAATTCAACAATAATGATTCTTTCCATCCTAATTTATAATAATCAGTAAATTTATATGCCTTTGTTTTATTATACATTTAGAAAAATATATAGGATATATTTTACAATTTTCATAACTATAAAGTTCAGCAACACTCCATTTAACTTTCGAATTTTATGTGTTTATTTGAGTGTGATTGGAAATTTTATTTTTCCAAAATTAAAGTGAAGACTATAATGTTCATAGGAACTTAATCTCTAAGGTTTCTTTAAAATAGTTTTAGAAAAATTTTTAGCCATTAAAACCCAAGTAAGACAATCATCCTCACACGTTTTGATATTAATGATAACCTTTTCATTTATAAAGTTTTTAGACAATCCTGGATGACCTGCTTCTGATATAGATTTACATTTTAAAACCCTCATTTTAAGATTTAACATAGAGGATCGTGCGATACCATAATCCTCTGCCTCCTTGATAATATACATTCCACACAGATTTGCATATATTTTACATATATTTGTCAATATCAACTTTATTTTGCACATATTCTATTCATATCTAGTGTTTTTAATATTAACTACAATTTTTTAAGATATGAATGTGCTATATTGGTTATTAAACCGGTACATATTCTACCTTTAAAAAAAGACTTTGTCTCTTTAAATAAAAACCTTTGTGAATTTTCATTATGATCTCTTTCAATATTAGCTCTCACAGTGGTCTTGGATGAACTTGAACACAAAAGTGTCGGCCCGTCTCGGATCTTGGTGTATATTATTTCTATGAACTCTTACGAGTAACTAATAAATTTTTAAACTATTAGTTACTTAGCTGAAGTTCTACTTTTAGTAGTAAAAACAATTCTGAATAGTTCCGTACCTCTTATGTTGATATCATCCATATAACTGCATGAAAAGAATTTGAAAACAACTAGAATTTTTCAGTTATGCCTTTTATTTATTTACTTTACATTTTCAGAAAAAAAAAACACATGGAGAAGAATGATTTTTTTATTTAAAATTCATGGAGGCTGTTGTATTGAAGAAGACTTCGAAGAAGTCTCTGTGAATATTCGGGATGCTCACTTGATACTTAATATTTTTTCCAAACATTTTTAAAATGGCAGTGTACCTGCGAAAGAACATGAATTTTTTGAGTTACCGGTATACCATGCTCCAAGCAGCTATTATTTAAATCTTCAATCATATTTCCAAAAGAAGAGCTTGAACAACATCTCTAAATTTCTCGCAAACTTTGACATATTTCAAGGAGTAAACATTTTGACATCTATAGTGCAGTAAATCAAGTTTGTCAACTAAGATTTTATATGAATTTCCATTGAAACTTGTACTCCCATGTCGTATGTCACGCGTTAAACAGCATGACTTAGCAAATTGAAGTGCATCTTATTCACATTCCTTTAATAAATGAGTATACAGAGTATTGAAAGTTCGAAGCATGAGTGAGTTATAATTCAGGGGGAGCAATAGTTTCCAGAAACATTGTGTCTTCTTGAGTAATAAAAACAGGGGGATGTATACATTTTTTGAACTTTTTAGCATCTCCTTTCTTAGCTCCAGCTTCAATCCATTTCGTATGATTTTGTAAAATATTGCCAATTGTTCCATATTCTCCGCACTTATGCAGCTCATTATTTAGTGCATAGCACCACGTGTAAGGGCTAATACAGCTATGCAACATGATGCCTACGAGAATATTAGCTAGTTTTAAGTCAGTATCAATTGTTCCTTCAAAAGTATTAATATTGAATACTGTCCATAATTGCAAAACATTTTCATAATATTCTTGAGAATTTTATGCTAAGGCTATAATAAATAATTTATTAACTCCCGAATCTTTGAATTTTTTAGCTGATATCCCATCTTTATACTTTTGTTGCCGATGAAATGATTCCTGGGATTATGTGGTGGATTCAATAGTCAGACAAACTTTTAAAAATTCCCTTCTCCGTCAATTCCAAATCTTAAGTGAAAATCAGTCAATTTTCGTTTTTCTTTGATATATTCTATCAGACCTTCGGAGTTCGAGCAATAAACAACTGATTAATTTGCTGCAGAAGACTTGTTCACTTTGACAATAAGGATAAAACTACTTGATCGGTAACCTTTGAGCGTGACTGCACAATGCTCTTGGTTAGATTTTTCAACCGCGAACTTAAGTTGCATTTATGAGATAATCCTCTTGCAATAAGTGAAAAGCAGTAGCTACAGTGGTTTTCAGTATTATGCGACTTTCTTTTATCTAAAAATAAGATTTATAGAACTTAAAAATGAAATTATCAGATGATCAATAAAGTATATAAACTACACTGTTTGTCAAAGTTAAACTTATACAGCGTATCAAAACCAAAATGAAAGAAACTACGACTGAAACTTGATCAAAACATTGAGATTGTTAATTATAAAGTTATTTAAATCAATATACATATTAACGCACGTACTTAATATATTTATATTAGGGATAACTTTGAGTATACTTCGTCGCTCCGACAATAACGTCTCCCTCTGCGAAATTTCCAGACAATAGTTCGTACGTACATTTTAGAGTATAGCTCTAGAAGCTTTGCACCAGCCAAATCGCTGACTGTCAATTTCCGCGCGCATAGCAACACGCGATTCTCTACTCGACCACGAGACGACTTTCAGTAGTTAGGATTCAGAGACCACACACGAGGCGAACTATCACTGGTAGATATGCAAACCTTTTCTGAGTCCACACTTTACTTACACTCTCGACCTCTCTTTCGAACCAATCGCTGTTAATATATTGGTCAACAAACCTACCCGATCGTTCAATCCGCCTTCGTTCATTTCTCCACCTTTACGCACATCTCGCCTGGTTTCAGTCTAGCGACGAACGGAATTCACTAATGAACACACATAATAAAACAAATAATAGAATATTTGGAGAAAGTGATAAACAAGCATTATCCTAACAATAATATTATGATTGATCGAGAGAAGAGAGGAGTTATGAAAAGTTTATTATTTCAATTAGATGGAAATTACAGTAATTTATAATTAAATCTGATAAAACATTAAATCTGAATCGAGATGTGGATTATTTTTTCAATTTTGACAATTACTGTGTCATTCAAATAACAAAAACAATTTTTATTCTCAAAATAATCCATAATCATGCTACTAGAGACAGAATAATTATTAATATTTTTGCAGTGATTAATCAAACGTCTTTCAATATATATGATAAAATTAATAAGGATTAGTCAGTGATTTTTCATTAACTATAAACTTTAGTATAAAATTATTAAACTTGAAGATGAGTGATATAATTAAAAATCTTTAAGTACAGGGGTAGATATTAAAAAAAAATTAATGAAACTTAAAATAACTTAGATGATGAAAAGAATAAATTTTATGAAAAAAAATGTAATTAATTTATAAAAATATTGCAGTTACTGTTGTGTAATAAAGAAATTAATATAGGAACGAAAATGAGTTCTCGTGAGGCACTACATCGACTGTGCGGATATCAATATGAACTAAGACTTTGCGTATATTATTTCTATGAACTCTTACGAGTAATTTGCCACGAAAATGAAAATTATCGCGTTGAGGAATACAGAATGAACTCGATTTTTCAATATTTTTCAAAGGTTATCCGCGATATACTTGTTAATAAATCTTTAAACTATTAATTTATCAGCTGAAGTTCTACTTTTCAGTAATGAAAACTATTCTGAATAGTTTTTGTATCTTTTATATTTATATAATTCATACAAGATTATTCATGAATATAAAAGAAATCGATTCCGTCATTTTTTTCTCTTTATTTTCCAGGTAGAATTTTCACTAACAAGGGAACCGCCCGAGGTGTCCGCCTCCGATTTTCCTGAATTTTTGATGCGTTGTAGAAGATCGAAAAATAAGAGACACGTATTTTTTGTATTTACTTAATCCGATATTTAAGGCGTGAAAATCGCTCCTAAAGTTTACCCCCGAAATCGTTTTTTTTTTTTAAATACCTTAAGTTCTAAGTAACGTTTTGAAATGAAACAAAATGGAAAATACTTCTCTTTGAATGACGAAACTATCAAGTATACTTTGGTCCCCGGGAGTGGCAACCCTTACTTTTTATTTCAGAAAAACCGTATTTTAAACTTTTTTTCTATATAATATTTGCAATAAAATTAATTAATTATTATAAAGATCATTTTTGGGCTTAAAATAAAAAATTAAAGTTGACGTGTTTCAGGGTTTTAGCAAAAAAAGCGTTATCGACGGTAAACAACCCATTATGCGCAGAATACTTTCGAACCGATAAAATAAATATTTTAAGTTATATAATGCATAATTTATTTTTATTTGGGCTAATTTTTTTGGATTGGGTCGATACAAAAAATACCCGTCTTTCATTTTTCGATCCTCTACAACGTATCAAAGATTCATGAAAATCGGAGGCGGCTACCTCGGGCGGTGTCCTTGTAAGTAAAATATTTACATTTTTATTTTTATCTTTTTAATTTTGAAGATGTATGTAGTCAACTTTATTGAATATCTATCAATAATTGAAAAAACAGCTTAAATACTCTTATCACGCATATTTCTAACGATTATTATGTCAGATGGAGTATTTTGCTCGAATATTGATTTTGCTTTTCGTATTTCATTCGAAATTCATATTTATTATTTCCGTGATGTTGTCATAGATATTGTAAATAGTAGTTTTTCTTTAAAATAAGTTTAAATGTTGATTATAAAAATGCCGAAAGCAAGATCTCATGAAGAGAATTGTCGACAAATTTGTTTACTCTGTTTCGGGAAAACGCAAGAAATGCGTCTTGTTCAAGGGGCTTTGAAGACAAAGGTAGAAAAATACCTTTTCTACGATGCTTCTGACGATCGATTACCCATTGTAATAAAACTTATTATAATAAATCAAGTTGATAATGTATGGCTTTTAAGTTTGAGGGTCCTTTGCTACAAATCATGAAAAGATTTTGAATCTTTGCCATAGTGTGGATAATTTAAATTATTAACTAAGCTTATCATGAATACATTAAGTTGATAATTTATGGTTTTAGAGTTGGATGATCCTGTGTTACAACGCAGTGAAGAGATTTTAAATATTCATTATAATTTCCGAAAAATCAAATTGTTAACTAAGCTTGTTTTTAATAAATTGAGTTGATAAATAATGATTATTAAGTTCAATGGTCACGTGCTACTAAGTAGTAAAGCGATTCTAAATATTTATTGTTGATTCCGAGAAACAAAATAGATAATTAAGATTTACATAAACAATATATGTTGTTAACTTCGATAGTTCTGACTTCGGGGAAGTAAAAATGTTTCTGCGTGCGTGCGTGCGTGCGTGCGTGTGTGTATGTATGTGTGAGTGTGTGTGTGTATGTGTCTGTGTGTGTGTGCACATGTGTATGTTAGTATGTGGCATATCACCATTCGTTCAATCTGCGGTATAACTCTCCCAAACTTTGCACAGATGTTTGATATCAATACCCTGTGTGCGCTTGACTGTTTCAGCAAAAATGGACGAATACATTTTTTATGGCCATTTTTCAAAATTGAAGAATATTGAAATTACAGTTATTTGCATTTTTTTCTATGTAAGAATGATTTTTGAAAAACGAATTTTTTATTCAATAAAATATTCATAAAATCCTTCATTTAGGACCGTAAACGATTTTATATGACTCTGTTTCCAGTTGTTATACGAAATTTGTAATGAATACTTGTTTCATATAGAAGCATATTCCTGTAAATTTTTAGACATTTCGATTGTTTTTTTTTTTTTTTTTAAATAAATGTCAAAAAAATGCATTTTTTTGGACAACGATAACTTGAGTAATACTTTATGTAATGTCTTGAAAATATAAGAGAATATTTTCTAGTTGTCAGTTTATTGACTGGATATTTCTGAGCTAATTTAGTTCATAATTTTCTGAGATATTAGAGATTATTCAATTTAAACAATACTTTTTCACGCGGTATACCACAACATCTCTAATCTTTATCGTTGTGCTTTTTCTTGTAGATATTAAGTATTATTATATGTGAGATTTACTAGTTTGCACTTCTAGCTGATGTTATGCATTATATTGCGCGAAAAAATCCAAAAACTGAAAAGATAATGTTACATCATAAATATTATAATTTTGTGATTTTTTTTAAAGATGATTTAATAATGACATAATTTATTTGTGCAATACTGAATCTGTATCTATCTATTTTATAGCACAGAAAAATTATCATTTTTATACTAGTTTGATGGTGGAATTTGTAAACTAGTATATATTAAAAAGTGGTAAAATTTTGATTCATGTTAACAATTCTTTATAGCGAATATTTTATTTTTTGAAAAATATAACTTGAAAGTTATTGTTAGATATAACAATCGAAATGAAATTATGCCTTCTTTACACTTACACATAGACAGTCACATTTACACACATATATACAATTTTTTAAACTAAAATTTTGTTATTTTTTTACATAATAACTTTAAAGTCAATGTGAAATACATTAATCGAAAGGAACTTACGCCAACTTTATGAAAAAGTACATATTTTTGACAATTTCAACGTATAAAATGACAAAAAAAATGTATTCGATTTATACAATTTTTTAAACTAAAATTTTGTTATTATTTTACAAAAATAACTTTAAAGTTACTATTAGATACATCCAACGAAATAAAATGAAGTTTATAAAAACGTACATATTTTTGAAAAGTGCAACCTAAAAAATAACTAAAAATAATTTTTTCGCTTTTTACAATATTTTAAACTAAAATTTTCTTATTGCGTTTCTAAAATAAGTTTAAAGTTATTATAAGATATATCACTCGAAAGGAAACTACACCAACTTTATAAAAATGTTGATATTTTTTATCAGTGCAACGTATAAAATAACAAAAAAGAATTTTTACAAATTTTTAAAAATTAATATTTTTGCTAAAAAATTAGTTTAATGTTATCCATTCAACTTCAAAATCTAATCAGTTCTAAGTACATTATTATACCAAATTTTAGTTTCATACATACATACATACAGACAGACATTTTTTAAAAAGCTTTTGTAAACCTATTTTTATGACTCAAGAACCTCGGAAACATCCAGATTCTTCGACTCTCTGGAGAAAAAATTTGTCATCATTACAAAGTTCTCTCTTTGAGAAAGCAATACACCAACATCAAATGATCAAAATACCAAAGTCCAGCTGAACAATTAAGTCCAAGCCAACAGCAGCAACAACAATAGCCGTGAAAATGGCTATTAATATCGACGATAATGAAATAGTACAACAAGAAATAATATATAATGATTTCGATTTTCTCAATAACAACACAAATATTAATAATAAATTAATTCGATATATAAATATCAGAAGATTAAATACAAATTTCACAAAACTCGAAGTTTTTAATAGACTTAAAAACCTTATGTTATAGTCTGTGCCGAAACTTGAACTTTAGAATACCATCAATTCTATCAATTATCTAGTTATAAAATATTCTACAATAACAGTAGGGTAAATAAATCAGATGGAGTTGTGATGTATAATAAAGAAAATATTAATGTAAATACGAATATAGTAGAAATTGATAGGTTAAATATTCCACATTCCAAAATAGAATTAGATAATGTTAACAATACTGAAGTCTCAGCTGTGTACAGATCACACGAATTACAAAAGACTGAATTCATCTTAAATATGAAAACTTTTTTAGATAGTAATACAAATATATGGAATCATTAAATGGTAGGAGACTTTAATATTGACCACTTAGATCTAAATATTACTAGTCAGAAATTTCTAAATGACTTCTCACAAAAAGGATATAAGCCCTGCTTTCGAAACATAACAAGGCCATCACGAAATTGTAATAAAGGGACTTGTATTGACAATATATATATATATATATATATATATATATATATATATATATATATATATATATATATATATATATATATATATAGAGAGAGAAAACGGAAGTCACATATATATATATATATATATATATATATATATATATATCTACTCACAATTTGAATTATATACCTATTACATTACATACTTCAACTGACCACTACCCTCTTTTCATTAACATAAATAATTCAAACGTCCAAGAAAAATGTACTGAACAATGAGGCATTAATTAAAAAACAATTGAATAACATGGTAATCAAAACAAAATGGAATATATTGTTAGTGCAACATTCAAATATGGCCAAAGATCTATTAATTTATTAAATAAATAGTTGTATAAGTAAGGCAAGATATTTTGAGTCATCTAAAAGAAATAATAAAAATAATATTCCTATGAATAAATAGATTATACATCCTATTATGACTTCATGCAATGCAAAAGAACAACTTTATAATATATGGAAATTAAACCCAAAAAATGATTAAATAAAGTACGAAAAAATATTTGATAAAGTCATAAAAGATGCAAACAGTAAAAAGATGCGAAAAGCAAAAATCATAAAGAACTATTGAAAATTATTAATAACAAGTTAGGTAAGAAAAGAAACACAATAAATGACTTAGACTACATAATTCATAAAAACAGCAATAAGTTTGAGAATCCTGATATATTACAGATACTTTTAACAATTATTTTTATAAAGTTGAAGAAAAGTTAAGTAAGAAAGTAGAAAAAATAACAAATGATAATATTACTTTACCTTCAATGAATACATATGCCGAGGAAATAAAAAAAATAATAAATGGTATGAAATACAAGGCGAGAGGGTGGATAATATTGTTACAGCCGAATTAAGTTCGGTTGTGCGGGTTCTATTTTCACTTAACAAATATATTTAATTTACGCGTGAAAACTAATCTTTGTGCGGAAACTTTCACTAACTATTATATTATTGAAATTAACTAAAGTGTCTGCTATTTATATTATGAACAAGCGCTGTATGACGAACAGCAGCTTACTTGTGTTAGCGTGCGCTTGTCGGTATCCGTGAAGCACTTCGTCCACTTCGGCGCTCTGCCGATTTTCAGGAAGCGAGCGCTTGTTGGTGATGGCTCTTGCTTTTTATAAGAGTCAGTGCTCTTACAGAAGCGCTTCCTTGTCAGCAAGCAGCATATTACAACGGATTCAAAATAAATTTCCAAAATTAATCAACAAAAACAAGTTTATATCAATCTTTGGTATATTATTATACAGAGTTGAAAAATGAGTACATTAGGTCTTAAAGCAAAACTAGAAACAAAAATATTCTGCTACCAAGAATCACAAAACCTATAAGTGACAAAAACAGCTATACAATAGCCATATAAATATATAATAAATTACCTGTGGCTTTAAAAGACTTATCAAACAAAAAAGATACAATTAATAGAAAACTTAATGTCCATGAGCTGGTTGAAAATTTCAGTGAAATTGTCGACTCATTTTGATTTTATAACCATTCTTCAAACTTAAAAATTTGAAAATATAGGTTTTTTGAATTTTTAAGTAGAGCGAGGAATGATTTCGATGTGCACGGCTTGGGTAACCATGCACACAAAAATGGTGACGTATCCTTTATATGCTTTGTCACCTCGTCCTTTGGTTATCCGAAGATGGAATGGCCCATCATAGTCCAGTTTGATGGTGGCAAATGGCCGTTTTGGAATTACATGAGCACACGGAAGCGGCGTCATTTGCTGGACCATTTGCAGTAGGTGCGGGCTAGATGACTTGCTACCAGCTGCAGCTCTCTGTGCAGCGTGCGCAGATGAGCGTCACGGATAAGAAGCTCTGCAAGATGGCTCTCTGGTGGAATGATAATCGGGTGCTTCTCCTCCTCAGAAAGAAATGTATTGTGTAGTCACCCTTCAATGCGTAGTTGACCATCTGCATCAATAAATGGTAGGAAGCGCTGAATGGAACTGCTGGTTGGCAGCATTTTGCCGGCCTCTATATGGCGCCATTCCATGCTGTAATGCTTCTACTGCACCGCTGGAATCACGTCACAGCGAGCTGCTGCAACTTTCTCAGGGCTAAGGGTCGATGTTAGCTTCTCGTCCTGCTGCTTGCTGACTCTGCGGTGCCATATAAATATAAAGGCACTGACTCTTGTGAGTCGTATTAATGAGGAAAACGTGGAGTTGAGATTCTTCACAGGTCTTTCGATCTGGGTGACCACAAGTTAGACGCTTTTCTCCTCCTGCGTCGTAACGTAGAGCTCCTCAGGCGTGGTCCACTGTTCTCAGTTGTCTTCGAGCCAGGACGGTCCAGACCACCACAGTGCCTCTTGTGTCAGTTGCCTGGGAAGTATTCCCCTGGTTGCAAGGTCTGCAGGGTTCTCGGTCGGGTTGTCATGGTTCCACGTGGCTGTAGGCAGTGTCGAGAGGATTTCGCTTACGCGATTCTCTCTAAAGACGTTCCACTTCGAAGGGTGTCTTCGTAGTCATGAGAGTGTCACCTGTGTGTTAGACCTGAAGAATATCCGAACTGGTTTGAACCTCAGTTGCAGCAGGATCATGTCGACGAGGCCTGCAAACAATAGTGTACCGCACAGCTCCAGTCTCAGCAAACTGACAGTTTTTGTCGGCGCTACCGTGGATTTAGCCATCAGAAGAATAGAAACAGGTACCTGGATATCCTTCTGCGTGACTAGATATACATCAGCAGTATAAGCACGGAGCGAGGCGTCTGAAAATCCGTGGAGATACCATGTGGTGCTTTGGCGAGTGCATAGCTACCTATACTATACGCAGAGCCTCGAGCTCCGGCAGTTGGCTTCTTAGTGACATCCGCGTAAATAATGTGGCCTCGTTCACAACATCATCCCAGTTTAACCCGTTGATTCAGAGAGACTGGATTATGAGTTTGGCGATGACGATGACTGGAGCTAGACATCCCAAAGGGTCAAAGAGTCGAGCCACCTCCGAGACGATTGTCGTCTTAGTGACAACTGCAGCTGCTTGTCTGAGTGCTACTATGAAACAGAAAGAATCAGAAACAGGATTCTACTGAAGGCCGAGCGTTGAAACTACGTCTTCTTCACTCAGTGAGCATGTAGAATTGTAGATCGATGAGAGAGTCCAGCAAATTGGGATGATTGGAAGCCCACTCGTCCAACTGCATCCCAGCCGACTGAAGGATAACAATCAGCTGATCACGTGCCTCCACTGCTTCTGACAGTGTGTCGCCTACTGCGAATGCGTCGTCGACGTAGACATTCCTCTTCAGAATATCCGCCGCCCTAGGAAAGACAGTGCGTGAGTCCCGGGTCTGCTGTCTCAAAGCTCGTATCGCTTCATATGGCGCACATACAGTGACGTAGATGACGGTGTGCATTCAGAAATATTGGAGTTCCTGGACCAGTGAATACTATTGCATAGAAGCGCCACAGAAGCAGGACTCCTATTATATCTGCCTGCAGCTTCGGCGCCGCGAATAGGCAGTCATTGAGTGAGAGTCCGCTTGAAGTTGCCTGAGAGACATTAAGCACCACTCGTATTTTGCCGGAACTATCTTGCTTGAATACAGCATAATGTAGTATATAATATGTACGTGCTGTAGTTCGTTATGCTGCTGTCACAAGTTGCATATGGTCCAGATTCTAGAATTCCTCCATAAATCTGGAATACGCCAATTCGACGTTAAGATTGCCGAGCACGTGGGCGCAGTGCAGCGTGCAGCAACTCGGCAAGGTAGCGCGCACGCCCTCTTGTGCGCTCAAGCTATCTCCTCGTTGCGCAAGCGTGCGAGGGAGTGCAGGCACTTGATTGGCGGAGAACATAGCTTCGTGCAGTGGCGTGATGCTGACATCACGCCACGGGCTTGTTGAAATTCAAATTCGCAGAGGAGAGTAATAGATTACCTCTCCCTTATGCGCATTATGAATTACAGTTCCGAGTTGTCTCTCTACTATTTAGAAGTTTACACTGCATATACACTGCCCGAGAATGTCACTTTATCGTGGAGTTCACAAGTTATAAAAAATAAAAATGTTACTGCACATGACTGTTTTTTATTAAAAGTTTATAGGCGCGATCACACTGCTATTTCCTGTAAAACACTTGGTCTTAGTGTCGAGCGAGTGCAGCGGGGTACTGTAAGATATCTCGGAGCGCGTGCGAATGAAACAGGCAACAGAATCGTGAAGGAGAGTAATCGCGTTTAAACTCAGATTTAATTAACAACAAAAGAGTATTTATTCACTCTCAAAATCAATAAAAAAATATGTACAGAAATAATTTGCGAATATGTGTATGTGTATATATTTAATAAAAAAAAATGATAAGACCGGGTGCGTACCGCCTTGCACGCGGCTACGGACTCTGCGAAGGCGCACAGCAGTTACCTTGACTAGGTATGATTAAAGCCACGGTCAGAGCGGAAAGAGGTCGAAATTGCCCAGCGCTCGCAGCTTTGTTTCAGCTGCAACGCCTTGCAATTTCGGAGAAGAGGAAGAGGTCCTTCTTGGTACTCCCGCAGCCACCCTCTGCTCAGTTCCTGAAAGGAATCGCAAGAGTGGCGCACATTTTTTAATGCAGCCTTAATAGCATTACTCTTCTGTATTGAAGCAGACGTAGAAAAACTAGTGTGTTATTTAAGTACTACGCCTGTTTTTTATATGCATAATGGCTCACAATATTTAATAAAAAGCGAATTGACTTTTTCCTCTCGCCTATTTATTCCAGTATTTACCATACCAAAATAAGCCATCGAACAAGCAAATGAAGTTCAAATATCGATCTCGAACAGATACATTCGTATTCATGTAATACAAAATAAAACAGCAAGAAAATTTTGAAAGATAATTAATCCATTTTAGATAAACCTAAAATGTTTATTTTTTTTTGCTTGTTTGTTTGTTATCTATTCGAGAGTATGTTTTACCAAACATTAAAATTCTGAAAATAATCAACCTATTTCGGTTATATTGATTATTTCCCTTTTCTAAATTTTAGCAAAGTAGGAAAAAAAATTGAATTGTTCATTTACTCTTCGAGTTTGTATTTTGTCAAGCAGTAAAATTTTGAAAATAATTAATTTATTTCAAATGAACTAATTGTTTCCAATCTTCCGAAGTTCACTTAAGAGAGAATAAAATTCTTATACTCTGGAAAAATATTATTGTTGTAAATTAATAAAATTCTCTTTTATGAAAAATTAAATGACTGCGTAATTGTGTCATACCCAGTCCAAAAAGAAATAGCAACGAATTTTGATTATTTATTTTTCATATTGATATTGATATTAATTATTTTGAAAATAATTAATTAATTTTGATCACACTAACAATTTTTATTTTATTTTTTGAATCTTATCAAACAATAAAATATAAAAATATAAAAGCATTAATCACAAATTGCTGTTCCTTTCAATAACTAAACGTTCGCACGTCGTACGCGAACCTATTATTCAAAATGAGTAGTTCGTCCGAAAGTAGCTTAGGCATCCTTCCGGAGGATGTATTTACTTTCGTGACTTTCATGGGTACGGACAAAACAACGAGAGCGCTCGTTCAACTCGAATTCCGAACGACCTGTGGTAGGCACGAACGAGCGTGCAGACTGTATCGCTGTCTCGTAGGCAATTACGTAAAAACGGAGTACGTACATAACCCGCGCATAAACAATTATTGGGAGTTTATAAGACACAGAGCCGCGCCCCAGTCAGACTACCTAGACTCATTCACTCCGAAGTTCATGAATAGCATGATGCTACGCGCGCTAATCAAGCAAGACAACGTACGAGAAGCTGAACTAAATTCTTTAGAGCAGTCGAGCGGTGACTTCTCAAATAACGAAACAGGAAATATGGCCCTCACGCCATGCCGAAGCAGTCTCATAAATGCCTTGGTGTTAATAAGGCTGAATGTACTACAGCCGCTGGCCGATGTATTCATGCAAGACACAGCTGACGCAAGTAACGCGGAAGCACGACCATTCGTGCCGACCTCGTTGTATACGCAAACGCGCACGACAGTGTCGACGGCTATAACAAGCTCGACCACAGGCGCGAACGTGTCGCCCAGTACACAACCGTACTCTCACGCTCCTACTGTACCAATCGACGAACTTGATGCAACACTGACCCTCGAGGACGGCTCAATGTACAAAGTACCTCGGAAGGGAGCAGAATCTTACGAACAGATCGTTCTAGAAAAAGAAAAATATATGCGTATATTCGAAGAGGCGTACCAAACGGCCATGTCATTACTCGGCGCGCCAGAAATTAAAGCGTAGCACTCAGTTCCAGCTTGCAGTACACACATACAGGGTAATCAGCATCTTGCAAGCAACGCAGAAATCATAAGCGAGCAAAGACAAAAACCTCACGTGAATTTCATTTCGACATTCACAACGAGGTACTTTGAAAACGAACGTCAGAACGAGCTTATGTCCTTCACAGACCCGCTCGAGCGTACGCAACCTAACAACGGAATACCGTCCGAACGTGCAGAGTGATCATTAGGACGAAATCCTATACGAGCACGACGAGTGTTTGTTGATCCGCCTGAGTAAACACCACGGATATTCAATAATCACCCGTACATAGAAAAATTGTGTATCAGCTTGCACAAGAAATTGCGCTATTCAAAATTCTCGTCTCATCCATCTCAGGACAAAGTTGGAGCACAAAATAAAAGACCCCTGCGAGGCAACTATAACCCAATTATGGAAGATAGAGGAGGCTGAGGGAGGGGACACCTGCCGGCGTCAAATATGAACAACCCCCGCCACAAGTACGACTTACCGACGATGTATTTTCCTCGGTAGATAATGGCAAATTCAGTCAAGCGACACAAACCGATGAATAACGGCGACACTATGCGGAAGTAGCGCTTAAAATTCTCAAGTGCTAAGGACGAAAGCATCCAGCAGTTCCTCACACGCGTCGAGGAGTGTCGTCAACTCGCACACCTTAGTGAGGCGTGGCCCTACAGTGGGCTCACCTTAACAGAGAGCACTGCTACTGCAGCGAGAACCAACAACTACAAGTAATACTGTTGTCAGAGGCCTTAAGGCTCATACAGGGGCTTCAAGAGCCGGTACGAGATTACGTAGTCTGCTTGATGAATATTTTAAATAAGTTACCCAAGCCTATGGAATTCAACGCGCAACTCAATCTGATGTACGACAATGGCTAAGGAGCTCAATTGTGTTATCGGTCGGCATAACTGTCAGGCACATTGACGAGTTTCTTCAACTGGCAATGGACGCAGAGCGCAGAGTCAGTCCGAAGGCACCGCAAAAGCAGCCGCTGCCAGCCGACCAGTCCCTGGTGCCTGAGGCGGCGTTCAAGCCGCCCGCGGGTAACAAAGCCAATGCGCTACCGAGAGTTGCTGGCGCACAAGCTATAAACACCTATGATCTTGTCGCAGCAGTAGAAAAAGCGATGGAAACGCCGATGAAAGAGCTCTCACTCCCCAAGAATGGACGAAAACCTAACTTTTACAATAATAATAATAAATCCGGACCAACAAAAACCTGAGAGAGATCGCCCAGACCGAAGCTGCACAACATCAATTCCCGATAAAACACCACAAGCGAGCAGAAAATCAATCAACCGGCCAAAAAACCAGTTAAGCAAAGCAGCAAACCGAGCTCGTCAAACTCGAGCGGGAGAAAGTCGAAGAAATAATGCTTTGACTGTAAGCTACCCGGCTACACGCGATTCACGTATCAACCATGCGCGAGAATAAAACAACGGAGCAAATCGAACCACAGAAAATCGAATTTAGCCAATAGACCACCTCTGCTGAGACGAAGCAAGAGTTCTTAGCGGCGAGCGACGTCGATCTCGATGGAGACGTCCTCTGGCCGCTGCAGGTTGGAATCGGCGGGGTTCGAATTCGAACATTGTACGGTCGAGAAGCAACACATATATTTATTGGAACCGTTGGTTTACAAATCGCAAGCGCGTGTGGAATTCCAGTGACACCTGCCACTAGGAAAAGCGCAGCCTATAGCCCATTACTGATAAAATCGAAGTGCCTTTCGAGGTAGCGGGAGTAAGAAAGTATTTTACAGTCCTGATTATACCAGAGCTGAATGGCGACTGTTACTTAAGCCCGGATTTAGTACGTACATTCAACGCACGGTTAAACCCGCGCGAAGACATACTGATTGTCGCTGACTGACACAAACGAGATAATAAAACCCAAGGTAGTCACGACCCCTGTACTGAACGGCGCTGCTCTCGCATCGATCGGCTTGGCTGATATTGACATTGGCGAGCGGAAGATGCTGGAAGAATTACTCGATAGTGTAATACTATACAACAAAGGGCCGCTCGGGTTCACGAATCTGGTAGAGTATGACCTCCGAGTCGACACCTGTAGCCCGATAAA
Organism: Gastracanthus pulcherrimus; assembly: GCA_949152435.1. Classification (NCBI taxonomy): domain Eukaryota; kingdom Metazoa; phylum Arthropoda; class Insecta; order Hymenoptera; family Pteromalidae; genus Gastracanthus; species Gastracanthus pulcherrimus. The sequence goes on from OX424574.1 coordinate 68,047,568, forward strand.
ACAAAAATACTATCCAGTCTCCAAACGGATAGAAGAAGAGATGCATGACCAAGTAAGCAAAATGCTCGAAGAAGGGATAATCGAGTGCTCGATCAGTGGCTGGTCAAGCCCGGTCGTTATGACTAAGAAAGCGAGCGGCATTTATCGCTTTTGCATTGATTACCGTAAGGTAAACGCTCTATCAAGTAAGAGTGCTTACCTCCTTTCGTATATAGACACGATCTTGTGTAAACTCCAACGTGCGAGATACATCTCTACGATCGACCTCAGTAGCGCATACCACCAAATCAAGGTTAAGATGTATGTGTAGCCTCGTCTCGTATTTCCCCTCTACTTTCTACAGCTTTACTTGTGTGTATACTCTCCTCTATCCCTTATACTTCTGTCTATGCGTGTATTCACCTGTTACCGGTATACTTGAACGCATTTCAAAACGCAGCGTTTTCGTTCTCGTAAGTGTTTATTTCTGACTGTTTCTCGTAAATGCTTATTTAAAAAATGAGTGACAGTGATAGTGAAAATGACAGAATCGAAGAGAAAACGAAACCTCCTGTCAAGAAAGTAAGATTTCAGGATGATCAAAATCACGGTCCAAGAGAAATGCCTCCGCTATTGTACTTTAACAGTTCCGTGCACGCTACGCAATCAACTTCTATAAGCCAAAGGTTAGTTCATAATTATTATTTATTCGTTTATCTCTTGCACACGCTCATACATGCACACACGGAGAGACATATATATATATAAAGAGAGAGAGAGAGAAAGAGAGAGAGCGCATACGATCTCTATTTATATACTCGACATCTAACCTAAAACGCGGAAAAACTCACGTGTAAACACACGCACACGAATACACACACTATATGTATATACATAAATATGCATCTCTCTTTCTCTCTCCCTATTTTTTGCTAAACTCAATATAGCCCTACTTTCTATCAATTTTTAGCAATAATTACATTTATATATTTTTAATTGCTGAAGAATAGCAGGAGCTAGGGGATATTATAATACCAATCGTACCAGTCAGGTTAATTTACTTTAAAACAGATTTATGTATATAACTATTTATAACTTGATTTTCTTTACTAAATTAATGTCTCTCAAATTTCAGAGTGAACAATAAAAATGATTTATAAAACAAACGCGCTCAACGATACCTAAATATACACCGAGAAAAAATCAACAAACGGAGAAGAGACAATTACCGAATATAACAGAATATACAGGCCACTGCAAGTTCTTTACATTTTGATACAATAGAATCAGTTCCTTATGAAAACATCATCGAGTGTTACTATTACAGAAATAACTGATGCTACTGAATTGTAGAACTTTATTTGTAACATTATTGTTTTCTATGTATATTTTCATGTAAATAACAAAATCGTCTTAATAACATAAATCTAAATATTTGCTTCCTTTCATTATAACTTCCTTCAATACTGGTGTATTTCTTTCCATTTGTAACACCACATTTTGTGTGGGTTACACAAACTTCCAGCCTGTTGAACGAACTGCTCAGTGTAAGTCCGGTGCTCGACAGTACTGACCTAAATAACTAATAGCACACTACTCACCCATTACACTCACTATACATACACACACACACACTATTTCCTTTGACGACACGGAGCAAGCGAGCTGTCCAATACCCAGAAGCAGCTGAAGAGGACGCATAGCTGCCATCCCACAGAGCCTCGAATAGGTTGGAGCTGGCTGATCTCGGCTGGGGTGCGCTGAGCATGTCCTGGTGTCTCCTATTATTGCTCCCGTCCTTTCGAGCCAACCTAAGAACACACGCATAGAGATTAGAAAGGAAGAAAAAAGCAAAATGGTATTAGAATAATACCCACCTGATTTCATGCCTTGAAAGGCATGAATGGATCCACCTTGGGCAGAGCGGCTGCTTCTCTAGGTACTTTGGAGGCCTGCAGCATACAACCTAGAAAACATAAAGCTGAGTTAGTCGACAGCAGATACGCACATCAAACCGGAACTCTCTTACCTGGTTTGAAGGGTTTGCAGAGGCAATGTGGTCTCTCAAGTGCAGCAACGTAGCTCAACTCATAGCCCGCTCCTCCATAACAGCAGCAGCAGCAGCCTCCGAAGCACTCGCCAGTCACCTAGAAGCAACCTAGCATTAGCAAGGGGAGATTACAGTGATATACAAAACACTAATCTCACCTGATAACAGTGGCAGTTGAATATTGTAGTGTAGAAAGCTGCATGTAAATATAACCTCTTCAAGGTTAACCGTTCCCACTGCTCCTGCTGCAAGTACGCAGTCCTGGGCCTTGCAGCTCTCGTCTATGTGCCCATTCGTCGGCACCGTTGTCCAAATATACCTCCTGCTGCATCCCTCGTCGCACTTCCTCGTCCTCTCCAACACCGTCTGCAAGCCGTCGACTGTGTGCCACATAGCGTGACGTCACCGCGAGCAGACGCTCCCCTTTCTTCCTTCTTACTTCTCTTTCTTCCTCACCAGACGCATGCGCTGCGCCCTCAACCGGGCTTGGTCCGCACTACCGAAATCCGTGTGTAGCGCCGCGGGAACGAAGCGACGACTCGCTCACTTCGTACTGAGCCGCGTTCGCAAACACTTCGGTCTTTATACCAGCTCCGTGCGAATATATTAAAACCTACTTGTTCCACTCGCTAATATATATAACCGCTTCCATGCCTCGACATTATGGCCCACATCGTACCGTGTGTGCCGACCAGCTCGTATCTTCGAAGGAGGCCGCACCGGATTTGAAAAGTGTAAGTTGCACAGAATATTATTGTGCTTAACAGGTACATACATATATATATATATATATATATATATATATATATGTATATATATATATATATATATATATATATATATATATATATATATATATATATATATATATATATATATAGATGTTTTTGTAAAGTTAGCGCCGCATGCGTGTCGAGCATCGCGTCGCGCTGCCGTTCCACGTGTATTTCACCGCCGTATATTCTGTTGAATTCGCGTCCCTGAGTATTAGATTCTTCCCCTCTCGAGTAATTATCGTTTCCCACCGTACCGCCGTGCTCACCGTAGTTAGATTAATTGCGTAAATAATTCTATGTGTTGGTAGAACACTTGTAAAATCGTGCTGCGACTTCGCGCAGCTGGCGCTCAACACAAATTGAATAAACCACCAGTGTTCATACTTTTACCCTAAATTCCTGTGTGAAATTCATTTAAAGTCTCGAACAAAAATAATGTTAAAGCCTGCATGTGCGGCGCAATAATTTTGGCTAGTATAGCTAAAATTATTGTCATACGTTACTATCCATTTCTTATAAAACTCAATTATTTATTTTCCAATAACCTTCAATTTCTATGTTTCACATCTGCCAGGCGTCCCGTGACGGCTCAGTTTTTTTGTCATACGTTACAATTTTTGTCTTATAAAACTCAATTATTTATTTTCCAATAACTTTCAATTTCTATGTTTCACATCTTTCAGGCGTCCCGTGACGGCTCATTTTTTTTATATATAAATACCTTAGAAAAACCTTGTTTATTACGTATATATAATTTTCATAAAATGATTTCATAGCCAATAAGATTTACCTTTATTAGAATGATTATATGACCAACTTTTGAATCTTGATCAAACATATCTGTATTTATAGTCTTTTTTTTTTCTTGACTCATAACTCGCCTGTATAGCCGGAGATTATGGAGAGCTGCACAGCCTGGTCAGCTACCCAGCATCTGAGGGAGGGGAGTTGAAATTGTTTTATTGCTCAAGCAATTATTAGTGCACTCTTTTCTAACGTCACAACGCCTCTCAGGGCGAATGTCACATATTTAATGTATATTACAGCAAGCATCTGGAAGAGAGAAAGCAGTCGACATGAAGTGTACGACTGTGCGATTAGTAAGAAAGAGAGAGAGTCAGAGAGGGAGAGAGAGTGTAGAATCCGAGCGCGATAGCAACGACCCGACACATAGGGCTTGGTCAAGGTAGGCCCTCGCTCGCGATGAGTTCCGCTTCACTCTCCAAGCACACAAGACGTCCCGCGCTACGCACGTGCCAAAGACACGCGACTACCGACATACGAAAAACTACAGAGCAACGACGCGCATAACAAGAGAGGGCCTGCGACTCCGGACATTATATACGACGGGGGCTAGCGTACACTGGGGGGCCAACCATGAGCAGATACGACGAGGTCATGCCAGAACACTCTTGGATGTAAGTCCACCTCTCTGATTCTCTCCTACGCGGTGCGGGCGAGTACATACTACATCTCTTCCTCTCTCACCTCCAGCCCCGCCGCTTTGTATATAATAAATACTCGTACTAGTTGGATTGTAAATATGGTGTGTATTCTTTGAAACTTCCCTTTCCCCTTGCATTACCGCCACCTACGTGGTCGCGCATATTGCGCACATTATCAGTGGCTAGCCGGGCCCCAACATAAAACAAAGTACGACTTCCAGTCGTGCATGATGATCCGATGCGCGAACGAATTAACGGGCATTGTACCTACAGCTGTTCGTAGTTGTAGAGTCGTCGATAGTTATACCCACATAGTTATAAAACCATCACAAGCACTAGAAAAGTGTCTTAGAATCGAAATTTCTTAGCCAGTATCAAAACAAAGTGAAAAAAACTTGAAAAATTGACACCCGCTTACATTGAGATGCTATACTTTGCGACCACTGCACTATATCAGCGAATTTGATATGAAAAGTAAGACGCTCAATGGGTACATTATATGCGTAAGAAATCGGCAAATGGTTTCCATGATTATACATTTTTATTAGAACATTTTGGATCAAGTATTAAAAATAAAATAATTTTTATGATTTATAACTTTTTTTAACAATGCCGTTACAAATAAAATGAAAGCAAAAAGTCACTTTTGCACCAAGTAGTTAAAATAATTTTAAATTTAGCGGGTATATTTGAATGTGTGTTATGTAGGATTACACAAGATTTATATATCGACTAATAACTTATCTTTCAAAATCTCCGTCAACACGAAGTAAAATGCTCTGCCATATTCAAAGGTGTTTTAATCATTGGGTGTTTCCTCGGTAACTAAATGTTTGAATTTGCATCTTAATTTTTTTCTAGGAATATCAAAGGCTTGCGATACACCACGAAATATGTTTTACCTACTGCACTATCAATTTATATTTTATTTATATTTTTATTTTATTGTATTTTATTTTTCTTTCTTTTATTTTTCCAATATGTAGAAGAACAAAGTATAGTATTAAAAAAAATTATTAGTGAAATTCATGAAACACTTGCACATTATAGTTTTAATGATATGTATATATATATATATATATATATATATATATCTGTGTTTGAGGTTCGACTTTTTGACCTATTTCTTATCAACATGTATTTATGTCAAATTTAATGTCTTTCAATATTAAATTTGAAAGGTATTATTAATTTTTATACTTCATACTAATTCATAAAAAATGGCATTGATTTACAAATAAAAATATAATACTTGACAATTTATTAATCGATTTAATTAATTTCTTTAGCGTTTATTTCAGATTATCTGAATTAGTAAAAAATAGAAATATTTAAAACTATAATATTTTTTAAATAGTTTGTATACTTTATACTAATTAATAAAAGAAGGAAATTGATGTACAAATAAAAATACAATACTTGCCAATATATTAATCGAATTCATTAATTTCTTTAGCGTTCATTTGAGATTATAAGAATTATTAAAAAATGGAAATATTTTGAACTATATTATTTTTTAAATATAATATTAGTTTAATTTTACTATTTTAATTTGAGTTTATGAATAAAATTCATAATTGAACGTCTTATTTTGGTAATAATATATTTCTTTTAATTTATATTGTGGGTAATAATGAAACTTATACTTGCCAAGATTTTACTTTTTAGAAAGGTATTTTTTAGCTTACAACTATATTATATAGGGAGAAAAAATAATGTAATTATTTTAGATATAGATTAAGTTGAGGGGAGGTGGAGAAGCTGAGGGGGAGAGAGGGGAGCTGAGCGGTAAGGTTTAGCGAATTAACTATATATAGGTAGATATAATTATTTTAGATATAGATTAGGATGATGGGGAGACAGAGAAGGGAGAGAGGGGGGGACGGAGGAATAATGAAGTGAAATAATGGTTTGGAAAATCGTTTTTAGAAATAGATTTTTACGTTATTTTTAGGGGGAGCTGCGGGGGAGCTGAGTAGTAAGGTTTAGCGAATTAACTATATATAGGTACATTATATACTAGAATATATAGATAATATTAAATAACTGAACGATAACTTAACGAAAGGAATTAAATATAATAATCAAGGTAAGATTTAACATACGAGGGTAGTTCAATAAGTCTTTAGAATAAAGTATAAAAACAATTTTTTTTGGGTAAATTTTTTTTTATTTTTCAACATAATCTCCTTGGAGCTCTATACACTTGGTCAATCGCTTTTTAAGTTTGTGTAATCCTTCAGAAAAGTGCGTTTTCGGAAGTTCCTCAAAATAAGCACTTACAGAGGCAATGACGTTGTCCGTAAATCTCTGTCCACCGAGCCATTTTTTCAAGTTTGGAAATAAGAAAAAGTCACTGGGGGCTAAATCTGGTGAATACGGTGGGTGTTCGACCAATTCGAATTTTAGTTCTTCAATTTTAGCCATTGAAACGAAGCATGTGTGAACTCGGGCGTTGTCGTGATGAAAGAGAATTTTTTTTCTCGCCAAATGTGGTCGTTTTTTTTTAATTTCTTCTTTCAGCTGCTCTAATAATGATGCATAATACTCACCAGTAATTGTTTTACCCTTTTCCAAGTAGTCAATAAGTATAATTCCACGTGCATCCCAAAAAACTGTAGCCATAACCTTACCAGCTGACTTTACGGTCTTTGCCTTCTGTGGAGCTGGTTCGCCTGTGGAAATCCACTGTTTGGATTGTTCCTTTGTCTCACGAGTGTAGTGGTGTATCCATGTTTCATCCACAGTCACAAATCGACGAAAAAATTCCTCAGGATTCCGACTTATGCGCGCCAAAAGAGCCTCAGAAGCGACCACTCTATTGCGTTTATTCTCAGCTGAGAGCAAACGCGGCACCCATCTTGCCGATAGCTTTTTTATGCCTAATTTTTCATGTAGAATTGAAACAACGGCACCTATAGATATCCTTGTGGCCTCAGCTAACTCACGCACTTTTAATCTTCTATCCTTCAACATCATATCGTGGATTTTATTGATGATTTCGGGAGTAGTTGCTTCTACGGGCCTTCCTGAACGTGGTTCGTCACTTATTGATGTACGACCACGCTTAAATTCATTTACCCAGTTATAAACCGTTGCTAAGGCAGGGGCAGATGTGCCATGAACTGAGTCCAATTCATTTTTTATCTCATATGGAGTTAAACCCTTTAAATGAAAATGTTTAATTACCGCTCTGAACTCGTTTTTTTCCATTTTTTTAACAAGCAATTTTTTTTTTCAATTGGTTATAAAAACACGTAAACTCAGAAGATGTGGACTGTGACTGCACCATATATCTAGTCGGGAGTGGTGCTGACTGAAAACAGATGATTTGGAGCGATTTGCGCGCCATCTGTTGTTCATTCTAAAGACTTATTGAACTACCCTCGTAAGATTAGAATAAGAAAATGAATTAAAGTCACCTACGATCGCTTGTTGTTTGTCTGCCGACGCTACCCGTGTCTCTGGAACTGCGTGCTCCCGCGAAACTTTTCTCGCTCGGCAGACGCCGCTCACTTTCTGGAAATATTACACCACACGGCCGGTGCTCGCTCGCTACTTATCTGCCGATGCATTCACATAGCTTGTCCACGAACCTCAAGCTCGTAGATCGTTGACGGAATTGAGCTCGTATCTCGTCCGCGAACTTACCCCAGTTTGACACTTGTCCTCAGACACAATCAATCTCGTAGTTCGTCCGCGAACATACACCGGTTTGACACTTGTTCTAGGATTCATTAATTCATTCACGGGCTTATGTTTAATTTCCAACGAAAATCATAATTAACAAATATAAATAGTTAGTGAAAGTTCGCGAACAAAGATCAGTTCCAAGCGCAAAATAAAAATATTTGTTTAGCGACAAAACCCACGCAGTCCGAATACTAATTTGGTTGTAACGAATTTGCATCTCTTATGAGAAACTGATGGAAACTACCTATGAATTTCTGAATAAACTAAAATAAACTAAACGGAACCCCCCATTAAGATAGTCAAAATGACCCTCCTCCTAGATCGGACATCTAGCTATGCACACATGTTTAGATAGATAGATTAAGATTTATTTTTGCACTTTTAAAAAATTATGTACAAAGTCATAAATTACACACGGATTACCGTCGTTACAGATTTCGTCGTTATTTAAGTATTGTACAATTTCCAATTCATTTTATCTTAACTATCACGTAAAAGCACATCTTTATAAAAATTTTATTTACTAGTTTTATATACTACACAAAGAAACATAATACTCAATCGGAATCATAAGTCTTTTTGCTATTCACCTCATGAATATGCCTACGTGACGCCACCTGAAATTTACTTAAAGACGGAAGATATCTAATATTTATGGGTAGCGAATCCCAGAGGCGAGCACCTTGGGCTCTGAATGATTTCAGACCAGCGTCAGTGCGCGACCCTGGAATTACAAGTTCCTTTGGGTCCCTACCGAAGGTCCTGAACTAGTTCTTTTCAAAGAGTGTCGCGAGGTACGGTGGCTGCCCCATGATGACTGCTCAATAAAGTATTACCTCCGCAGAATACATCCTTTTTGCCTCAACATCTAACCAGCCCAGCTTTCTCCTACCGGAATTGATATGCTCATCCTTTCGAACACCATGGATATATCTCACACAAGAATTTTGCAATCTTTGAAGTCGGGTCTGAAGTTCACTTGATACATCAAGATAAACCAGAGAGCAATAGTGAAGATTAGAAAGAACCAGAGCGGCCGTGAGCAGCTTACGCAACGCATCGGTAGTGCATGATCTAAATGATTTAAGTCCATATAGGGCTCTGTTAACCTTTCGGCTAATCGCATCCACCTGCGGTTTCTAAGTTAATTTAGAATCTATAACAACGCCAAGGTTGGTTACAGTGCCTTCACAGGGTATGATCACGTTATCCTGAATCTCAATGCCTGACAAGCCCATATCCTGCATTTTATTTATATTATAGTCGGACCCAAAAATAATATATATATATAACAACGCCAAGGTTGGTTACAGTGTCTTCACAGGGTATGATCACGTTATCCTGAATCTCAATGCCTGACAAGCCCATGTCCTGCATTTTATTTATATTATAGTCGGACCCAAAAATAATATATATATATAACAACGCCAAGGTTGGTTACAGTGTCTTCACAGGGTATGATCACGTTATCCTGAATCTCAATGCCTGACAAGCCCATATTCTGCATTTTATTTATATTATAGTCGGACCCAAAAATAATATATATATATAACAACGCCAAGGTTGGTTACAGTGTCTTCATAGGGTATGATCACGTTATCCTGAATCTCAATGCCTGACAAGCCCATATCCTGCATTTTATTTATATTATAGTCGGGCCCAAAAATAATATATATATATATTATTTTTGGGTCCGACTATAATATAAATAAAATGCAGGATATGGGCTTGTCAGGCATTGAGATTCAGGATAACGTGATCATACCCTGTGAAGACACTGTAACCAACCTTGGCGTTGTTATATATATATATATTATTTTTGGGTCCGACTATATATATATATATATATATATATATATATATATATATATATATATATATATATATATATATATATTATTTTTGGGTCCGACTATAATATAAATAAAATGCAGAATATGGGCTTGTCAGGCATTGAGATTCAGGATAACGTGATCATACCCTGTGAAGACACTGTAACCAACCTTGGCGTTGTTATATATATATATTATTTTTGGGTCCGACTATAATATAAATAAAATGCAGGACATGGGCTTGTCAGGCATTGAGATTCAGGATAACGTGATCATACCCTGTGAAGACACTGTAACCAACCTTGGCGTTGTTATATATATATATTATTTTTGGGTCCGACTATAATATAAATAAAATGCAGGATATGGGCTTGTCAGGCATTGAGATTCAGGATAACGTGATCATACCCTGTGAAGGCACTGTAACCAACCTTGGCGTTGTTATAGATTCTAAATTAACTTAGAAACCGCAGGTGGATGCGATTAGCCGAAAGGTTAACAGAGCCCTATATGGACTTAAATCATTTAGATCATGCACTACCGATGCGTTGCGTAAGCTGCTCACGGCCGCTCTGGTTCTTTCTAATCTTCACTATTGCTCTCTGGTTTATCTTGATGTATCAAGTGAACTTCAGACCCGACTTCAAAGATTGCAAAATTCTTGTGTGAGATATATCCATGGTGTTCGAAAGGATGAGCATATCAATTCCGGTAGGAGAAAGCTGGGCTGGTTAGATGTTGAGGCAAAAAGGATGTATTCTGCGGAGGTAATACTTTATTGAGCAGTCATCATGGGGCAGCCACCGTACCTCGCGACACTCTTTGAAAAGAACTAGTTCAGGACCTTCGGTAGGGACCCAAAGGAACTTGTAATTCCAGGGTCGCGCACTGACGCTGGTCTGAAATCATTCAGAGCCCAAGGTGCTCGCCTCTGGGATTCGCTACCCATAAATATTAGATATCTTCCGTCTTTAAGTAAATTTCAGGTGGCGTCACGTAGGCATATTCATGAGGTGAATAGCAAAAAGACTTATGATTCCGATTGAGTATTATGTTTCTTTGTGTAGTATATAAAACTAGTAAATAAAATTTTTATAAAGATGTGCTTTTACGTGATAGTTAAGATAAAATGAATTGGAAATTGTACAATACTTAAATAACGACGAAATCTGTAACGACGGTAATCCGTGTGTAATTTATGACTTTGTACATAATTTTTTAAAAGTGCAAAAATAAATCTTAATCTATCTATCTAAACATGTGTGCATAGCTAGATGTCCGATCTAGGAGGAGGGTCATTTTGACTATCTTAATGGGGGGTTCCGTTTAGTTTATTTTAGTTTATTCAGAAATTCATAGGTAGTTTCCATCAGTTTCTCATAAGAGATGCAAATTCGTTACAACCAAATTAGTATTCGGACTGCGTGGGTTTTGTCGCTAAACAAATATTTTTATTTTGCGCTTGGAACTGATCTTTGTTCGCGAACTTTCACTAACTATTTATATTTGTTAATTATGATTTTCGTTGGAAATTAAACATAAGCCCGTGAATGAATTAATGAATCCTAGAACAAGTGTCAAACCGGTGTATGTTCGCGGACGAACTACGAGATTGATTGTGTCTGAGGACAAGTGTCAAACTGGGGTAAGTTCGCGGACGAGATACGAGCTCAATTCCGTCAACGATCTACGAGCTTGAGGTTCGTGGACAAGCTATGTGAATGCATCGGCAGATAAGTAGCGAGCGAGCACCGGCCGTGTGGTGTAATATTTCCAGAAAGTGAGCGGCGTCTGCCGAGCGAGAAAAGTTTCGCGGGAGCACGCAGTTCCAGAGACACGGGTAGCGTCGGCAGACAAACAACAAGCGATCGTAGGTGACTTTAATTCATTTTCTTATTCTAATCTTATGTTAAATCTTACCTTGATTATTATATTTAATTCCTTTCGTTAAGTTATCGTTCAGTTATTTAATATTATCTATATATTCTAGTATATAATGTACCTATATATAGTTAATTCGCTAAACCTTACTACTCAGCTCCCCCGAAGCTCCCCCTAAAAATAACGTAAAAATCTATTTCTAAAAACGATTTTCCAAACCATTATTTCACTTCATTATTCCTCCGTCCCCCCCTCTCTCCCCTCTCTGTCTCCCCATCATCCTAATCTATATCTAAAATAATTATATCTACCTATATATAGTTAATTCGCTAAACCTTACCGCTCAGCTCCCCTCTCTCCCCCTCAGCTTCTCCACCTCCCCTCAACTTAATCTATATCTAAAATAATTACATTATTTTTTCTCCCTATATAATATAGTTGTAAGCTAAAAAATACCTTTCTAAAAAGTAAAATCTTGGCAAGTATAAGTTTCATTATTACCCACAATATAAATTAAAAGAAATATATTATTACCAAAATAAGACGTTCAATTATGAATTTTATTCATAAACTCAAATTAAAATAGTAAAATTAAACTAATATTATATTTAAAAAATAATATAGTTCAAAATATTTCCATTTTTTAATAATTCTTATAATCTCAAATGAACGCTAAAGAAATTAATGAATTCGATTAATATATTGGCAAGTATTGTATTTTTATTTGTACATCAATTTCCTTCTTTTATTAATTAGTATAAAGTATACAAACTATTTAAAAAATATTATAGTTTTAAATATTTCTATTTTTTACTAATTCAGATAATCTGAAATAAACGCTAAAGAAATTAATTAAATCGATTAATAAATTGTCAAGTATTATATTTTTATTTGTAAATCAATGCCATTTTTTATGAATTAGTATGAAGTATAAAAATTAATAATACCTTTCAAATTTAATATTGAAAGACATTAAATTTGACATAAATACATGTTGATAAGAAATAGGTCAAAAAGTCGAACCTCAAACACAGATATATATATATATATATATATATATATACATATCATTAAAACTATAATGTGCAAGTGTTTCATGAATTTCACTAATAATTTTTTTTAATACTATACTTTGTTCTTCTACATATTGGAAAAATAAAAGAAAGAAAAATAAAATACAATAAAATAAAAATATAAATAAAATATAAATTGATAGTGCAGTAGGTAAAACATATTTCGTGGTGTATCGCAAGCCTTTGATATTCCTAGAAAAAAATTAAGATGCAAATTCAAACATTTAGTTACCGAGGAAACACCCAATGATTAAAACACCTTTGAATATGGCAGAGCATTTTACTTCGTGTTGACGGAGATTTTGAAAGATAAGTTATTAGTCGATATATAAATCTTGTGTAATCCTACATAACACACATTCAAATATACCCGCTAAATTTAAAATTATTTTAACTACTTGGTGCAAAAGTGACTTTTTGCTTTCATTTTATTTGTAACGGCATTGTTAAAAAAAGTTATAAATCATAAAAATTATTTTATTTTTAATACTTGATCCAAAATGTTCTAATAAAAATGTATAATCATGGAAACCATTTGCCGATTTCTTACGCATATAATGTACCCATTGAGCGTCTTACTTTTCATATCAAATTCGCTGATATAGTGCAGTGGTCGCAAAGTATAGCATCTCAATGTAAGCGGGTGTCAATTTTTCAAGTTTTTTTCACTTTGTTTTGATACTGGCTAAGAAATTTCGATTCTAAGACACTTTTCTAGTGCTTGTGATGGTTTTATAACTATGTGGGTATAACTATCGACGACTCTACAACTACGAACAGCTGTAGGTACAATGCCCGTTAATTCGTTCGCGCATCGGATCATCATGCACGACTGGAAGTCGTACTTTGTTTTATGTTGGGGCCCGGCTAGCCACTGATAATGTGCGCAATATGCGCGCCCACGTAGGTGGCGGTAATGCAAGGGGAAAGGGAAGTTTCAAAGAATACACACCATATTTACAATCCAACTAGTACGAGTATTTATTATATACAAAGCGGCGGGGCTGGAGGTGAGAGAGGAAGAGATGTAGTATGTACTCGCCCGCACCGCGTAGGAGAGAATCAGAGAGGTGGACTTACATCCAAGAGTGTTCTGGCATGACCTCGTCGTATCTGCTCATGGTTGGCCCCCCAGTGTACGCTAGCCCCCGTCGTATATAATGTCCGGAGTCGCAGGCCCTCTCTCGTTCTGCGCGTCGTTGCTCTGTAGTTTTTCGTATGTCGGTAGTCGCGTGTCTTTGGCACGTGCGTAGCGCGGGACGTCTTGTGTGCTTGGAGAGTGAAGCGGAACTCATCGCGAGCGAGGGCCTACCTTGACCAAGCCCTATGTGTCGGGTCGTTGCTATCGCGCTCGGATATTACACTCTCTCTCCCTCTCTGACTCTCTCTCTTTCTTACTAATCGCACAGTCGTACACTTCATGTCGACTGCTTTCTCTCTTCCAGATGCTTGCTGTAATATACATTAAATATGTGACATTCGCCCTGAGAGGCGTTGTGACGTTAGAAAAGAGTGCACTAATAATTGCTTGAGCAATAAAACCATTACAACTCCCCTCCCTCAGATGCTGGGTAGCTGACCAGGCTGTGCAGCTTTCCATAATCTCCGGCTATACAGGCGAGTTATGAGTCAAGAAAAAAAAAAGACTATAAATACAGATATGTTTGATCAAGATTCAAAAGTTGGTCATATAATCATTCTAATAAAGGTAAATCTTATTGGCTATGAAATCATTTTATGAAAATTATATATACGTAATAAACAAGGTTTTTCTAAGGTATTTATATATAAAAAAAATGAGCCGTCACGGGACGCCTGAAAGATGTGAAACATAGAAATTGAAAGTTATTGGAAAATAAATAATTGAGTTTTATAAGACAAAAATTGTAACGCATGACAAAAAACTGAGCCGTCACGGGACGCCTGGCAGATGTGAAACATAGAAATTGAAGGTTATTGGAAATTAAATAATTGAGTTTTATAAGAAATGGATAGTAACGTATGACAATAATTTTAGCTATACTAGCCAAAATTATTGCGCCGCACATGCAGGCTTTAACATTATTTTTGTTCGAGACTTTAAATGAATTACACTCAGGAATTTAGGGTAAAAGTGTGAACACTGGTGGTTTATTCAATTTAGAAGGTGGTGAGCGCCAGCTGCGCGAAGTCGCAGCACGATTTTACAAGTGTTCTACCGACACATAGAATTATTTACGCAATTAAACTAACTACGGTGAGCACGGCGGTACGGTGGGAAACGATAATTACTCGAGAGGGGAAGAATCTAATACTCAGGGACGTGAATTCAACAGAATATACGGCGGTGAAATACACGTGGAAAGGCAGCGCGACGCGATGCTCGACACGCATGCGGCGCTAACTTTACAAAAACATCTATATATATATATATATATCTATATATATAGATATATATATATATATATATATATATATATATATATATATATATATATATATATATATATATATATATATATATATATATATGTATGTACCTGTTAAGCACAATAATATTCTGTGCAACTTACTCTTTTCAAATCCGGTGCGGCCTCCTTCAAAGATATATATATATATTATCGAGTGGAACAAGTAGGTTTTAATATTTTCGCACGGAGCTGGTATAAAGACCGAAGTGTTTGCGAACGCGGCTCAGTACGAAGTGAGCGAGTCGTCGCTTCGTTCCCGCGGCGCTACACACGGATTTCGGTAGTGCGGACCGAGCCCGGTTGAGGGCGCAGCGCATGCGTCTGGTGAGGAAGAAAGAGAAGTAAGAAGGAAGAAAGGGGAGCGTCTGCTCGCGGTGACGTCACGCTATGTGGCACACAGTCCCTCGGAAGTGCGACGAGGGATGCAGCAGGAGGTATATTTGGACAACGGTGCCGACGAATGGGCACATAGACGAGAGCTGCAAGGCCCAGGACTGCGTACTTGCAGCAGGAGCAGTGGGCACGGTTAACCTCGAAGAGGTTATATTTACATGCAGCTTTCTACACTAGAATATTCAACTGCCACTGTTATCAGGTGAGATTAGTGTTTTGTATATCACTGTAATTTCCCCTTGCTAATGCTAGGTTGCTTATAGGTGACTGGCGAGTGTTTCGGAGGCTGCTGCTGCTGCTGTTATGGAGGAGCGGGCTATGAGTTGAGCTACGTTGCTGCACTTGAGAGACCACATTGCCTCTGCAAACCCTTCAAACCAGGTAAGAGAGTTCCGGTTTGATGTGCGTATCTGCTGTAGACTAATTCAGCTTTATGTTTTCTAGGGTGTATGCTGCAGGCCTCCAAAGTACCTAGAGAAGCAGCCGCTCTGCCCAAGGTGGATCCATTCATGCCTTTCAAGGCATGAAATCAGGTGGGTATTATTCTAATACCATTTTGCTTATTTTCTTCCTTTCTAATCTCTATGCGTGTGTTCTTAGGTTGGCTCGAAAGGACGGGAGCAAGAATAGGAGACACCAGGACATGCTCAGCGCACCCCAGCCGAGATCAGCCAGCTCCAACCTATGCGAGGCTCTGTGGGATGGCAGCTGTGCGTCCTCTTCAGCTGCTTCTGGTTATTGGACAGCTCGCTTGCTCTGTGTCGTCAAAGGAAATAGTGTGTGTGTGTATATGTATAGTGAGTGTAATGGGTGAGTAGTGTGCTATTAGTTATTTAGGTCAGTACTGTCGGGCACCGGACTTACACTGAGCAGTTCGTTCAACAGACTGGAAGTTTGTGTAACCCACACAAAATGTGGTGTTACAAATGGAAATAAATACACCAGTATTGAAGGAAGTTATAATGAAAGGAAGCAAATATTTAGATTTATGTTATTAAGACGATTTTGTTATTTACATGAAAATATACATAGAAAACAATAATGTTACAAATAAAGTTCTACAATTCAGTAGCATCAGTTATTTCTGTAATAGTAACACTCGATGATGTTTTCATAAGGAACTGATTCTATTGTATCAAAATGTAAAGAACTTGCAGTGGCCTGTATATTCTGTTATATTCGGTAATTGTCTCTTCTCCGTTTGTTGATTTTTTCTCGGTGTATATTTAGGTATCGTTGAGCGCGTTTGTTTTATAAATCATTTTTATTGTTCACTCTGAAATTTGAGAGACATTAATTTAGTAAAGAAAATCAAGTTATAAATAGTTATATACATAAATCTGTTTTAAAGTAAATTAACCTGACTGGTACGATTGGTATTATAATATCCCCTAGCTCCTGCTATTCTTCAGCAATTAAAAATATATAAATGTAATTATTGCTAAAAATTGATAGAAAGTAGGGCTATATTGAGTTTAGCAAAAAATAGGGAGAGAGAAAGAGAGATGCATATTTATGTATATACATATAGTGTGTGTATTCGTGTGCGTGTGTTTACACGTGAGTTTTTCCGCGTTTTAGGTTAGATGTCGAGTATATAAATAGAGATCGTATGCGCTCTCTCTCTTTCTCTCTCTCTCTCTTATATATATATATATATATATATATATATATATATATATATATATATATATATATGTCTCTCCGTGTGTGCATGTATGAGCGTGTGCAAGAGATAAACGAATAAATAATAATTATGAACTAACCTTGGGCTTATAGAAGTTGATTGCGTAGCGTGCACGGAACTGTTAAAGTACAGTAGCGGAGGCATTTCTCTTGGACCCTGATTTTGATCATCCTGAAATCTTACTTTTTTGACAGGAGGTTTCGTTTTCTCTTCGATTCTGTCATTTTCACTATCACTGTCACTCATTTTTTAAATAAGCATTTACGAGAAACAGTCAGAAATAAACACTTACGAGAATGAAAACGCTGCGTTTTGAAATGCGTTCAAGTATACCGGTAACAGATGAATAAACGCATAGACAGAAGTAAAAGGGATAGAGGAGAGTATACACACAAGTAAAGCTGTAGAAAGTAGAGGGGAAATACGAGACGAGGCTACACATACATCTTAACCTTGATTTGGTGGTATGCGCTACTGAGGTCGATCGTAGAGATGTATCTCGCACGTTGGAGTTTACACAAGGTCGTGCCTATATACGAAAGGAGGTAAGCACTCTTACTTGATAGAGCGTTTACCTTACGGTAATCAATGCAAAAGCGATAAGTGCCGCTCGCTTTCTTAGTCATAACGACCGGGCTTGACCAGCCACTGATCGAGCACTCGATTATCCCTTCTCCGAGCATTTTGCTTACTTGGTCATGCATCTCTTCTTCTATCCGTTTGGAGACTGGATAGTATTTTTGTTTTATCGGGTTACAGGTGTCGACTCGGAGGTCATACTCTACCAGATTCGTGAACCCGGGCGGCCCTTTGTTGTATAGTATTACACTATCGAGTAATTCTTCCAGCATCTTCCGCTCGCCAATGTCAATATCAGCCAAGCCGATCGATGCGAGAGCAGCGCCGTTCAGTACAGGGGTCGTGACTACCTTGGGTTTTATTATCTCGTTTGTGACAGTCAGCGACAATCAGTATGTCTTCGCGCGGGTTTAACCGTACGTTGAATGCACGTACTAAATCCGGGCTTAAGTAACAGTCGCCATTCAGCTCTGGTATAATCAGGACTGTAAAATACTTTCTTACTCCCGCTACCTCGAAAGGCACTTCGATTTTATCAGTAATGGGCTATCGGCTGCGCTTTTCCTAGTGGCAGGTGTCACTGGAATTCCACACGCGCTTGCGATTTGTAAACCAACGGTTCCAATAAATATATGTGTTGTTCTCGACCGTACAATGTTCGAATTCGAACCCCGCCGATTCCAACCTGCAGCGGCCAGAGGACGTCTCCATCGAGATCGACGTCGCTCGCCGCTAAGAACTCTTGCTTCGTCTCAGCAGAGGTGGTCTATTGGCTAAATTCGATTTTCTGTGGTTCGATTTGCTCCGTTGTTTTATTCCCGCGCATGGTTGATACGTGAATCGCGTGTAGCCGGGTAGCTTACAGTCAAAGCATTATTTCTTCGACTTTCTCCCGCTCGAGTTTGACGAGCTCGGTTTGCTGCTTTGCTTAACTGGTTTTTTGGCCGGTTGATTGATTTTCTGCTCGCTTGTGGTGTTTTATCGGGAATTGATGTTGTGCAGCTTCGGTCTGGGCGATCTCTCTCAGGTTTTTGTTGGTCTGGATTTATTATTATTATTATTGTAAAAGTTAGGTTTTCGTCCATTCTTGGGGAGTGAGAGCTCTTTCATCGGCTTTTCCATCGCTTTTTCTACTGCTGCGACAAGATCACAGGTGTTTATATATAATATAATATATAATTTTCTGGACATTGAGATGAAGGAAGCCTTTTTCTTAAACGGCAACAATTGGGCCCTCTTTCAAGCATTCGGAAAGACACCACTGACTAGTGAAGAGTTGTAGATGTTAATTAAGTAATGGACAATAACCGGTAAAGACTTTGCTATTACATTTTGCGGTATTCCGTCCTTCCCCTTTGCTCGCGATGAGAAATGGGCAACGCCAGGACTACGTCAGAGAAAGTGATTTTACGAAAAGTGGAACCGTCATCACTGGCCTTCGACAAAATGTCGTCCGTATCCGCATCATGCTCAGTCTGGGAGATAGAAATCCCTGCAAAGTGGATGTTTTATTCGTCCGGGGTAAAGCCATGCAGCTCCTCACGAGCCCTTGGCTGCAGTCCAACATTGCCGAATTCTTTCAAATGTTCTTCTTAATATTATCCAAAGCATAAAAAATTCCACTTTGAATAAAAGTCTGACGCGCTTCATTTGAGCATTGTTCTGCTTTAGCAGCGAGAGACTGGAACTCCTGCCATAAACTATTGTCACACGTTCGCTTGTAATGCCAACGGACAGAGTGACGCTGATTAAAAAGATGGCTTAGGTCGGCGTCTACCCAGGGAGGGTGACCTTTTTCCTTTGGCTTGAACTGCTTTAGAGGGACAATAGTGTCTAAGACGGCCATGATGTTACGGCTTAGCTGTTCAAGCCTATTGTTGACATCTTTACTCGGACAACTGATTGACGATCAATCGCAAACACCAAGAACGGATAAAAGTTCCTCCTGTCGAATTGACTTAAAATCCTTATATGAGAAGGTGTTCAGAGCAGGGGGCTTTGATGTCTTGATGTCACTTGTAACATCAATAACATTGTGTCTCCTAGGAAAGGTCGCCATCATGTTGTTTGCAACCAGCACTACATCATTGTCGTCAGTGAAGATCACGTCAATCCAATTGTTGAGTAAATAATTATATGTGTATTTATGGAAAACAAGACTAACATAACATTTATTCGAACATAAAAAAGTATAATACAAAATAATAATATGAGAAAGGAATCTATATAATAGTTAACGAATTCTGAGGAATCTATAACATAAATAAAAAAAAACAAAATAATCAGACTAGATATTTTTGACTTATAACTATATAAATTGTGTTCATGTGAATGTTAGTTTACCTAGTTTTAATTAATGCTCTCGTGGAGGCGCGTCTCGCACGTTATCCTTCTGCGCAGGTTTGCGAATTTAAGCGACGGCAACGTCAGTAGCGCCTCGACTCAGAAAGCTGGGAACCGGCATGAGTCTGGAGCGCGACTGCAGACTCATCGCAGACTCGACCGCAGACTGTTTGTTAGAAAAATCGGATGTAGTGTTGCGCCACCAGTCCGTTCAACCGCCCGCGAATAGAGTGAAGTCTCCGAGTAACTGCGGTGAGGCGACACGATTCTCGCTCTTTCCCCACCGTGCGCTGCGCTCTCGGCGCTATAAGGCCTGCTTGCGCGAGTACGTTTCGTCTCTCTCTCTCTCTCTCTCCCCACTCTTAGGTCCACTCGATGTCGCGCGGAGAGTTTAAGTGCGCGTGCGCGTGTAGCCTCATACGCGCTCGGATTTACATTATCACACGACGAAAGGCTATTTCGTCGCATCCTCCTCTTGTTTTGGAGAGTGAAACTTTCTGGAGTTTTACTTTGTGGAAGACCGTGACTGGAAGAGAGAGAGAAAAATATAAGAAATACAATAAATAGTAGTAAATGGCGCGATGTTGAAATCCGCTGCTAGAACGACCTTGGTCTGTGAAACGATGGTGGCTGATGATCAAGCGATGGTGTTTATCATCCCCCTAGAGTTTCTCAATAGGTTTATGACTCCTATCGATCTTCCCTGGGGGACAGAATCTTTCCTGTGTCACACGTACTGCTGCCTCTTGCCTCAATCTGCTTGCTGGTGTCTCGCTCGAGGGACTGTACAGATCCCCTCGTTTTAGCAGCAACTGGCTTCTTACGTCTTGGAGATTTCTTTGGCATGGTGGCGGCAGGTACAGCGATGTTGCGCCTCAAATGCCGAGATGATCAGTTCCTGATGCTTGCATTTACGTATCATCGGAATTCCTTTCTTACTTCAAACGGTCCGCAAAATTTGTTTCCTAATTTTGCATTCAAATTAGCCGCTATATTTGATAAAGTATGCACCTTCTTCAGTACTTTATCTCCGATATTCGGTGCTCAATCTGGCCGTCTGAGATTGTAGTGTTTGTTCTGCTTCTGGAAACTGTGTGCCAGGTTCATCTTCGCGAGCTCAAGTGCTTCTTTTACTCGTTTCAAACGTGTTTCCGTGCTGGTAAATATCTGGCTCCTTACTGCTTGTCGTAGGCTCCCAGGAGGTGCTAGCTTTATTTGTCGCTGGCCAATGCTCATACCGGCAGCGGCTGCGAGCCTGACGAATTGAGAAATCAACTCAGCCATCTTCTCTGGTTCCATTATCTATCTAAAATGGTAAAGTCAGTCGGGAAAGGAATTTTACATGCACGCCTATTCAGAGTGGCTCTGCTTATTGTAGCTTTTTACGAGGCTGCCATCGCCCCCCTCGGGCTGAGTGTCGAATGATACAACCGAATTCTCTCTTTTGCTATGGAGATCACTTACCTAACGTCTCAGGGAATCGCGATCGTGGCTGCTTGCGTTACATAGTCGGAAATTAGCTTTCCAAATCGCTCTCTACTACCAGCTTTGAGTGCCAGGCTTGCTCGCCTGAAAGTCCGCGTTAGCGGAAATAAGCGGAATAGGAAAGAATATGCTCTACGAATGACTATACAATGGATACTAAATAAAGCGTATATTATGGCTATTAAAAGTTACATGAAATGTGGAAGTGCGATTCCCCCGATATGCGCGATTGCTTAGGTACCGCACTGCTATGTGCTCCAGAGAACGACGTCCCGACATGTGATGCCGCGGTTTTGCGTCAGCACCGCTGCGTTGACGCAGCTATAAATATATTAGGCCACTGGACTTACAAGTCGCCGCTATGCAATGCGAGGTGCACGATGGCACCGGGAGTGGCTAATGAACCTCGCACTCTCTCTTTCTCTCTGTGATAGAGTGTCAAATAAAGAGAGAAATAAAGTGTCAAATATTATTCTAATCATAGTAATTGTTACATGAAAAATACTTTTTATTTTCGAGTAACTTTATCCGTAAAATGGAGACTTAAGTTGGTAAGGGATTTAAAAAAAAAGATTTTATATACACGTTTATAAATATACTGCAACATTATACCTATTAATAACAATACACGAAACATTTCTTAACTCATCGTCGCGAGTTGCAATTAGTGTAATTTTAATACCTTGCGCTGGGTAGCGTATAAGTGGCGATAGGTTATAAAATATCGTTCAATCAGTTTAATCTCTTGTACCCCTTTTGTATACAAAAAATTTGTAAAAACATATCTAAAATAAAAGTAGCTAGCCGATGATTGCGATATATAAATAAGTAATAAGTGCGCTCGTCGTGCACTAAATGCGAACTCTTCGCCCGAGTGTGAGCTTTGCGCTCAAGAGCGAGCGATGTACCCAAGCGCGAGCGTATTCCCCGAACATGAGCGTTCCCCTTGAGCACAAACATTGTCGCTCAGGCGCGAGCTTCGGCGTGCCTCAAGCTAGAGCGTGATCGCTGGCGATCCCGAAATCAGCCGCACCCCAAGCTCGGACGCCAGCTTGGGTGCACCTCAGACTCGAGCGCAAGCGCGGGCGTACCCCAAGCTCGGGAGCGTGTGTGGGCGCACCATATGCTCAGGCGCGAGCGCGGAAGTACCCCAATCTTAGGCGCGAGTGTGGGCACAGCACCTCAGGCTCGAACGCGCGTGCGAGCTCACCCCAAGTTAGGGCGCGAGCGCGAGCACAGTACCGCAGGCTCGGGCGCGAGCGCGGCAACACCTCATGCTCGAGCCCAAGAGCACCTAAAACAGGAGCCCAAGCGCCCCTCAAACGTGAGGTGGAGTCCAAGCACAAGCGGAGCTCCCCGCGTACGAAGGTTTGAGAAGAGGCCCGAGTGCTCGAGAGCAGTCTATTTCGTGCGCGCGGCTCGCCTCGGCCACCAGACGGACCAGGGTGATGCAAGCAAACTCAAACCTATGGAGGCTGTGCCCACACGCGGATTTCACGCCCGGTGCTCTCGCGGTAACCCCCGTACTGACGGAGTTACACGATCGTACGTCGGACGTGCTCGGGTATAGGTTTGGCAGATGCGAGTTCGCTCGCTTTCCCGCGGTACCCTAGTATCCAAGGGTGTGCCGGAGCGAGCTTCCCAGATGATCGAAAATACGCCGCTGTCCACGCGCGTGCCTGGGAAATTCCAGTGAGCACTCCCGCTCAAGGGTATCGCGAGTGTACCGTGCGTGTCGACCCTCGTGTGCCAGCTTCGCCACAGGAGCACGTGTTATTCGGAATTTTTTCTCACTTCCGCTGGTTAGCATACGCGTATAAGTTTGACTCAAGGGATCACATCTAGAAAGATATTCAAATCTATTACTGGTATGTAAACTATTTTTATTTCTAAGCGCATGGTTTTTCTATTTGATTCTGAAGTAACATTAATTTCATTCAGGTTACAAATGGCATGCACTGCATGATTGAGATGATGAAATCATGCTTTGTATTTCAAAATAGCTGCTGAAGTGGACCAAAATGTTATAATATGAACTAAGATGTAATGTTTGAAGAAATTGTAACATTAGTGCAGTTTAACTTGAAATGCAATTTTCTCATAACTCTGCTTTTAACGCTTGTGCGACACCTGCAGAGTGAATCGATGCATGGATTTTTATGATCCCGATCTTAAAATGTTCCTTTTGAATGTTGTTTTGGACTGAAGCTATTTAGAAACATCTAAAAAATTATTATCATGCGAGTATTCTAGTGTAAATGTGAAAAAAAATGACAATATTAATAATAATTGTAATTATTTTGACTTTAAGATCTTTAAAAAGTTTAAATATATTAAAATTAATTTCTCCAACTAGCTTCAGTCCAAAACGACATATAAGAGGAGCAATTTAAGATCAGCATGACTAAAATCCATGCATCGCTTGAGTCTGTAGGTTACGTGCAAGCAAAAAATGTTCATAGACTGATATCTCCCCCTGTAGCGGGGGGGGGGGGGTGTCATTATGGATAATTTTTGTAAGAAATGTATTCAACTTTAAGGATCTATTCATACTTACATTTTAATTATTTTCCTATTATTTTACAGATGCAAATCTTCAGAAACGTACTATAGGTATTCTACCCCCTTAATGATAGGAATAAGTTACCTTTTTGGAAAGTTTTAAATACAATGCTGCTTTTCTGCTACATCATACATTTCCGAGATTTAAACGTTAAAACTAAATCTGACGTTTTCATTTATAACAAAGGAAAGAAAATGTCAATTCAAAATTTGCGGTGATAAACTATAGGTAATTTTATGCTCTCTTAAATGTAATTACAATAGCTTTATCATAATATTTCTAACACATCAAAAAACTTAAAAAACTAAAATTCAAAAATCGAAATATCGGTATAAAATAAAAACAATTAGAAAAATTTCCATTCTATTCTTAAAGTTAATAATCTACTACGTGTAATTAAATCGTCCATTCGTATCATTATTACCCACATTTATAAGAAATAAAACATAAAAATTACTTATATATATTATTTTCTTACTCTTCAAATACGTTTTCAATCAATATTTCAAAATATCAATGAAAAAGTTATAAAAAAAACAGAAATATCTCCATTTATAAGTAACTTTATACTCTTTCAAATGCAATATGAAGCGATCATAGAGCCCCTCTTGAATCAGTGGGTTAGAACTCACTGAGCCAAGGGGGGCTCTATGATCGCTTCATTTTGCATTTGAAAGAGTATACAGTTACTTATAAATGGTGATATTTCTGTTTTTTACAACTATTCCATTGATATTTTGAAATATTGAATGTTGCTTGCCTACCGATACAAATCACTCAAACAGTCGACGGTTTGATTCCCAGTAAAAATTCTTGAGAATTTTTTCTTCGAGTTTTTCGCCTGGAAAAGATTCCTAGCTACACATTATGCTTTGATGCATAACAAACAAGTATATAGAATACAAATGTAAAATACAAAATCACATATGCATTGTGCCATCAGGGTCCAAAAATGAGGGGACACGTTGCGATTAAATACAAAGAAAGAAAGAATAAAACAATAATTTACCTTATTGATTTCAGAATATCATAAAATATCGTAAAATAAAGAAATCATTGTGAAATCAAAATGGATTTATGAATCTCAAAATTTCTTTTCAATTCTGAATCTTCATTAAAAAACGAATAAACTGAGTCCTGGTTTGCAAAAAATTACCGCGCTGTACTCGAGATAGAAATGATAAAATAAATTAAAAAGAAAACATAACCTCAAATAACTCTGAATGTAAAGGTTGCTACAATCTAGGCTTCTAATAGTCTCAAGAGATAGTAAGAAGCTATTTTTCTGGAGATTTTCAGAAAGAATAATGACATTTTACTCAAGTTATTCGTCGCCAAAAGAACGATTTTTTTACAAAAAAAATTTTTTCTCAAAAAAAGGAAAAGGATAAAGGCTCGATGGTTTTACAAAATATTCTTACCGATATTCTTAGTCACCTCAAATTTTTTACAAAAATTTCCGTGTTATATTTCCCAGATATCATTGTTTAAACAAAACACGACGTTTTCGTGAATAGCAAAACAAGGAAAGTAGCTTATTTAAAATTTCGGGTCGGAAAAGATAAGTAATTTTATTTTCTTTCAAATTAATAAATAATAAATCGATCAAGAAAATGAATACATCAAATCAGTACGGTATACACTACAACCATGATCGATACAAGTAATTAAATAAAGACTAAAGAAACCATACAACCAATTTCCTTAACAACCACTAGATTAAGATTAACACCGAACTCTAAGCATTCGACTGAAACAATCCCGAAACAATGAGAGAATCTGTCTCATGGAAAAAGAAAACTTCAACTACCGAACAAATAAATAATGCTACGGAATTAAATCCAACCTTCTCTGAAAGATCCATTTCAACTTCAACCGAATCCGAAGTAAGTAAATCGAATTTCGAAGAAAGAACGGACTTTAGACCATCATTATAACACCCCCGAACAATTGGCTTAATGAATGAAGATTCAGACATCCCTAATGAACCCTCACCGGATACCAACAATCAGATAATAATTGATATCACTCCTGCCCCAACAACAGAAATAGAAATAGTAGATGCATCTGACTCTGAAGATGATTCTTATGCACTCGTTTTTCTATATCCCTCAGATGCAGTTATCGAGGACGATGACAATTCTAAAAAAGGGAAAACAAGAACCGGTTACTAAAATTGATAAAAACAAAAAAAAATATATTCAAAAATAAAATAACACACAAATACATGGAAAAACAGACAATCCTGCTAGAAGTATGTGCTACATAATGGCTAGACACAACAAACCCTCACTCCTCCACCTACCTCCTCCAACAGTTTTGTTGAGGAATAGGCAGAAGCGTATACATGTGGTGGGAGGTTAGCTAATGGTATAGCGATTGTGTAGCATATACTTCTGTCTCTCCCTCCCTTTCTCCCTCTCTCCCTCTTTCCCTTTCTCTCTCCCGTTCTCTCTCCCTTTCTCTCTTTCTCCCTTTCTCTCCCAAGATCTTTCTCTCTCCCTCTCCCATTCTCTCTCTATCTCTCTCTCTCTCCCTATACCACACATACATGGATAGCGGTGGTTCACGCCCAAGCATTGGCCGTACCATGCGCGCAAGCCTTTCTCTCTCTATACACGTGCACACGCAAGCCTACAAATACACACACGCACGCAAATATCCACACACAAGTCTTTCTCTGACCACACCCACGCACACACGCGCACACAAACGCGCACATACGCACAGGCACACACATACACGCGCACTGTCACAGCGATAGTGTAGCGGTGATTCGCCCTCTAGCTCCCTCTCTCACTCTCTCCTTTTCTCTCTCTCTCCCTTTCTCTCTATCAGACGCAAACCCACACACACACACGCACGCAAACATCCACACACACATGCCAAGCGCTTCCCGTACAACGCACACAAGTCTTTCTCTCAACACACATGTGCGCGTAAACACACACACACATACACACGCATACACCCACGAACACACGCGCAAACATACGCACACACACACACACATACGCCACTATGCACCAGAAAAACACCACACAATCATGGGGATGCAGTAATTGAATATCCGCTCTGATGTTGTCATGATGTAAATATAATACAAATCAAGTTCTCCAATCAAGTTGCTACGTCACAAAAGCATCTGTTAAATATTAAATACTCCAATAGATGTACTGTTTTTTAACCCAAATTTTTGTTATTGTTGAGGGTGTTTGTGAATCTTTGTACTCGTGTAAGTGCTTCTTGTGTTTAAAGGATTATTTGAAAGTAACATATACCATACTCATGTTCTATCCAGATATAAAGTCAACGCTGGCTCAGAAGGGTCATTTTAATGAAATTACAAAACTATAATTAATCAAATGTTTGCAAGCTCAGGTTTATAATTACATTGAAAAGACTCTTTTCACCAAGCGTTGACTTGATATCTGAATAAAACATGAGAATATTATAAGGTTCTTTCGAAAAAAAATTTTTATAATTTATTTTAAGTGAATTTTTATAATCAAATAGGGCTACATAATGGTTTAGGTAAAATTGCAAAAGATTACTTCAAGTAGTTTAAAAGAAAATGGAGTCAATGAAACTTTCAAGTTACCCATACACAAACATTTATTTATTTGAAAGTAACACATAATATACTCATGTTCTATCCAGATATAAAGTCAACGCTGGCTCAGAAGGGTCATTTTAATGAAATTATAAAACTATAATTAATCAAATGTTTGCAAGCTCAGGTTTACAATTACATTAAAAAGACTCTTTACTCTCAGCGTTGACTTGATATCTGAATAAAACATGAGAATATTATAAGGTTCTTTCAAAGGAATTTTTTTAAAATTTATTTTAAATGAATTTTCATAATCAAATAGAGCTATGTAATGGTTTAGGTAAAATTGCAAAAGATTACTTCAAGTAGTTTAAAAGAAAATGGAGTCAATGAAACTTTCAAGTTACCCATACACAAACATTTATTTATATGAAAGTAACACATAATATACTCATGTTCTATCCAGATATAAAGTCAACGTGGCTCAGAAGGGTCATTTTAATGAAATTATAAAACTATAATTAATCAAATGTTTGCAAGCTCAGGTTTATAATTACATTAAAAAGACTCTTTTCACTCAGCATTGACTTGATATCTGAATAAAACATGAGAATATTATAAGGTTCTTTCAAAGGAATTTTTTTTAAATTTATTTTATTGAATTTTCATAATCAAATAGGGCTATGTAATGGTTTAGGTAAAATTGCAAAAGATTATTTCAAGTAATTTAAAAGAAAATGGAGTCAATCAAACTTTCAAATTACCCATACACAAATATTTATTTATTTGAAAGTAACACATAATATACTCATGTTTTATCCAGATCTAAAGTCAACGCTGGCTCAGAAGGGTCATTTTAATGAAATTATAAAACTATAATTAATCAAATGTTTGCAAGCTCACCTTTTTATTACATTAAAAAGACTATTTTCGCCCAGCGTTAACTTGATATCTGAATAAAACATGAGAATACTATAAGGTTTTTTCGAAAGAATTTTATTTCAATTTATTTTAAGTGAATTTTCATAATCAATAGGGCTACATAATGGTTTAGGTAAAATTGCAAAAGATTACTTCAAGTAGTTTAAAAGAAAATGGAGTCAATGAACTTTCAAGTTACCTATACACAAACATTTATTTATTTGAAAGTAACACATAACTTTCTAAAAAGTAAAATCTTGGTAAGTATAAGTTTCGTTATTACCCACAATATAAATTAAAAGAAATACGCTACAATTAAAATAGTAAACATAAACTAATATTCTGTTTTTAAAATATTTCTATTTTTTCGAGAATAGTAAGAATACATTTCCGTCTCTGGAAAAGTTGTGAAATCTATAAAAAATACCTTTCTAAAAAGTAAAATCTTGGCAAGTATATGTTTCATTATTACCCACAATATAAATTAAAAGAAATATGTTATTACCAAAATAAGACGTTCAATTATGAATTTCATGAATACGCTACAATTAAAATAGTAAACTTAAACTAATATTCTATTTAAAAAATAATATAGTTTAAAATATTTCCATTTTTTACTAATTCTGATAATCTCAAATGAACGCTAAAGAAATTAATGAAATCGATTAATAAATTGGCAAGTATTGTATTTTTATTTGTATATCAATTTCCTTCTTTTATTAATTAGTATGAAGTATACAAATTATTTAAAAAATATTATAGTTTAAAATATTTCTATTTTTTACTAATTCCGATAATCTGAAATAAACGCTAAAGAAATTAATTAAATCGATTAATAAATTGGCAAGTATTATATTTTTATTTGTAACTCAATGTCATTTTTTTATGAATTAGTATAAAGTATACAAATTAATAATACCTTTCAAATTTAATATTGTAAGACATTAAATTTGACATAAATACATGTTGATAAGAAATAGGTCAAAAAGTCGAACCTCAAACACTGATCTATAATACTCTCGCTACATTACACTCGCGTTACATGTAGTGCGCATATGGAAATTCATTTCTATTATAGGTAAGCTAACTGATACTTTTTGAAATCAAGCCAATATAATATTACGGACAAACAGTTTATACCTTATCTAGGGCTCGGACTTGCTGCCATCCTTAGGTAACTCGAACCTTAGGTAACTCGAGCACTGTTCGAGGTTATTTTTCCCAAACTCGAGCAATGTTCCAGGTTTAACTGTAGTTCAATATAAAATATAGTGCATTGACGGTCTCTTTAATTTCGACATATAACTATGAACATACTTGACGGACCCGTCGTCTCGCAGTCTATCGGTGGACTACCTACCTTGTTTAAGATCAATTTTTGATCATAAACACCCAACGTGTATTACTCAATATTTTTGTATTTCATTTATTTTATTCTTTTATAATAAAACATTACATATTTTTGTACCCTTTAAAAAACTTATAATAATATCCAAAATTACAGCGCTGTTTGTGTTTTGTGACATAATAAACTACTTACTATTTCTTGCATATGATACTTTCTTTTAGCTTTTATCTCAAGAGTTCGTCATCATTAATAATATTGTCTTATTCATTAAATATATATCACATCACATATTGCATAAAACAATTGTATACATATATGTTCTCAGCATCTATGATTATGCTAATGCGCCGGTTCGAATACGCGTATAAATGAAACGTGTTAAACTGAAATTTTAGATTTATTCCAGCTCTAGGTAGAAGCGGTTTTGTGAAGATGACACAAGAATGGCACCACCTTGAAGTTATGTGAGCAACAGTTTTAAGGTGGGTTCCGCCAGAAGAGGAAAGGGAGATATGTTTTAGTGGGTCGGTTTGTGATGCAATGGACGTTTAGTTTTCTCGCGTTTTTGTTTATGTTATTTTTCGTCCTATATTATACACGCGGTGGGTGCATCCTCAACTAACCCCACACTATCCGGCTGTGCGGACCCAGTCGGGTGTACCTTAGATGGCTTTGCCCTCAAAAAAAAATCTATGATTTTGCTAACTTCGTTTACTTAGAAATATTACCTTCTATTCTACGATCACCGTAAACTTCGAGACGACGGGTCCGTCAAGTATGTTCATAGTTATATGTCGAAATTAAAGAGACCGTCAATGCACTATATTTTATATTGAACTACAGTTAAACCTGGAACATTGCTCGAGTTTGGGAAAAATAACCTCGAACAGTGCTCGAGTTACCTAAGGTTCGTAGCAATTAACGATGGCAGCAAGTCAGAGCCCTAGATAAGGTATAAACTGTTTGTCCGTAATATTATATTGGCTTGATTTCTAAAAGTATCAGTTAGCTTACCTATAATAGAAATGAATTTCCATATGCGCACTACATGTAACGCGAGTGTAATGTAGCAAGAGTATTATAGATCAGTGTTTGAGGTTCGACTTTTTGACCTATTTCTTATCAACATGTATTTATGTCAAATTTAATGTCTTACAATATTAAATTTGAAAGGTATTATTAATTTGTATACTTTATACTAATTCATAAAAAAATGACATTGAGTTACAAATAAAAATATAATACTTGCCAATTTATTAATCGATTTAATTAATTTCTTTAGCGTTTATTTCAGATTATCAGAATTAGTAAAAAATAGAAATATTTTAAACTATAATATTTTTTAAATAATTTGTATACTTCATACTAATTAATAAAAGAAGGAAATTGATATACAAATAAAAATACAATACTTGCCAATTTATTAATCGATTTCATTAATTTCTTTAGCGTTCATTTGAGATTATCAGAATTAGTAAAAAATGGAAATATTTTAAACTATATTATTTTTAAAATAGAATATTAGTTTAAGTTTACTATTTTAATTGTAGCGTATTCATGAAATTCATAATTGAACGTCTTATTTTGGTAACAACATATTTCTTTTAATTTATATTGTGGGTAATAATGATACATATACTTGCCAAGATTTTACTTTTTAGAAAGGTATTTTTTATAGATTATAAAATACTAACCTTTTCTTTGTTGATTGTACCTGTAGAACACTCTTATTCACTACCTCCTTATGCAGCACACACACTTGTCATAAAATAAAATTTAAAATTGTTTAAAGTATTTGTTATAATATTATTTTATTTATTGATCACACAAGCACTTCAAGGTTTGTGCTCATTGTGGGCACAACCATGTACGACACTTTTAGCAATATTGCCACTTTTTGTACTGTTTCTTAAGCTGACGCCAATAACGTTTGTTACACTGACCATAAAAATCACTCCGTGTTATTTTCTTTCTTTCTTCTGTTGTCATTATCAATTTTCTAACGTTAAAAAATCATTTGATGGGTGCTCAACTGCAGGAAAACCACATAATTCAGAAGACGCAGTGGTACTGCTATCGGATACGTCTTCATCCGTCAGTTACTCTAATAGACGGAGATCTTCTACTGCAATGGTGTTAGAAGTTGATTCTATTGATAAGACTTCGGATGTTGATTCTTCTTCTTCTTCGTGACTCAGTACTATATATTTATTGTTCATAAAATAATCTGTATCACTAGTATTTTCTTGATCAGCCGTCAATATCTCCCAAATTGCTGTCTCGGTTCTACTCACAGGTAGATCATCGACGTTTAGTGCCTCTACATCTACAGCACTATCTTCTGAATCAGAAGCTGCGTGTATAACGCACGCGTAAGTACCCCGTAACTTACTACTGCTACGATTAGTTTTATACACGCGCATTATAACCACCGTACACTTCGCGAGATGAAAAAGCACTGATGCTTGATCCTTTATAAGTAAGATGCCGCGGTAGTTTTCCCATGGTGCAAAACTCTACTTTGCAGTGTCCTACACCGTGATTCATCTCCGTGGCAGATCAGTTAAAAATTTTATTTTCGTAGAGAAACACGTGCAGCTGACTACAGGTTTTCATTACAGTTGCATCTCTATACTGTCTCTCACTACTGATACACATCGGGGGAAAGCTGAATTTGTATTTTCGCCCAACTCCATTACTCATCGCCTGTATCATATTTTAATAAAGATCATTTACACTGTGCAGCTGCAAAAGTGTCCTCTGTTACCGTGAGAAATGTCGTGAATTTAGATTTTGTCTATCAGTTTACAGTTTGATCAGCTCGCGGGATTACACTTTTTTGTAGTTACATATAAATCTTTATTAACCGTATATTCAGATTTTGCACATCACTATTTTTTGACAATTGATAATCGATATCTCGAAAATGTAAAGTTTGATCAGCTCGCGGGATAACATTTTTGTGTAGTGACTACTTATTCTTTAGAAATTATAAATTTAGATTTTTATTTATTTTTCGATATGCGTCAGCCAATATTTCGAAAATGTATATTTTAATTAGCTCGCGGGGTTACACTTTTATCGCACAATTCGATGTTGACGGGTCCGAGACTTTAAAGCTACTAAACTGTGGTGCTTACCTTCTTTTTCTTAACGGTCCGAGAATCATGACTAACCGCGCACGTGTACTCTTGGAGATAATATTGTCTGGGTTAAATATCGCTCTTCCGCGAAGAAGACTTTCTGCGAACAAAAATGCAGTCGTAGCACCTCGACAGACATAACGGTTTTGAAAGTAATGCGACACAACACACGTGCACAATCGTTTTAAATAAAAGTCGCGTTCAAGGAATATGGAGAACGCTTATGAAAAAATTTCTCGGTATTAACAGAGTCAGCGCGAAATCTGATAACGCTGACAAAGTCTCTATCACCACTGTCTTGGCTTGTCTGCCAAAGACAAAGGATATATGAAGCTATAGCGTACGGGTTTTAGACGAAGATCTTGTGGCACCCACGACTCGTTATTCTAAGAAGTCTTTTCTTCCTATATTGAAAGTGAAGAGGTAGCAGTTTCACGAGAAAAGAATGTATGCACGTGTACGTGAGTAATGAATGCAGCTGTATATTAGTTTGAGTGTCGTTTATGTGGAAGCGTTCATCATCAGCAGAATCAGCGAAAAATAGCGTTGGGACGCGATTCAATTCCCCCACCATGTATGCTGCATGGACGCTGTATTTAACGCGTTACATGCACACATCTTGTCAGTACCTTTTGGTCAGTCAAAGTCGGTAAACCAAGTTCGTAAACAAAAAATGGAGAGTGTTAGTGTTGCGTTTTTAGTAAAAATATTAGGGCATGCTCTTACTATTGCCAAAGTTAAAGAGTCACATATTCGAACAATGTGCGGTAGAGCATGGTGTTCCAATCTTCAACAGTTATCTGTGGAGATTTTATGCAGAACAATATATCACATGTATTGTGTTGGCCTTTTCCAAAATCAACATCTTCTGTCGGTTGCCGTGAATGCGATACGGCAACGCAACGACCAGGGCCGTTCGAATGATTCATAGTTACCGTAAGTACTAATCTTTTACATTTTAAAAGATTCTCATTTTTTATTTTTTTTACAAATAATTTTTTTATAACCAATGTTTTAGTAATGGGACCGATGTTAAACGATATCGAGGGGAACGAGTTTATATTGAGATGTGATGAACAAATCTTACCGTCGACATCAAATGAAAACAGCGGTAAGTATTGCTCTTGTCAATATAAGGCTTCTAATAATAATTTAGAATTATAATGGCACGCCCGATACTTTAGTTTCAGAAACAACCCTAACCTTATCCTTCAACGATAATAATAACGAGAGATGCGATGAACAAGTATTACCGTCGACCTCAAATGGAAATAATCGTAAGTATCGATTGTGCTATAATGATTATATTTTTTTTAATTATTGTTCATCCCCATACTTCAGTTTTAGAAACTGAGATGAGTTCTGCTGTAGATCAGAGACAGTCGACGGAATGTACATTATCCGCGAACAATGGTAAGTACTGTTCTTGTCAATATAAGACTTCTAATAATAATAATTTAGACTTATAATGGCAGGCTCAATGCTTTAGTTTCAGGAACAAGCGTGGCTGTATCCATCAACGATAATAACTATGCTACATGAAATCGTAAGTATTGAATGAACTATAAAAAAATAATTAATTTTTCTACTATACAGTACAACGATACTTAAGTTTTAGAAGCAGGATCATCGATGGTTGTACAAAGATCTAGAAAACGCAGAAGACTAAGCAGCAGCAGCAGCAGCACAGACACAGCTGACGACGAATAAGGTAAGATCATACAAATAGATAGAGATTGTTTTGATTTGTAGGTAAATACCTAACATATAAAGAAATTTAATCTTACAGGTAATTATTTGCAGATCGGAGAAGGAGTACGGCCTCGATTTATAATTCAAAATGAATCAGTACACTTCTACCGTCGTTTTGGATACGAAGGAAGAGAAATCCAAGGAATCATACCACAGCCACCGGCAAACACAGATCTTTACAATTGGTTAGAAGGTTGCGTGCGAGATCTCCATCGACGTCTTTGTAACAGAGGTGCACCAGCCGATTTCTTAGGAGTAACCATCAATTCAGAGCGATTCAATCACGGTCCACTCTGGTTATCGTTCAGACCTGTTAGGGATTTTGTCGTTGAAGATCTTTGGATAATGTTATTTAGTGCGGTGCAAAGTGCAAGTGAATTTAACGTTAATGACAGACTGTCGATCAATTGTGCAATTGTTGGTGGTGTCGCGGGACGTGGACGCGTACGTTTAACCGAGGAATCAGTGAATAAAAAAGCTATTCTTACAATCAGAAATGATGATGATCTTTGCCTACCGCGCAGTCTAGCTACTGCCTATGCCTATGCTGTCAGAGAACAAATACGCACATGAGAGAGAGAAATTTTCAAAATGGTACGACGAACAGTTACAAAGCGGATACACTTTCAATTTTCAAAGAGAAATTGTTAAATATTGCAAACAGGACGTATCGATTTTGAGATTGGCATGCTTAGCTATTCGTAAAACGTTTATGAAACTCGGTGTGGATCCTTTTGCAGAGTGTACGACTATAGTGTCTTCTTGTATGCGTGTGTTTAGAAAAAAATTTTTGAAAAAAAATTTGATAGGTGTCGTACTACCCCGCGGTTACAGATGGGTAGACAATCAATCTGAGAAAGCTGTCGCCCTATCCAACACGCAGGACGAAGACATAATATCATCGGGTATCATGGCTACAGTTTACCGCGCGACGGTGAGAATTTCGAGGGAATTGTACTTCAGTTTCACAGCTGTTTTTGGCACGGTTGTCCTCGCTGTTTTAGGATAAACCGAGATGTGGCTTTGGCGAGCGGTGATTCGATGGACGACAGGTACAAGAGAGAACACTGGCAATTGCCAGCAGGATAAAGTCAGGTACCTACCATCTGATCGAGAAATGGGAGTGCGAGTTCGACAATGAAATCTCACAAAACGAGGAGCTCAAGCGTTTTGTATGTGAAAATACGAGTAATGTGAAACGAAAGCCGCTTGATCCGCGGGATGCGTTTTACGGTGGTTGTCCAGGTAATACAGTGAAAGTGTTTGATGGCCAGGACCAGGAGAAGATTACGTACGTCGATGTGTGCTCATTGTATCCATTTATTTGCAAACGCGGTAAATATCCTGTCACCCAAAAATTTATGTCGGTCGAGAGGAGTGCAGTCAGTTGGTTGGTCCTTGTAATGACATTTCTATAATGATCCCGAAGAACGTATTTTACGAGGAACATGGGTGTCGGAAGAGGTGAAAGCAGCCGTCGCATTGTGCTACATCGTAACGGGTGTTTATGAGATTTGGCAATATCAAATGACACAGTACGATCAAGAAGAACACAAAGATGGCATTTTTACCGAATACATTAACGAATTTTTTGCTCAAAAAGCAGCTGCGTCAGGATATCCGCCCGAGTGTATCACAGAAGAGGAAAAAGAAGACTACGTGAGAGAGCTGGAACGCGTCGAGGGTATAAGTTTGAGCAAAGACGAAATTTGATTTAACGGGTTGAGGTCTGTCGCAAAACTGTGCTTGAATTCTTTTTGGGGGCAAGTCTGGTCAACGCGAGAATTTATCAAAAACAGTTGTGGTAAAGAGTGCGGAAATCTTAACGGAATTACTTACCAGTGCAGAGGTAGAGGTCCATGGTATATTGCCCGTCAGCGATGATACCCTCTACGTCAATTGGTCTTACAGAGACGAAGCTCTGACATCATCGTCGTCGTCGTCGTCGATGCCGTCACCAACGACAAACGTGGTCCTTGCTGCCTTCACCACTGCACAAGCACGTCTTAAATTGTTTGAATATTTATATGCTTTGGGACCCAGAACCCTTTATTATGACACTGATTCGGTTTTTTACGTTAGCAAAGGTGAGCACGAGCAATCGGCACGGCACTGGGCAGTCTGACGAACGAGCTAGCCGACAAGGGTCTCGGCACGTACATCACGACGTTTTTGTCGGGTGGTCCAAAGTCTTACGCGTACAAGTGTATAAAAGCGAACGGAGAGCAAGAGTGCGTGTGCAAAGTGAAAGGTATCCGACTGAACTACGCCAACAGTCAGCAAATCAATTTCGATACGTTACACGAGATGATAACGTTTCCGCACATGGAAGTAGTGTTGTCGAATCTCGCTATTCGTAGAACAGCGTTTCACGATGTACTAACGCAAAACGAGACCAAGACATGCAAACCGGTGTACGGCAAGCAAAGATTCGTTGCGTTGAACCGGAGTTACCCCTACGGCTTCAAGAGCTACCCGGTGACGACTGGCGAGGTACAGTGAAATTCAATTTAACTCTGCCCCATAGATGTCGCTACAAGCGGAAAAATGATTTATCCAATCCGAGTTCATTGCTCGTGACGACACGTCGAGCGATAAAAGCTAATTGGCCGATCGCCGCGCCACAACTGAGCTCACTGTCCGCGGTGAAAAAAGCTGATTGGTCGATCGCCGCGCCACCACTGAGCTGATTGGCCGCGGCGAGAAAAGCTGATTGGCCGACCGTCGCGTCACCACTGAGCTGATTGGCCGCGCAGAGCGAGCCTCGTCAGAGCGCTCACGGCCACGTGAGCGGGCGCGCGCGGGGCCCCCCAACACGGGCTAAGAGCTCCTCGGCAGAGGAAGTGGTATACGAGAGCGTCAGTAGCAGTTATGGACGTGCGTGGAAGCATCCATTTACGTCCATGCTGTGTGGCCCCACAGGATGCGGTAAAACTGTGTTTGTGAAAAAGTTTCTATGTGATCTGGATCGTATGTGCGACACGCGAATCGAACGCATCATTGTCTACTACTCAGAGTGGCAAGTGGGCTACCGTGATCTCGGCAAGAACGATGAATTTCGCGAGGGTCTGCCTCAAAGTAGCGACTACGCCGGCGATCCGAGACCCAAGCTAGTGATCATCGACGACTTGATGCGCGAGTCGTCGTTCAGTGGAACTATAGTCGACATTTTCTCAAAGACGTCCCATCATCACTCTCGGTAATATTTATTACTCAGAACGTCTTTCATCAGGGTTAAAGCCAACCCGATATATATTTGACCGCGCAATGTATTGTCGTATTCAAGAATTTGTGCGATAGATGTCAGATACAGCATCTCTCGCGTCAACTGTGTCCGGAGAATCCGCGATTTTTGCAAGAAGCCTACTGGGACGCCACTTTGAAACCGTACGGCTACCTCTTGCTGGACTTGAAACAGAACACACCCGACAGTTGTCGATTTCGCACTTGTATCTTTTCGGACGACGAGCAGCACTACGCCTACGTGTCACGCAACAAACAAAAAATCAACGGCAGTGTACATCGAATCATGTGCCGATCGTGTCTCTGTAATGGATCTATCGCAGCGCAGCAGCAGCATCAGCAACAAGAGGTAGCCCTTTGCGCACAAGGAGGCCTGTATGTTGAAGGCTCTCTATCATCTGAACGAAAAACAGCGAAAGGATCTCTTACAAACGGTTGATGCAAAATTGGTTCGACATATTTGCGAGTGCGCTCTTAATGTGCTGATTGGTAACGTGCCTCTGGAGAGAGGACACAAGTCGCGCTTACGAAAACACGTGAAAATTCTACGAAAGTTTTCCGAACCTTGCGTCAGTCTGACGAAAAAGAAAAAACTCATAGTGCAACGCGGTCGGCTTTTACCAGTGCTCCCGTTATCCGGACTGTGTTGACCAATATTCTCAGTGGGTAGAAACAGAAAGAAAGAAAATAGAAACATGGAACATGTTAAAAAGATGGTACTTGTACCGCAAGAAAACGTGGATCGTTTGCAAAGTGTTCTCGCAAACGGAGGAGGAGGAGGAGGAGGAGGTGGAGGTGGTGGTCGATACACGTTAAGGTCTGTACAGATACCCGGTACCGTGATGAGTAGACTGGATGCAGAAACGAACGAAATACTAAATTCGACTGCTTGCAAGGACGAGCGAGAAAAGTGGGCGCGATACGGTTCTGTTCTGCAACGATATCTTCATTTCAAAGATACCAAGAGCAGTAGTGGTACTCGTGATGGAACGGATAATTTGTAAAAGAAAAGTTTACCTGTATACAATGAGCAGCAGCAGCAGCACCAGCAACACCAGCAGCAACAGCAGCAGCAGCAGATGCAAAATGACGACGACGACGCCGACGACGGGGTTACGTCGGATCTGGAGCGACTCGAAGAGGAGGATCGAATCGACGCGAGTATCGTTAAGAGTGTACCCGCAAAGTTTAGAAAAAAAGCTGGTTAAGTTGTGCGACGCTTACTGGCCAATGGTAACATTAACTGGGATACCCATGGTGCTGTGACGATAGGTGGCATTTGTATATGCGGTGCTAACATAATTGACTTGATGAACGATGCTATGAGGAGCAGAAAAGATACGCCACCTTCTAGGCATATTCAATTTGCTATTGCTCTATGCGAATCGTTTATCCCCCGAGAATTCATCGGTAACAAACGAGTTTGGGACAACGTAGTTTCACGTACGCCATCACCAGGTGGCTCTGTGATTTTACTCCCTCCAAAACATTCTTCGCCAGATGGCTCTGCTAATAAATTTCATACGCCACGACATCAGCCAGCTGCTGCTGCTGCTGCTGCTGCTGCTGCTGATGATGATGCTACTGCTGGCCCCTGTAATGCCAGCAACAACGGATCGTTTAATCGCGACGCCGTCAGTAGCACGGAGGATAC
The DNA here is from genome assembly GCA_949152435.1 of Gastracanthus pulcherrimus. Classification (NCBI taxonomy): domain Eukaryota; kingdom Metazoa; phylum Arthropoda; class Insecta; order Hymenoptera; family Pteromalidae; genus Gastracanthus; species Gastracanthus pulcherrimus. Next base: position 68,087,411 of record OX424574.1, read on the forward strand.
CAAGCAGGAGGAGTCGGAAGATAATCGAAAACGAAAGACTACCAAGGAGTGTGTTAGAAAGAAAAAGAAGAAAGTTGCAGCACCCGTTGTACAGGTTACGTCATGGCGTCGACTGAGTGGAGAGTTCGATCCGAAGAAGATGAGGCATCCTGTAAAGAAGAAGACAAAATAGTAGAACGGCATGGTTTGGAAGAAAAAAATAGTGCATTGGACGCCATGATTGATCTATTACCGTTCGAAATGCACGTACCTGGTTACATATTTTGCGGACCAGGTACTAAATTGGCAGATCGCATAGAACGCGGCGAAGTCGGGATCAATCCGTTGGACGATGCGTGTCGTGAACATGATCTAGTATATTCCGACAAAAAGGGGGATCGACGCAAAGCCCCTCGAGACTTGAGTCGAACCAACTCAGAGTAGAAAATTTTACCATTGTTGGTTCGCTAATTCGACCAAGTAACTACAAAGATATTTATACTCTAGTAGAGGAGATAAATAACTTGGCGTGTATCAAACTTCATTTGGAGATGAGTATAGTGTGGTGGTTATGTGACGGTCAACAGAGTTTGCGCAAAGACTAGCTGTTCGCAATTCAGTCATAAACTCTGTTTATCGCGGGAACTGCGAAAAATTTTGGGATTTGAAAGGACATAACGAATCTTTTTCGCTGGTGATAAATACACGATAGAGGCAGATAGATGATTTACAGCGACATCTGTGAGCCATATGTGACAGGTGATGTTCAATCGCGATTGCTGAGGGCTGTATCGATGAATACCGACAATGACGAATATGGTAGTACGAAAATCAAAAGTTTCTCCCCACCAATGTACTTACCATTGTTATTCAGCTCGTTTCAGACCATTGAAATTGATATAAGAGATCAGCGTGGTCAGTCGATACCATTCGATTACGGGACACTCACTGTAACACTGCATTTCAATAAAGTCGATTAGATGGAGCGCTACGAAGAATACTTCAACAATCAAATTGGTTACGGATACGGTGGAGGGGGTACATATGGAGGGGATCCGCATAGTGGTGGGGTTGGGCGTATTTACGTTGGCTCTCCCTACCAAGGAGGCCGCGGTGGTATTGGCTCTTTCTTAGCCGGTATATTTCGCCGAGTTCTCCTACTCATCACTAGGGGGGCCAGGGCTGTCGGCAAGGAGGCTTTGCGTACAGGAATAAACATTGTGTTCGATGTCGCAACGCGTAATACACCGATCAGAGAGTCGCTTTGTAAACGTAGCAGAGAATCCGGGGCAGTTCTCAAACGAAAGGCTGAGGAGAAGTTGGACAAGTTGATGGAGGGGTCGGGATATAAAATGTCGCGCTACGGGAATCCGTCTCAGTTGCAGTTGCTCGGCAGGCCTGTCAGTGTCGGTAAAAGAAAGAGTGGTGCAAAAAAACGTAAGAGCAGTAGAAAACGCAAAACAAACGGCGCTGGTGGTGTGAAAAAAAAGAGGTAGAAGGAAGAAAAAGCAAACAACCCATAAGAGGAAGACTAGAAGAACGACGAGAGATATTTTTGATAGCTAAAAAAATGGTTTTCTTGCACACCCACTCGTGCGAATGATAAAAGTCGGAGTTGCTATTGTTTGAAATTCCTCCGACCCAGACAACGATCGAGGGTTCGCATTGGATACAATATAAACCAATATCGTGATTGACGGATGACTCACCTATAGAATTTGTGCTTCCGGGCAATAGTGATGAATACATTGATCTTGCTCACACTATGCTCAGCCTTCGTGTGAGCTTGAGATGTATCGTAAGCGAGGACGATGTAGCAGATTCAGGCAAAGCAGCGTTTAGAATCGCAAAAGCCAAAACGGGGCCTGTTAATAATTTCATGCATTCGATGTTCAATCAAGTGGATGTGTTTTTAGTCAAAACCTGTATCACCACCGACCAATACATACGCTTACAGAGCGTACATTGAAACGGTGTTGAATTATGGTCCTGCTGCAAAATCTTCTCATCTAACGAACGTATTGTGGTGCGACGATACCGCTAAAAATATGATTGGACATCTTCACTCTGATGTATTTAAGCAAGAAAAGCTCTTCATAAATGGTGTAGAGGTACGACTGCGTCTAGTAAAATCTCGCGATAGTTTTTGCCCAATGGATCCTACGGGATATTTTTCAATACATATTGGGGAGGCAAACCTCTTAGTTAGACGCGTAAAGATTAGTCCGGGCGTACTATTGGCTCACGCTCAAACTCTTGTAAAAACAACTGCAAAATATCTTCTTACGCATGTAGAGGTTAAAAATACCGAAAAGACTCATTATCGGTTTTGTAAATAACAAAGCTTTTAACGGCGATCGATGACTTAATCTTTTTAACTTTGAGCATTTCATGATCAACTTTCTATGTCTGTACGTTGACGGTGTACAAGTTCCCTCCAAACCGTTGCAACCCGACTTTACAACCAAAAATTTGTATGTGGACGCGAACCACACATTATTTTCTGGTACAGGTTGTGACGTGTATTTCGCGTCCCAATGATATTAATACGGGCAGTCAATCGCGACCGAGTCACCCGTCACCAGAGCCGAGCATTTTTATATTAAATAATATTGTTATTAATGGGCGGATTGTTATTTATTTGTTGAGGGAATGAGGATAAGGAGTCGCGACCGAGGAAGGCCGCAGACCGGCACATACACGCACACACTCATACCGGCGGCACCAGCTGATACCGCAGCAACGACTGCTAGGAGCGAGCAACGGCGACGAGCCTACACACACATGCACAGTACCAACATCACTGCACACTGTACGCGCGACCCTCTCTCTCTCGCTTGCTCTTTCTTCCTCGCCTCTCGAGGATGATGAACCGCTGCCCGCGCACACACATACACACACGCGCGCGCGACCGCCCTCTCTCCCGATGCACGCAGACGCGGGAGGAGAGAAGATTCACAGCGGCAGCGGCGGCTTCCTCGAGGCACACCATCTCGGCTGTAGCCACGAGAGAGAGAGAGAGAGAGAGAGAGAGATACCGACACGGCTGTCGGCAGAGGGGAGAGCTAGCAGCCGCCGCGCCGCGAGCCGCATGAATGCATCTAGCAATTCATGTTGCCCGCGCTGCGTGGACAGGGCGGCATTCGCGGAGCAGGCCAATGAGAATTAGCGACTCAAATCACCACTGACTTGGCCTTGATTTTTGCATCTAGGGAAAATCAAGGCCAATCACCGTAAAGAAAGGGGCGGAAGCAACAAGTGTGTGAGCTGAAGTTGTGCGAGAAGAAAAGCCAAAATTTTGGAAGAGATTTCCGCCCTCTCCGATTTTGAGCATTGACTGCCCGGCCTTCAGCGATGACAGACGTAGCGAGAATTTTGCCTGCCGTTCGAGCGTAGTAGACCGCGTGGAGAGATATCGCCCGTCCGCCCGTCGACGACGTAGACGTACTCGCTGAGAGCTATATATCGGGTGAACATTACCCGGCGACTTTGCGACCTACGAGGGAGGACATCGCGAGACGTGCCCGATTAGCGACGGTGAGTGGACTGTAATTGTCGAGCTTCCCTCGGCACTTGCAAGTAAAAATATATTAAACAATTGTCGTACATTGCCGCCACGTGCTCGGGGTTTTTAGTAGAATAAATCCGTGGTGGTGTGACACCGTTATGTAAGATCAGTGCGTGTCGGGCCAGAATTAAGTTTCAAGTATTAGTGTGGGGAAAATTACGCGACTCGGAAAACTCGGGAGACGTGGTGAGTTTGGTCGTCGCGAGGGACGCGTGAGAAGGCTAGCGTAGCCATGTTTGTATAGCGACAAATTCATTATACGAATAATTGTAAATTGGCGACCTATAGTATTATCCGACGATTAGAAATAAAGCTGGAGTATATTTAAAGTGAAAATTGTGAGTGCTTATTATAAATTTATTAATTCCTGATTTTTCCTCTTCACGGAACTTCCTCTGGGAAAGGGCTCGTGCCGAATTAGCCGCGCTTTAACTGGCGCCCATTAACTTAGAAAATTTGGTAAAGTGTCGAGATAATAAGCCATAGTAACCCCCACGTTACAAGGTATACACTTTCTTAATGAAGGTAATCAAATAACGCGCGAAACATATCCGCATGGCTACAGCCTATTTGCATTTGATTTAACTCCCGATGTATCGACTAAGGACTGTAGTAATTGGAATTTGATTAAACACGGTAGCGTTAGATTGGATGTGCGATTTAGCGAGGCTTTAGGAAACACGGTAAATTGCATCGTATATGCAGAATACGATAATATGTTAGAAATTGACGCGTCACGTCAAGCCATCGTCTACTTTAGCGGTTGAAATAGCGTCGTGTAGATGGCGTTGCACTTTAGCCTATATATGCACCCCACCATTGGCGCATTTCGCTAGTCAGTTTCATTCTACCCGCCAACGCTGTCAAAGGCTTTGCTATATAAAACATGGATGTGATAATTGATATTCAGTTCTTTAAAGGCGCGAAATATAAAAATATACCAAAGGAAATTGCCGTAGTAGCTCTTACTGACAACTTCAGTGGTCACTGGTTAGTGACTCCGACAACATCGATTGAACAATTAAGCGAGGACATTCGGAAATAGAACGCTTGGCTGACCCAGCATCATCACGGACTTGACTATTTTGACGGAGACGTACCTTTATCGGTTGTTCAAAAAATTTTAAGAGAATTTTCGAAAAGTGTGCGAAAAATATACGTTAGAGGCAACGATAAATGGCTATTTTTGCATAAAATTATAGCTCGTCAAATTTTAAATCTAGAATACGAAAGAGAATGTCCGACTTTTAATCAATTATCGTCCAACGTGTATTGCATTCATCACACTGTCAAACCTTGTTACAAAAATTACTGTTGCGCTTTGTATAACGTTCATAGATTAAAGTCGTGACTGTCTACGCGTGTTTTTCAAAACCGTAAGAATCCTACCGAGATTTGTAATGGACAGCCTTCAAATATTGAAAAACCTCTCATGAATTCGTTCGCATACTGTCGGTGTCTTTCCAGCAGATCAGATCCTCAAACGGTGGAGGAGACCGACCGCGTTTGTTGTAAATACTGACGATCATTCGAAACCTGACATGCACTGGGTTGCTATATACGTTAATAAGTATTGCGAAGCTTTGTATTTTGATAGTTTCGGATTACTACCAAGTATACCGGATCATATAAACCGTTTGCGGAAAAATTGTAAGCGATTTCACTGGAATAATATCCCACTCCAAAGCCAGTCTTCGGACGTATGCGGCCTATATTGTATTGTTTTTACGTTACATGAGCGGCGGTTTGGGTTTCTATAAATTTCTTGGAAATTTTTCTGACAACTTGCAGAAAAATGATAGCGTGGTAAGACACTATGTACGTTATAAAAACTCTCACAAAAGCTTCATTGGAAACGGTGTCAGATGTTTACAAATCTGCAGTTCTAAAATGTCATTCTTATGATGCCAACTTGACATCTTATCGTTTCATTTACTTAGAATGTTGTGTTTAAAGTATCGTCATCCTCGCGTTACACACTGTCGTTCATTCCCTTCTCGGAACACCAACGTCGAGTGTCACACGTTGCAATTTCCACCTCCACCGCACCTTCTTTGATGGCACATTAAGAGCCTGTGTCGAGTCGATTTTACGGCAGTCATTTTCTAAACGTCAAAAGAGAAACACAGACCAGTACAAGAGAGAGAGAGAGAGAGGGAGAGAGAGAGAGAGATCAAGACAACATGGCTGATCAACAACGATACCGTCACCATCCACATCAGATACTGAACACCTTGTATAGCCTTAACAAGTCGTATACGAAGAAGATGATGGTTGGTCTCGAGTACAGTGATATTGAAGACCTTCATTACGAACCGATGGTTCGGTTGTTGGGTTCTGACTACGACGGGGTTGCTTTTTCTTGCGAGAATTGGATGGAGTTCAAAAGCAGTTTTGGCGACATTGTAAAATACTTCCGTGGGATGGCTGACGAACTGATGAATCAGAAGGTTTACGGTTCCGGATGGACGTTGAAATTCACGCGCAGTCATCAGGACAAAGCAATCGAAATCGAAGAGGATATAAGACCCACGACACCTGGTCTGAGTAAACGGTACCGTCATAGTATAATTATGAAAAAAGTTACCTTCGATTGTTTGGACGAATATGTGGCAAAATCTATCGACGCGCGTCTCGAGTATCTAAAATCTGTATCGAATAGTGTAAAATGTATCGTACGTGAAATTATAGAATACATTGAAAATAAAAGCTCTCTTATGCACGAAGCGCAAATTACCAATTATACAGCTTATATTGTAAAAGATGTTGTAAATTTAGCGGACGATGATTTGTTTGATTTTATCACGAGTGCACTACAAGCACGAGCGAGCAAAACAAAGGGTGAATGCCCATTTAGCAAAATAAATGTTATCGATATATTTTATCAATTAATATCTTTACATATCAACAGTATCATTGATGTATTAAATATACGATTAACATCGAATAAATGAATTGAACTGTACTTACCTTGTATTTATTTACCCAACTCCCTTTCCTATCTTGTATACACCCCTTTCTTACTTGTCATATATATCAGAAGGTTTATGTACTTTTCCTCCATTACTAATTTTCAACTTTTTTCATCAGTCTTCGATAGAGTTTCTTTAAATGAATTGTTGAATCCTGTTTCTTCGAGGTCTTAAGTCTTCATCTAAATAATCTATTTGTACGTTTTGCTCATTCTGTAAATCTTTTTAGAAAGATTTTAATCAGATGCTATCTGTAAAAAACTGTTTCTGATTCAATTGTGAAGCTTTCAGCTTCATTAACATCATATGAACCTTTTATCACATTCATTTTCTCTTTTGTACAAGAAACTGAATTCATCAAAGACCACATCTCTATTTATTATTACTTTTTCCCATTGATTCGGGTGAGCTAGTCTATAACCTTTACTTTCTTCACTATATCCCACTAATATCAATTCTTTGGATTTCGAATCCAACTTTAAACGTTTGTCTTTTGGGACATGAATGTATTCTGTACATTCAAAGATTCTAAGATGTGTAACATCAAATTTTTGTCCTGTCCAGACTTCCTCTAGTTTGGCGTTCTTTATAACTAAGTTAAGAGATCTGTTCCTTAGGTACATAGCTGTTGATTTAGCTTATCCCCGAAATCAATTTAATAGGTTAGAATCATGTAGAATACATCTCACCACCTTAAAAACAGTACGATTTCCTCTTTCGCTAAAACCATTCTATTGAGTAGTATATGGAACAGCATTTTGATGTATTATACCATTATTACTTAGATAAATATTGAAAGACTCATTATAGTACTCTCTACCGTTATCCGTTCTAAGTATTTTCAACTTTCTTCCGATTTGCCTTTCAACCATAGCATGAAATATTTGAAGTATTCTTTAACGCTCTATATTTACTTCATATTTTCAGTAAATAACCAAAGACTTTCCGGCTATAGTCATATGTGAAGGTGAGTAGATATCTCTTACCTCCTCATGATTCTTCACTCGCATGACTGCAGAGATCTGAATGCACTAAGCCTACCAAATCCGTGGCTCTCTGGGTTGTTCTATTTGGAAATGGTAATCTACATTGCTTTCCTTTTACATAATATCAGCAGAGCTTATTTATCTCTCTACAGTTGGAATATATGAGACCTGGAACCAGACCATTCTTAAGTGTTTCAAAAGCATTGTCATAAATGTGTCCAAATATTTTGTGCCATAATTCATATGATGTTGGCACTAATAGCATTGCAGTATTTTTTCATCAACTTCATGATTAGTTGGATTCATGGTTGAGGATCGCCTATAATAATTAACTGTTCAGGTTTATACGAACCACAATCATTTCAGTTAAATAAAACCACTTTGTTTCTAGAAGTTATTTTATTGACTGAGAACCAGATTAGTAGCAACATTTGGGACATGCATCGCATCTGTTATGATATTTTTTTTCCAATTGCCAATGTAACAGGAACATTTCCAGTAAATGTACTAGTTGTTCATTATTTATACAAGTTACTTTGTTCTTCTGATTCGACACAAAATTTCTTGTCCTTTCCAATTCATACTTGTAGAACATCCATAATTAAAATACACGTCTTCTCCTCGAAATCTTGATGAATTGATTGTGGAAGATAATGCAGCAGCTAGCATTAAGGGGGGATTCTACTTTAGGAGGTCCAAAAAATCGATTTCTTTTATTGTTTAAATTGATACCTAAGATATTCAGTTACAGAGTCTAATTCTAAATATTTCCGAAGATACAGAGCCGAAAGCAGAGGGGCATCGAGCAGGTGTGCGAGCGCTCGGTCCGTTCCGCCCCTCGAACTTTTACTCTGGATTTCATAGCTGAAAAGGTTCAACGGTCTTACGAAACAACATTTAGAATTTGTAGTATTGTCGTGTTGAACCATAATACGGTTTATTGAAGTATAATTTATTGGTGTATAAATACCTCTCTATGTACGTATTTCATCTTTGCTGCTTCTATCATCAACATTTAGTTTTGTTCTGATTCTTGGCGAGTACACGTCGTAAGAATATCATGGCATGTTATCCGAAAGGTGAAAACTCGACCTCTGAACGTGATTCAAAGCCGCGTAAACGTATATTTCGCGGTAATCGATTCACAACTCGATCAGACGATGAAGAGTTGGATACTAGCAGTAGTGCGAGAAAATTGTCAACTGCGAGCAGGGAAGATATAATTGCGAATCCACTTCATTGTTATAGAATTATTGAATTTTTCACAGCTTTTCATGCGATTACTGATATTGTAATGTGCTGATCGTACAAAAAGACGTAACATTTGCAGAGAGTGGACATCGAGGCTTAAAATTGTTCTACCGTGTTTGTACGGTCGAAGAGAAATCAATTCAGGACCCTTGATAAATACCGGTTGCCAAATAAATAGACGGATCGTGTTCGTTATGAGGCTTCTTGGTGTCGGACGAGAAGGCATCAATATATTTTGTGGTCTCATGGATCTGTGTCAAGATTTGTTGAAATCAACGTACGATAAGATAGTGCAGCAAACTTTACTCATCGTCGGAATCGATGTTAAAAATTGGCAGTAAGAAGGCTGTCAAAGAAGAGCGAGAAAAGAATGTAGAAAATGGGAGAACCGAAACTCATTTGAAAGTATTCGGCGATGGATCCTGGAAAAAACGCGGCTTTACTTCATTGTTCGGTGTAACAACTTTCATTGCGTACTACTGTGGCAAAGTAGTCGACCTCATTGTGAAAGGTACATACTGTCACTCTTGTACCCTAAAAGAGAAAACATTAGACGACGATGACTTTGAAGAATGGTATGAAGAACACAAAGAATCATGGAGGTGGATTCTATAGTGGAACTGTTTTCGAGATCCGAAGAAAGTTTTGTCGTGAAATATACAAATTACATAGGCGATGGTGATTCTAAAATTATAATAATAAGAAGAAGAATAACATTTTGCACATACAAAAGTACTTTGCTGAAAATTCGTTCATGATATACTACGTGTGATATTACATGAGAAATAAGCTGAAAAAACATTTTAAATTATGACCGATAGTCACAATTGGTATCTCATGTGCTTTTACATATAATTTCTTAGGAGAGAATTGAAAATAATTATGTAAATCAAAATATATATATCAGGCATTTCACGTCAAGTGTACTGAGACGAAAATAAAAGTTTTTAACAGCAGCATTATCCTTCTCTGACTGTACCGTTACGAAGCCATTGGTCTCCGTGGGTCTATTTGACCTAGCCTTCTTGTTAGTGTCTACTGACTGGGCAGCATCGGAGTCCGCATCTTTCGGGCACATCCACTTGTTTTTCTGCTACTGGCTTGAGCTAGCCGCGGCTCCCTGCGCATCTGTCATCATATAGTTCTCTCTATTGGAGAGCAGGTGATCCTTCAATGCGTCAAAGAGTTCGACCACAATCGGGAGGCTGTCTTTGATGTCGTAATTGACACGACGTTGCCTGCCTACTCCATCCTTCATTTTCTTGAGGAGTTCATCAATCCTCTTGAAAATATCCTTTATCATGCTTTCCTTTGGGCGGCTTGGTTGTTATGTGTTTCCCAGCAATGTGTCTGAAGAATATCGCTCCACTACCACCATTGCTTCAATGCAGGTTTGGGAAGTTCCTGCTGTCTCGTTTATCTCATTTGTTATTTGGGACATGATTCTTCTTTGTTGTTTAACCGGTGCATCGTGTGTAGGGGGGCGGGCCGAAATAGCTGGGAGCGGGTGTACCCTCGGACACTTTGATTCCAGCCCAGTTCCCTGAGGCCCAGCCTTCAATTTCCCGGTCACGGAAAACACGGACGGACCAGGACTCGTCCGAATCAACAGGGGTTCCGATCCCCCTGCCTAATACGCACTTCCTGATCAGGGTCGGAAGCGGCCGGATTCTGATCCCGCGCTAAAACTAACCGCCTCAGCAGAGCTAGGCTCACATCAGCCCTTCGTCCATGCCGATGGGAACAACCGACAGGAGTCCGGACACTCCCAGCGTGTCCCGGCGCAAGAACAATCGGGTCGCACGGATTTCTGTGCATATGTCTCACGACTAGCGTACCACCCGAGAGGAGATGTTTGAGTATTTTGTTGAGTGTAGTTCGTGTGGTAAGTGTAGGGTAATGATTGTAAGAGTAAATGTGTGTAGAGTGTGTTCGGTAACCATATAGTCACCTTCTGACTTCCAGATGAACTGGCAGGTCATCCGGTTACAAGCCCTACCGTGAGGACCGCTGCGCTTCCTCATGCCAGGAAGTCTATGCCTCGGCCACGCGTCAACCCAGGAAACCGCGGAGGGAATCGCCGCGGGAATGGCTCGGGCCACAATAATAATGATAATAATAGTACTGTTCGTAGATGTTCAGGGAGCGCAATGAAGAATTACGAAATAACAACGATAATAATAGTATCAACGCCAGGAACTTTAATAATTATGTTATATAACTACGATAATCGCGAGGACAATTGCAATTATGACAACAACAGACGTAATGATCGCAACTACAATGACAAGCAATGGGACGATCGACATAATAGCAGAAATTACAATAATAATTATAACAATAATAGAAGGAGACATTATAATCGTAATTATGACTCGATAGATAACGGCCGAAATAATTATAACGACAACCGAAAAAGGGAACAAGAGAATAGATATCAGCCAAGACCAAATTTAGAAAATTCTTTAAACTGCCAGGACGCTCGGCATCCGTAGACAGTGTCGAGCGGCTGCCAGTAAGCCTAATTAAATAAGAAACAACACCGATAACTCAGATAACCATCAGACTGCCCGACGGAAACCTCTGATCGTAGAGTTAAATTGCGAATAATTAGCAGGAAGTAAATGTAAATTTTATACCGACACTGGCGCGGATGTATCTTTAATAAAATCGAGTTCTATAGACGCCTATACACCGATTGAAACCCTAACCATAATATCGATAAACGGAGTCACTCCAGGAGAATGTATAACCTTAGGTCGCGCAGACTTATTCCTACAAGGATTAAATTGTGAAGTGCAGGTGATCCCAGATGATTTTCCTATATTTACAAATGGAATATTAGGTTGGGACGTATTTTTGAAATATGAAGAGAACGTAAATGCTGCTCAGAAATGCTTAGAATTCAGTCAATTAATAAGTCCCTTAATAGACAATGAATGTTTTGTTATCCTTACCCGCACCAGACAAGTAATTTGTGGACATGTCTCAAATACTCATGAACAAGTAGGGTTCGTTCCGACCCAAAAATTAGGATTGGGAATATTATTTGGCAATTTTGTTGCTGAAAATAGAGACGGCAATCATATGCCGTATGTATTAATACCACGGACAAAGAAATACAGATAAGTCCACCGGAGATAACTCTGGAACCTTGTGAAAGTAGACGAGTTAAGGATAATATATTCAATTTCGAAAGCGACGATAAAAAGGATATGATTGGAGAAAGTGAATATTTAGAGTACAAACGCATGGGTACGGACCTAAAGTGTCAATAATTTCGCGTGTCAGCATATCCGATGTATACATTCCAGAAAGGAACCTTCCTTCCCCCTTATCTATTCCTATTATAAACCCAGCACCGGAAAAGAACGACTCAGATTAACCAATTGACGTAGAGCATAGCTACGATCCCCGAAAAGAGTACTACCATATCACACCAGGAATCGACGAGGATGTAGAAATTGCGCCACCATGCAGATAACCTATACAACCTTCACCCTATCGAGAGCCTAGAACTATACCTTTACCACTTAAGAACGAAACATTTGAGGAAGTTTAAGTCGAACGGGAGCATAATGAGGATAAAGAAATGTACAAAGTATTAAACACTAGCACAGGTACTAACAAAGAAGACAAAGAGCACACCGCCGCGGGGGCAGTAGACCAGTCAGCTACCCTGCCTTCAACGAACCACCAAAATACACCAGAGCCCACTGAGATTCACGCTGACCCATAGGTTCAACTATATTCTGTAGATATCGCTATTTCATGATGTGAAAATTCCAAAGCAGCCAAAGGGAAATTGTCTATATTGGTCCATTATAAAGATCAAGAAACTAGAAATATACGTCTGCGAACTACGCAATCAGCCCGGTCCTCGAATGATGCGGAGACCCCGAGCGAGCGAGTTTTATCTTATTGTCAGAAACTGAATACGGCAACGCAGATTGCGTATACATATACTCACAACAATATGTCCAAAACGTCTGCATACATTTCCACTACGACGACAAGATCAAATTCTGTCACCTCCAGGCCAACGAAGAACTGGGTTTTATCCATTTACACCTGATCGGAGAACATATTACACCTCACATCCCCATAGTAGGTTCCCCAAGGAGCAATACCATACACGAACCACCAGCGGAATCAGGGCAACTACCCGAACGCAAGGAAGCTATGGCGCGTTACCTCGTAGCAGAAGTACGCCCTAATTACGAAAGGCCACCCTGGGAAAGGGATAACGAGGATCAAGAACCGTATTCCGGAGTCCAGATTCTAAATGAACACCTCTTCGCTCACCGAATCAACCTAGTTTACTTATTTACTGACAACATATTTCTTGTAATAGAGATACTAGGTGTGCTTACATCTCACGTACAATCGGTGAGATAATAGTAACGGAAATTCGCGGAATAAAGCTATTTGGAATTGTCGTAAAAACACATATGAATAGCAAACCCTTAAAATCGGATATTACGACCTGTAGAAAAATATTAACATCATTAACCAATAACTGAGATAAGAACTTTAGAGATCGTAAGATATCTTAGAGTACTCACGTTAATGGAACTGGGAAATTTTATTTATCAGTGTAACAGGTTATACAGAAAAAAATAAATATCTATCGTATTTTTCAAAAATAATTTACTGGTTTCACGCATATAGGAAATATATCGGTTAATAAAAGAGTATCACGAGTCGGTAATAAGGAGTCTCAAAAGTACGAGTGAAACAGACGACAAGATAGCTGGTGAATACTATTGGCGAAATATGCAAGTGGATGTACGACAATTTGTACGCTGATACGCAGGTTGCCAGAGTAGCGAATTAGTCCGAGTAAAAACCAGGTTACCTACGATAATAAGCTATACCCCATCGCGAGCCTTTGATAAAATCTCAATAGACATTTACTGCTCTATGACACCCACGAGAAACAGAAATCAGTACATACTTACGATGCAGAATACTTTTAGCAAATTTTGCATATTAGCACTAGTAGGACACGCAATCGCCCAAGAGGTAGTCCGCGTCCTGACGGAGAAACTCATCTATTATTCTGGGGCTCCGGTAACGATTATCACGAATCAAAGCGCGCACTTTATGAACAAAACCCTAGAGGAATACGCGCGAATTTTCCGTGTAAATAAGTACTGTACGACAGCATACCACCCGCAATCAATCGGAGGGATAAAATGCATGCATCATACCTTAAAAGAATATACCAATATGTAACTAGAAGGACAAGTGAATAGAAGGAATTGGTTCCGCTGGCCCAACACTCTTATAATTCCATAAAGTACGACTGTCTAGGCACCGTACAATGTACTTTTCGGACAACGTGCGCTAACACCATCTAGTTTTCCCTCGTGAGAGCATTTACTAACCTACGATGAATATCTAGCCGATACAATGGAAGCCCTAGCTCACCTACGCACCCTAGCAGCTATGAATTTAACACAGTCAAAATTCCGATGTAAATACAGTGCGTCTCATAACTATAGAAACACCAAAAATTTTTACATTTAAATCTGTGTATTATACCTTTTCTTTAAAAACCTGTAACTTTCGAAGCAAAAAACCAAGGATAATTTTAAAAATAGCAAATAAAAGGCAATTTTATTCTCTTTAAGACGTTACCAAAATATTGTGTCTACATTAACTTATGAAAAATTCACGGACGGTTCAAACAAAACTTGAATACTAGATAAAAAATTTACATTGATTTAAATGGGTCTAAAAATTTAAAGTGTTTCTATAGTTATGAAACAACGATAACTTCTTTAATATTGATGCGAAATAAATATTCTAGTAATGTTTTAAAGAGAATATATTTTCCATTCATTGGCATTTTGCAAAATTATCCTCGGATTTTTGCTTCCAAATTTACAGGTTCTTTAAAAAAAGATTGGGAGAAATGGTATATTTATTAAAAGAACCTAAACAGGGAAAGTTTGGTAAGGAATACGTAGGACCATGTGAAATCATAGACATCAATTGCGAAAAGCTATATATTAAGTTGCGAAAAAGAAGAACGTACACGAGTGTTTAACATGAGTAAAATTAAATGTTCGGTAAAGAGCGTTAAAGATAAAACCCCTCCCTCTACCCAATTAATGGAGACAGAACCGGGAGAAAATAACAACTAGCAGAAAACGGGGAAATTAAATAGATCCTTTAGTGAATAATTAAGCATAGGCTACCGGGGCACAATGGAATATAAGATTAGACATAAAAGCACACAATTCACTATAACGAAATAATTAAGATCTCCGCGGCCCCCAGACGAACGGGACCGCTAAATTACATTATTCCACTAATAAGATACTCTAAGTACACACTAATCCAACCTTTTTTCCCTTTCCACGGCCATCGGACGACTACGGCTAAATCAATGCAGTAAATAGCAAAAAAATGTAAAATAAGGAGTAAGGGATACATGTAATAGACAAGTATGTATAATATATGAACCAGATATTTACAAAAAAATTACTAATAATACGTTAATTATAAGCAACAACGACCAGCCGTTTGAGATTACCAACATCCGCGGCACCCGGATGGTGTCCTCGCGACAAAATAGGCCGGGATCACCAAATGTACCACAAGTACGAATAGTGTATACATACATATAGGTTAAGCCCGAATATAATTCTATGAGATGTTTAGCAGAATAAATATATAATATATAGTACATTCTAATAGAGCATATAATTATTTTAGTACATCATTAACCAAGAGCATAAAAACTGTCAAAAATAAGATAAGCAAATATAAGAAAAATTTGGAATGTATAATAATTATTAATGTCGAAAATTAATAAATTAAGCAATAATATATCTTTAAATAGACAATTTAAACTTTAATTAGTTAATAAATAATAGAAAATGTTCTTAAGACTAGGCAATCAAGGAGAATTGTAGTGAAAGGTAAATAAATAAATAACAACCTATAATCAATCTCATGGTATCTATAGGGAAACCGAATACTCTCAGTTATCTCCTGAAGTAAAAGGTTGCACCACTCCTGCGTAAGTTGTCGGCAGATAGGGTAGCGGACACAGCGGTCCGCACACCTAGGGTAAATATCATGCCCGCTGTCGCATTAGCTGAACTCTCCGATCACGCGGCACGGCACGGGGCCGGATGACAGTCGCAACCGCAGCCTCAACAGTAGGCAACTCGGCAGGCAGAGCAACAAGCCGGACAACGGGCCCAGCAACTGGCGGCGTGGCATGTAATGCAGAAAACGGAGCCGGCGAGGCAATAGGCCTAGTAGAAGGAGAAGATAGTGGTGGAGTGGACGCCGGGGTACTAGGTGGACTTGGTTCATTCCCCGCATCAGAGCAAGCCTCATTAAATACGTTTCCGAAAAAATCAGATACGTTATAGAGGCTATCAGAGGGCCGAATGGCACCAAATTCCAGCCCTGAGAAGAAAAACCTAGCCTCATCATCGGAATCAGAATCGTACCGAGAGAGTTGCAGACCTCTAACACGTTGCTGAGGTCGGTCCAAATCTGGTAGAGACGACACACTAGACGAAGCATTGTTATCAGGAGCAGGAGCAGCAGACCCTTCGGTATCATCACCCTAAACCATGCACCTACAACTTATTAATAATAGTAAAAAATAGGATAACGTCAAAGAATATATATATATATATATATATATATATATATATATATATATATATATATATGGTTGGTTCTCTGACAAATCGTGCGCGAAAAAAAATGGATTTTCCAAAAATATTTTTTTATGTTCCTATAGTATGTATGAGTATCCCTGATATGGAAGTGAAGGTTATTCGTGATTTAGATAAGAGATCTCAGACTTCAAGGAGAACGAATGACACATATAAGACTGGAATCAAGTCTTCGAATTCACAGTCTAAAGGTCCTCAATCTTCGGACAAACAGAGATCTCAAGATTTCTTTAAGGATATTGAATGTCGGACGTGTGGTAAAAAAGGACATTTTAGATCAAATTGTCCAAATCAGGTGAGCGACCAGGGAAACTAGGTTATGTTGAACTTTCTGGAGCGAGTTCAACAGAACTTGACAAGATTCCAACGAAACACACACTCTTGTCTGATTGATTATAATGTTGGAAGAATTAATAGGAACTCAAATAAATTTTATTTTGATGGTTTAATTAACGACAAAACTTGTATTTTTAAAGTAGATACTGGTTCTGATGCGACTATTATAAATCCGAAATTTGTAGAGTCAAAAGATAAAAGAATTCCTATCAATTTTACAACTCTTAAGTATCCGACTGGAGAAAAGGTACCAATTGAATTTTTTATTTCAGCTTTGATAAAATTGGGTGACAATTTAGCTAATTTAGATGTTTTTGTTGGAAATATTATTGATGATTGTATACTTGGTAGTGATCTCCTTGATACAACTGGTATTACAGATTCGATAACTAAAATTATTTTAAATACTCCAAGTTCAATCATCAATAAACAGATTTCGAGAATAGTTGATTCTAGTGAGGATGTACCAGAGACATTACAAGAAATTTTTAAAGAAGAATATATATGGTTGGTTCTCTGACAAATCGTGCGCGAAAAAAAATGGATTTTCCAAAAATATTTTTTTTATGTTCCTATAGTATGTATGAGTATCCCTGAATTTTTTCAGATTTTTTCCATCATTATTTTCCGAGTTACAGAGGGTCAAACTTGGCCATCTAAGCATTTTTTGCATTTTTTGGCCATACAAATTAATTTATAACTCCTCAGGGAAGCATTTTTCACAAAAAACGTATACATACTTTTTTTTGTGAAATTTTCTGTAGTTTGCATTAAAAATACTTGCAAAGTCATATATATATATATATATTATAACTATCTTATATGCCAATTAAACCTTAAAATGCTGATTCTGAGAGTTCGATCAAAGCCTCGACCACCAAAAAATTCATGGAGATACCTTTTTATAGTGCAAAAGTCCCAGTATAGGTGATTGATGATTATCTTAATTTTTAGACTAAGATACAGGCTCCTCTCTATTCTGGGACCTATACTGGGACTTTTGCACTATATAAAGGTATCTCCATGAATTTTTTGGTGGTCGAGGCTTTGATCGAACTCTCAGAATCAGCATTTTAAGGTTTAATTGGCATATAAGGTAGTTACAACATATATATATATATATATATATATATGACTTTGCAAGTATTTTTAATGCAAACTACAGAAAATTTTACAAAAAAAAGTATGTATACGTTTTTTGTGAAAAATGCTTCCCTGAGGAGTTATAAATTAATTTGTATGGCCAAAAAATGCAAAAAATGCTTAGATGGCCAAGTTTGACCCTCTGTAACTCGGAAAATAATGATGGAAAAAATCTGAAAAAATTCAGGGATACTCATACATACTATAGGAACATAAAAAAAATATTTTTGGAAAATCCATTTTTTTTCGCGCACGATTTGTCAGAGAACCAACCATATATATTCTTCTTTAAAAATTTCTTGTAATGTCTCTGGTACATCCTCACTAGAATCAACTATTCTCGAAATCTGTTTATTGATGATTGAACTTGGAGTATTTAAAATAATTTTAGTTATCGAATCTGTAATACCAGTTGTATCAAGGAGATCACTACCAAGTATACAATCATCAATAATATTTCCAACAAAAACATCTAAATTAGCTAAATTGTCACCCAATTTTATCAAAGCTGAAATAAAAAATTCAATTGGTACCTTTTCTCCAGTCGGATACTTAAGAGTTGTAAAATTGATAGGAATTCTTTTATCTTTTGACTCTACAAATTTCGGATTTATAATAGTCGCATCAGAACCAGTATCTACTTTAAAAATACAAGTTTTGTCGTTAATTAAACCATCAAAATAAAATTTATTTGAGTTCCTATTAATTCTTCCAACATTATAATCAATCAGACAAGAGTGTGTGTTTCGTTGGAATCTTGTCAAGTTCTGTTGAACTCGCTCCAGAAAGTTCAACATAACCTAGTTTCCCTGGTCGCTCACCTGATTTGGACAATTTGATCTAAAATGTCCTTTTTTACCACACGTCCGACATTCAATATCCTTAAAGAAATCTTGAGATCTCTGTTTGTCCGAAGATTGAGGACCTTTAGACTGTGAATTCGAAGACTTGATTCCAGTCTTATATGTGTCATTCGTTCTCCTTGAAGTCTGAGATCTCTTATCTAAATCACGAATAACCTTCACTTCCATAGCGCGAGCAAGAGCAACTTTCAGATAAGTTATCCTTTCTAAACGAAGGATCTCCC
Source organism: Gastracanthus pulcherrimus (assembly GCA_949152435.1). Lineage (NCBI taxonomy): Eukaryota > Metazoa > Arthropoda > Insecta > Hymenoptera > Pteromalidae > Gastracanthus > Gastracanthus pulcherrimus. Next base: position 68,106,442 of record OX424574.1, read on the forward strand.
TGATTGATGAATCAAAAATAGCAACTATAAATTGGGCACAAGCGATTTTATCTTGGACTGCAAATGGACATTCCGGTAAACCAAAGCAGAAAGTCTCTCAAGATCGGCAGCCAATGTTGGTAAATCTTCACCAAAACATTGACGTCTATTCTGAAATTGTGCGTAATAAGTGGGTGCTAAGTGTTTATCACCAAAACGAAGTTCAAGACAGGAAACTAAATCATCAAATTTTTACTCAGTCGAATCAGATTCAACGAGAATTGATTTTGCTCTTCCTTTCAAACAAGAAAAAAGAGCTGCTGATTTATTTGCAGGTGTCCAATTGTTTGCTCTAGCGATGACTTGAAATTGAACCAAAAATTCACGAAGAGGTGATGATCCATCATAATCATCAGCTTTCAATTTAAAAAAAAATCCGTTCCCGAGTGGATAGGTCTAGTGTTCGGTAAAACAGAATTATCTACATTTGAACCTAAACCACGAGTATCAGTAATCAAAGGATCAATAACAGAAGTTCCTAACCTAAGTCTATTCTGATTTAAAGATAACCCAGTGTCATTGATTCTAGCGTTCTCTGTTTTTGTTGTATGTGAATGTATATCTCTAGTCTGTAAATGACTTAGCTGATTAATTTGGCGTTGCTGTTCTCGCTGTTCTGCCAGCAGTGTGCTATTCAGGGTCCGAAGTCTCGATATCACCGAATAGTTCTCTTCGAACTTGTTGATCCCTCAGTAGCCTAATCTGTGCTTCAAGTTCCTCATTGTGATGACGAGCATCCAAAAATTCCGAATCTCGAACATGGAGTTCCCTTTGAAAATTCAATGCATCCTCGTTGCCTTGATGGAGTTCTTGAGTAATTTCCTCTATACGTTTCTTCGAGCTTGTTATCTCCAAATTCGTTTCAGTGAGAGACGGTTGAAGCTACTCAGTTGAAAGAGTTCTCGGGGATGGAACTGGTGTTCTTGATACCACTGACATCTTGCCGGAACGTAAAAGCATAAACTTTCCACTAAATCACTTTTTCGAAAACACTATCCCGGACAAGCCCCCAAAATGTTATAATCGGGTTCAGGTAAAGGGAATGACAACACGTAGTTATAGAAAAGCACACTTGAACTCGGACTCTTTATTTGAATGTAAACACAACTGTTCTCAACAGCTATCAGAATCAGACTAAACATAAACAATAACATCCGCGACGTCGTTGATCTCGTTGCTAGGGGTTGTTATGTGCGATTCTCGGTGTTCGAATCGCGCAACGTTCGAGCTCGGTCACAACAATATATATTGTTCCGGAAACAAAGCAGGAGTCAAGAGAGGAGAAATTAATAATCAATCACAGTTTAAACTATCAAAATTATATTCATTCAAATGCCTAGCCAATATATTCCTGTGACGCATTTACGAGAGTCTAAACTGCACTACCTTGTTGTTGTCCAGAGCGCCAACACTGGCCCATTTTTATACGACCTTCTTTCGGGAAATTCATTTGAGACAAAAAAACACATGCTCAACCTTTATGCTTAGCCGATTTTATTTGGTTCTCTTTCTTTCATAACGCTGTAGTTAATACATTGCATCACTTTAGCACTGCATACTTATTTATTATCAATTTAACATTATTTTATTCACCGTCAATTTTACTTTACAATAATTATCATTATTTCTGTCAGTAACATTCTCCTCCCCATACAAAACTTAGTTTTGTGGCCTAAATTACAATGCGAACTAAGTAATGTTATGCTTAAATCCCATTAATAATGACTGAGCCTTGTTTTTTCTGATGCTTACGTTTTTAAACATTTTAATCAAAATTTTCTAATGTTCATACGGTATCTCCCCCAGCTCTGACTTTCTCCCAAAGCTTTCAGTCGGCTTCAATTCGAGATGACTACTTATTTTGAAATTCCTCAAATTTTCCATTAAAGAACAGCATTCTTGAGATTACATGTTTCGAAATCGATATAGTTTTCCCGACACGGCACGGCAGTTCTCGAGCGTGTATATCTTCTAAAAAGATGAAAAATTCGGAATTTCCGGGCACGGCACCGTAATATCAAGCAACCAGAGCTGGAAGAGCATCAACAATAATTTTTACGTATATTAATACATAATGCAAGAAACGCTTTGAATCAATTATATCGACCTATTTACTAGCTTTTTGTTCCCTCGTTTTCATAGCTTTTCTGTAATGTCAATCCCATCTGATTGCAAAATTTACTAACATATAGTAATGTGAATTCTTTGCATTTACTATCACTCTTTCAGTGATACACGTCTAGCTAGGCCAATGCCTTCACTTCCGTGCTCCACCTCCGTATAATCCTATTCGGGTTATTCTTTCCGAAGGTTCCGTCTCTTGTACACGATTTCTTTAAATGTTCACGTCAAAGGTTTATCATAAACCAATTTGGTCTCATGCAGTTCCAAATCAGTTAGCTGGGCCCTGGCCAACCGAAATACGGCCGTGCGGAAACAATTCGTTCATGCACCACTTCTTAGTTTTTCATTATTGTTATCGAATTTAGTACTACCATAACCTGTTTTTAAAGAATGCTAGACAAATTTACATTTTGTTTTATTCGTTATTATTTTCATGTTTGTTTCTATAAAGTAAAATACCCATGACTGCACTGATATCCATACATATCTCATTATGGTGATGAAGAAACACTTGTTATTCAGGTAGAGTTTACCACTCCGTTCACAGGAGCCAAGATTTACTTTCTATTCATCACTTGTTTTACGAGTAATATATTACGCACTCATTATCGTAAATAATCATCAAGAACATTCAGAATGCCTTGTCATTTTCTTATCGAAAAATACATTTGCTATGAAAATGAGTGCACCATATGGCACGTACCTATACATTACGTAATCAAACTGACTCTAGTTTTTAAATAGCTATTTTTAACCGTTACCTAAATATACATCAATAATTTTTATTCTATACATGAATTAGATTTTACAAAGATCAAAAATTATCATAAGATTTACATAAAATGAAACTCACTTAAAAAACTCTATTTAAACAATCACTGTTTTTGTATTTAGCAATAATATATTTTATAATTTACGCACAAATTCATTTTAACTATGCGCTACAACCCTATTTTTAAATTGTAACCCATTTGTGCTGATAGTGATACGCAAGTTGATTAACAATTTTAATTATTTTGATTATTTCTTACTTTAATGCATTTATACGTTACCGATTTCTAAATTCCGAAATCAGATACGTCATTTTCCTGCAAAAACTGAAACAAGAAGAATATTACTCCTGTCACTCGATGCAGATATACGTTACAGATTTTATATTGTGAAAATCATGATCGTCATTTAAGCTGACACTCAACTTTTGCATTTCATTTTGCTAATTAATTTTTTCAATTTCAAAATATTCACTCTTTATCGCTTTTTTTAAATATGAATCAACTTCAATAAATTCAGTGCAATTATACATTGAGTTCTGATTACGAAATTACACAAGTACACTAGTTCTCTCTGATAAAAATATTTTTTAGAAGCTATCTGATGTTTTAAACATTAACTATTTTCAAACTATTCAGTTTCAGTTCATTAAGTAATCAGTTTATTATACAAAGGTTCCTAAAACCTTTAATGAAACTGCTTATTGTACATTTTATGTAAAGTATTCGAATTTCCTACCTGACACGTCACAGGAATTAAAACTATCTCAAATATTTTTACTGTTCCTGCATATACCCAGACTAGTGTCTGTGACGTAGGGAAAATTCTGAGAGAAAACCTATGCCACCAACAGCAAGTACATTTTTATATTACAAGCACTGTTTAGTGCGTAAAGCGGTTCTCAGTGTAGCTGCGGCAGGTGCAGTCGTCGGTGCGCTCCCTCGTGCTGCTGCTGTTGCTCTAGAAGGTGGTGCGTGCTCTGGCGCTGCCGCTTCTGGTGCAGGCGCGACCTCGAGCACTCGACCTGGAGTCTACATCCGGCCGCGTCGCCTGTCGGCGGTTGCTACTGCAGAAGGCAGCCCGCGATCTCGTGCTGCCGGTGCTGGTGTAGATGCGACCGCGTATACTCGTCATGGAGTACACGCGCATCGGAAGCTGCTGCTGCGGTGGAAGACGAGGCACGTCTACATGCTGCCGTCGCTGTGGGAAACGGCGCGCGTCTATGCGCTGCCGTTGCTGTGGGAGGTGGCGCGCGCCAACGCGCTGCCGTCGCTGTGGAAGACGGGGTACATGTACGTGCTGCCGTTGCTGTGGAAGGTGGCGTGCATCAACGCACTGCCGTCGCTGTGGAAGATGGGGCACGTCTACATACTACCGTCGCTGTAGGAGACAGCACGCGTCTATGCGCTGCCGTTGCTGTGGGAGGTGGCGCGCGCCAACGCGCTGCCGTCGCTGTGGAAGATGGGGTACATGTACGTGCTGCCGTCGTTGTGGGAGACGGCGTGCATCCTTGCGCAGCCGACAATGTCCAGGAGGGCTGCTCAAAGGCGCTGAACCACGGTGCGTGCCCAGGTGCAACTGCTGCTGGGAGAATCGGCGCGCGTCCTCGCGCCGGCGACGTTGACCCGACGGGCTGATTAGCGGCTCCAAATCACGACGCGCTCCCTGACTGCTGGCGCCACCGCTACTGGGGAAATCAGCTCGAGTCCTCACGTCGTCGTCCATGGAGAGGAGAACGTGCGCAATCACGCGGTCGACGTTGTAGATGGTGGCAATCGTCCTCGCCAATTCGTTGTTGAAAAGCTTTGCCTTGCCGATATTGCTGTTGAACAGTGGAGTACGCTTCCGCATTGCCGTCGTCGTCACGAAACGCGGACCCTCGTGATCTCGCGCATGCTCTCAGCTCGTTAATGGCTGAAGACTCTCGTATACAATTCTCCATTGTCAAATTATAAAAAACTCTCTAAATTAAATAAAACACGAAAATTAGAATTTTGCATAAAACACCAAATTAATTTCTAAGAGCACAGTGTGGGCGCAAGTAGAAATAACATGTCGCGATCTCCAAATAATATAATGCTACGATCAACAGCTAAATACTTCGAGAAAGTTTGGCAGTCTCTGATTTCGTATTTTACTTTTCAGAGAAAACTCTGTGCATTGCTCATAAAAACTAATCCCTTGACTCAGTTTATCACAAGTATGACCTATAGCTGAAACCAGATACATGCTGCGGTCTCAATAATCGTAAACACGTCCGAGCCCTGCGCTGCTCCGCACGCAGCTTTCTACAGCAAAGTTGCTGCCAGATGTACAAAATTGTACTACAGTATATACCATTGTGCCTTCACACGAATTTCAATGCATTATTTTTACTTCAGTGCTTGTTCAATTTTAAGAAAGGAAAATACAATGGAATACAGGTTTTATAATCTAACAAATACAACTACTACTGTATACCACGTTAATTAATTTTTAACGTCTTGTTTTAAATAAGAGCGTTTAGATTTTATTTTCATATATAAATTTACTAACAAAACAGACAAACTGTTTTATCTAAAGAATCGTGCCAATAAATGTTTAAGTGAATAACCACAGTTTCTGCCTTATTCCTGATAACCATAACAGATTTATGTATTAAAATTAAACTTTAATTAACAATCATTTAAACGAATATATTAGTTATATACGTACTCAAAATATTTTAAATGAAGTTTATTCGCTAGCAAATTGCACACACAATTTTTAAATTCAGATATTTTCGTATAAGTTACCTTACGTCAACAACTAATATAATTATATACGTTTGCTCTGGATCCTAAGGTAAATCCCTCCAGACTAACCAAATGCAACTACATACGACTCCTTATCGGGTATGCACGAAAACACGATATAACGACACATAAAATGTACATAAAACGGCTATATGCGCCTTGCACCGTGGCACGAGTAAATTAGTTATTATAATTAGCACTGGCGATACTTTTGCCACTTTAAAAAACAAAACAAAAGAAGTAACCATATATACTACACTCGTGATTTAAAATAAACAGGACCTGCAAGGCAAATCTCTGCTGACCCCCTCCAAGCACCTATATACACGCGAACGCCATAAATGGAAAGAAAGAAAGAATGAATGTTAAGAACGCGACGGCAAAATTCTAGACCGAAAGCTGCCAGCAAAAACAATATATACCCGATAATCGAGCGGAAACGGGAATGATGGAACCAGAATCAACATAATAATTAAGTAACGTATGTAATAAGGAATTAAAAAAAATTAAATATTTGAAATAATAATAACGCTAGTTGTAATTCAATAAAAAATAAGGAAAGTAATAAGATGAATCAGCAACCTGGCACCTCGTCAGTATGGCAACAAGTAACAACAACGTATCGCTATTACAAAACATGCACGATGTAATGATTCCGATATGTTCCATAATAGATTAGCATGAAATAATTTTTTTTACTATCATGATTCGCTCAACCCGATGCTATAATCTACCTGAGGCACGGGGGTATTTTCCTATCATTCCCCTCCCATTGTGATCGAGCCATACAAAAGGTGAAGTAAGGGGTTCTCCAGCTGGGGCAAACTCAAGCTAGAAGAATGAACAAATCTGAAAATAAAGATAGAAAGGGTGTACAAGAAGCACACCCATAGTATAAGAATCATTGCATAATATTACAGTATATATTGAGGCACACTTTCTGGACTTGCGTTTTCATAGAAATTAATTAAAAGAGACGGGATTTCATTTAAATAAATTCCATTTATTCATTTCATATGCTTTGTTAAAACACAACGCAGTGACGGCTGCAGACAAAAATTCAAGCATAATTAAGTGTTTCTCGCACAGCGAGCTCGTAGTCCAGGTCACTTGTCTAGTTAAGTGTCTTACTTTAAGCTAAACAGTTAAAGGAAGAAGCTACGGAAAAGCTAAAAAATCTATTAAGCATCGACAAATATCTTCTTTCTTTTGTACATAATAGGACATGAAAAGAACACAATTGCGCTTGTTAAACTCCCTCTAGACTGCCCATAAATATCAGTACAGCCAGGAAGCTTTTAAAGTAAAACTTAGTAATCTTGGTTACAATATTATTCTTTTTTGTATATACATTAATTTGTTTTATTAAATAATCTTAACGAACATGAGAACGAACATATAATAAATAATACGAATAACAATGAAAACTAAACAATACAATACACAATATCGGCATAAGAATGTAAAAGAGGTTCGCCTTTTAACGGCTTAAAATAGCTTATAAATATAGGTAGTATAGACATATATACATACAAAGTTCAATAATTACTAAAAAGTGTTAAACACTTTATATATGACATTCCACTACATAACTATAATCTACCTAAAAACAATAAAATATTGTTCTTAATAAACAACTAGCAATTAGACAACAATCTACAATAATACACAAAAGAATCAGTAGATTTTCCTAATCTATTATCCTAATACTAACACTACATAGGCGACAATTGGTTCGGATTGTTCTTACAAGCCTTGCGATATTTGAACATATTGTTTGATAACAAAATATTACCGCAAAACTTGCAAGCCTTTGTTTTACGCGGTGGCGGATCGGCAGAATGGAACTGCCTAATGTGCCGATGCAAAGAATCTTCCGAGACGTACACCTTGGTACACATAGCACAGGTGAATGTTCTAGCAGGAGCTGCCCCACAGCAATGCACTAAAATCATGTGTAGGTGAAGTTCCTTTGCCGTTATTCAAGAGAAGTCAGACTCAGCCTCCGCACATTCAAAGCGTTGGCGGGCGCGATCCGATGCCACTACGTACACGTCGTTGTTAGGGGCACATACTACGTGTGGCTCTTAGAATATTTACCTACACAGCTACAAGTAATAACATTACGGGCGATGGCACCCCACTGACTACTCTTAACATTGACAGCTTCTGCTAGGCAAACCCCACGTAAACTAGGTCGCCGGACATTTGTTTGACAACCTCGTACCGGATGTTATCATCTGCTGGAAAACAAGGTGTCACAGAAGTATTCTTGTGGTGATGTGGTTCAGCGCACCCAACCTTCCACCCCGAAATATCCTTATGTGCCGTTCGCAAGAACTCGACCGTCAATACGGCGAGGTTGCGGAAATCGTCGGAATCATCCGGATGCACACAGAGCCAGAATTTGCATGCACCCGGCGTGTCCCAGTGAACGACATTACAACTGTCAAAAAATCCATCCTCCACATGAATATCGGTAAAGCAATGATGCCCGAACAAATAAAAAGTGGAGACATTAATCCCGGAGGACGAATTTAGAACAGTGTTTCGAGCTGGATCGACGTTTAGCGGTACCTTATCTAAGTATCCCCTTGGGGGTTCCAACTCCCAAGGAATATCCAAGGACACCTTGAGATCAAACCCATGCTTTTAAAAGAAAAAAAGAAAAAAGACGCATAAGCAAAAATAAGATAAAAGAGGAGACACAAAGGCAACGAATATAAACATATAATTTTCCTTACCTGCAAAGCAGTAGATAAAGCCTCCAGGGTGCCCTTGATTTCGTCCGAAAAAATATATGTATATATATATATATATATATATATATATATATATATATATATATATATATATATATATATATATATATATATACACATATACCTATTGAGGTTTTTGCCATTCACTATTATAGATGGTGTAATATGGCTATTGTAGATGGTACAACATTGACGTGTACATATAAATGTATTTTATTTGTGGGCGCAACTATCGCGGATCTGCTATACTGTTTGTAAATATTTCTATTGTAAGTTCTATTAGTATTTACTCTGAATTATTAAAAATCAGAAAAATTGACTAATGGGAAAATTAGTAAATAGAGTTAAATAGCATAGTAACAGGAGACTCCCCTCGTACACACACACGTACTCTTAAATACTAGAAAAAAAACAATCATTCTTTCCCTCCTCGTTCTCTTTGCAAACAGCAAATATAAAAATATGAGGAAATAAGATTCTACCTTTGATAAGAATAACAAAAGATATATGCATATAACAGAAATCCCAATCCCGGATTCCCCCTTATACAGAATAATCAGAAGTAATAAAACAAAATATTGTAAGAAGCGCAAGTTCATTGCGAATTTACGGACAAAAAAAAGAAAAATAACGCAGTCGCTGCTGTAAATCATTCAATGCCACCGAAACGCAGAAGCGTACCGCGCAGTTCAAGCAAAATCAGCTGGCGATGTCGACTGCTCAAGGCCAAGGCTAACTTTCCTCCAGACTTCCTCGGCATCACATAGTAATCCGAGCGCTATTATTTTTACAACTAATACCATAATTAGACATCTAGGCAAACCTTACAATTAGTCCTTATTGATCAAACACGTCGAAAATCGGCGAAACTGAACTCGTCAAATTTCATACAAAATCAAACAATTTTATATGAAATTTTTAAATTAAAATATAAAACTTACAATCATCAATTATTGAGCTAAAATAATCAAACTAATTAAGTTTTTTTGCGAAATCACACGATTGTTTACGAATTTAAAATTAAAATGCGAAACTTACAATCATCAATCGATTAAGCTAAAGTAATCAAACTAATTAAATATCATACGAAATCAAACGATCTTAAATGAAATTTTAATTTGAATTACGGAGTTACGAACATCAAAAAAATAATTGTATCGAAAATTTAATATACTATCACACTAATTAGATTTCATATGAAATTATACGATATTATATGGAATTTTAAATTGAATCATGAAGTTACGATCATTAAATATAATTGTTATATACAAAATTTAATATTTATCACACTAATTAAAATCCATACGAAATGACATGATTTTACAAGAAATTTTAAATTGAAACACGAAGCTAACAATCATCAAAAAGTTAGAAATATCGAAAATTTAGAATTAAATGCAGCAACCCAATCCGACCTTTACCTATGTTAAAGCAAGAAAGACATTGTTTCAATACAAACAATATAAAGAAACAAATCAAAGTAACGCTACAAAAAGCACATATACACCAGTAAACATGAATGGAACAAAATACGCAATAGCACACCAAACAGGCCACACATCTATAAGCACAATAATAATCATTAATGTCTTAAAGAGCCACAACAAAAAATCATCTTAATAGGCAATGTTTACACCTGCTCAACAATAGTATATAAAATACTTGGTTATTGAAGATTAGAAAAATTAAAGAAACAACTGACTATATTTTAATTACTACCGGCAAACTAATATAAGAAAGAGTAGAGAAACATGCAGAAAATCACCACTTCAGCACACTTACAATATGCACAGGGAAGGTCGCATTCGGCCCACTGTTATGATACATATATCGAACTATCTGGTCCTATCTAACCTTTATGTGAGTCCTTACAAAATCATGGTGTACACCCTCCAACAGTACGTCAGCAGGTCATAAATTGGTAGGATTTTGTAGAATATGTCACCGTACAAATGTCACTAAAGGCACAAGAAACACACCAAAAATACACATAAAATCCACTTCTGCTCCTTATCGTCACTTACGGGAACATTCTACTTTAGCAATTTCAAAAAATCGATTTTGTCTTTTTGCATTCTGCTTATGCCCAGCAATATTTAGGCCTTTATTCTTAGTACTGAACCTTTACACGTGTAATTTTGAAGTGAAAAGAGACTTGGAAATGACGCTCTGCTGCTGTTACAGCACTATAGAGCAGCAGTCGTGTTTCGAAATTTATAGAAGCAACATCTCCGAACGCGTGACTCTTGCCAATTTTTGTACACGATGGATAAAACAATGAAAAGTCAAGGTTCTGATTGGAAATGTCCAGAAACAAAACCTAAAAATCGAACCTCCCCGGGAATAGACACACAAATGAAGTAGGCTCTGATCATACTAGCGCATCGACGGCAAAACTAAATATCGGGCGATACTAGTTTTGATGTGCACGTAAAAAAATGTAAAGGTTAAAGTATTCTTGATTTTTTTTGTGTTTAGAATTTTAGAACAATATTTAAAGTGTAAAAAATGTTCTTCGACAAAGATTTTGCGTTTTCCAAATATGAACAACCAGGGCTAGGTTTCAAAGTGTGTATTACTTGTAGCTATGGAAAAAGTTTATCAACTCGTGTCCAATGATTGGAAGTGGTTACGAAATTAATCGTCGACTTGTGTTTGTTTTGGGTCTCAGTGGAATGGAAAGAAAGGTTATAAGCAAATGATATTTGGATATATTATTAGTCTAATATTATAGTATATTTAAAAAAAATTGAGTAAAAAAATACAAAATGGCTGATTTATAGCTGATCTCTTGAGGCCTCTTGCATCGGAAGCGCTCCGCGGCACGCAGTATATCAATCGTACATTTACATCTGGAACAAAACAAATTCACTTATTCTTGATGTTAATAGCTAGTGAATCACGTAGGGGATTTAGAAAATTTTGATTTTTGCAAATTTGGCAGTGAATTGAAAATAAATTAAAAATTTTCATGAAAAAAGAGGCACGTTTTTATTTATAAAAATTGGTTAAAGCAATTTATTAAAAATCCCCTACGTGATTCACTTCGAAATATAATAATTAAGATATAGTTAAACCTTCAATTGGATCGGATTAAAACCCGTCAAGTTATGCTGCGTGCCCGTTGCGAAAAATTCGTTTCGAGAAAAATCAACTTAAAGTTTAAAAATCAGTTCGGACGTAAAAAAATGAGAAAATCATTAAAAAAAAATTTTGTTATGCGATGACTTGGTGTGGGATATTACGGCATCAATTTATTTTGTGGACTTATAGAATTAGGCCAAGGACTAAATATTAAAGTTTATTATGATATCGTTCAATCCATCGGTATCGCTGTGCGAAGCTTCTTCGATTTAGTGACACGCAAAGCTATCAACGAAGAAAAGAAGCTGAATGTCGAAAAAGGACATGGTGAAAATCTGACTGTCTCTGGAGATGGTTTTTGGGCCAAAAAGGTTTCACTTCTCTCATACGCATCGTATCTCTAATTGGCAAGTACAGCAAAAAAGTCTTGGACGTTCCTGTACTGTCAAGTTATTGTAAGTCATGCGAGTGGTGGAAAGGAAATGGAGCGAGAAACACACCGAAGAAAAGTGTAGTGCAAATCACTCAGGTAGTGCCGAAAAAAATTGAACATTCTAGCTCCAAAAGCATAGAAGCAAGGGCTTTTATAAATTTTTTTTTTCGTTTTACGCCTTAGTAACATTCCGAAAACTAGAGGTAAAAGATTTTTGAGGACTAATAGAGAGAAATTAGGGAGTAATACCACTGTAATAACGAAAAAAGGCGTTTTTTTCGGTATTCTTTGGAATGGAGAGAAAGGTTATAAACAAATGATATTTGAATATATTATTAGTCTAATATTAGAGTATATTTAAAAAAAATTCAGTGAAATAAATACAAAATGGCTGATTTATCGCCGATCTCTTGAGGCCTCTTGCATCGGAATCGCTCCGCGGCACGCAGTGTACCAATCGCACATTTCAATCTGGAACAAAAAAAAATACACTTATTCTTGATGTTAATAGTTAGTGAATCACGTAGAGGATTTAGAAAATATTGAGTTTTGCAAATTTGGCAGTGAATTGAAAGTAAATTAAAAATTTTCATGAAAAAAGAGGCACGTTTTTATTTATAAAAATTGGTTGAAGCCGTTTATTAAAAATCCCCTACGTGATTCATTTCGAAATATAATAATTAAGATATAGTTAAAATTTAAAATGGATCGGATTAAAACCCGTTAAGTTATGCTGCGTGCCCGTTGAGAAAAACTCGTTTCGAGAAAAATCAACTTAAAGTTTCAAAATCAGTTTCGGACGTAAAAAAATTAGAAAATAATTTAAAGAAAAAAATTTACCGTTAATCTGCAATACCAGGACCATAAAGCTGCCCTTCCAAATGCATATTCTCCTCCTTGTCTTCTTTTCTTATCGCTTTTATGTTCGATCGCGCCTCTTTCGCTGCGTCGAACAGAGAGCGCTCAGCGTGTCTGATGCGCTTATCGTCGGTTTCACAACAAAAATTGTAAGCCTGCAGACCTATATCCATCTCCAGAGCTTTCATATTTCGAAGGACACATGTCAGGCCATCATTAAAATTCCACACTGCAATATCAGTGGCAATATTCAGAACTTTCTTGCCACTCGAGTACGATTTCGGAGCCAAGTTCCAAATGGTGGCATTAAAACTTTCGTTGCTGTTCTGAGTATAACCTCCTAAGCAACGGTGCAGCAACTTGTCTCGACTCAACTCTGTATGAACAGGCTCAATGGCTTCGCAAACTTGTTCAGGAAGTGACGGTTCATGATGAACCGTGTCCAACGAACCTTCAGCTTGTGCGATTTTCCAAGCACACCAGGAATTCGAACAATTATTGTGCTGAGGATTGTCGTTGGTCGATATTTTATGATACAGAATTGCCCAGATTTGATTCCTCATTTTCTCTATGCAATTCGGATTCCTCCGTATTACCAAACCATAATAAATTGTTAATTTATCAATCAACTTATTTGTTAATTTTCCTTCTCCTCAAAGACCTTTCGTCTTTTTTTTTAGATTTCGAAGACGCGTTCCCATTATTTTCTGTACATAATCGTTGCACTCTTTTTTTTGTACTTCAAAATTAGTGTACGGTGTAGAAACCAGTATGCCTTTGAAAGTCTTGCTGTCACCATCACCAATATAATTCACATAGTTTAGGCCGTGGAAACTGTTGGAACGAGAAAACATTTCAATAACAGCATCCACCTCCATTTTACCAGATGAACCTTCATGATTTGCTTGGCATAAATGGGCGTATCATGCATACCATTTTTCGTATTCAGATGTTTCTGTTTTATCTTTCCAGTCCCGCCAGACTTACAATATTTAGATTTTACAGTCACATCGACGATTTTCCAAGTAAGCCATCCAATCACAGATACAACTCCAAAAAGCGATGAATACCCTCGTTTCCTCCAAGAACCATCTCCTGAAAGGGTAATCCCTTGAGATTGACCATTTTCTTCGCTCGTTCATCTCTCCTCTTGCCCAGCTTGCTTCATACTGTTATTACGAACTATTGATGTTGCTATTGAAATGAGATTCCCTATTTTATCGTAGAAAGATTGGAAAACAGGACGTAGTAATTCTATAAACGCACACAATTTCATCATTCCATTCAGTCCTACTCCTATCAGTCGCATTGCTAATACAATCCGACGATTAATGTCATATGCATTTTTTATAAATTTACTCTTAGGTATAACAATTTCTGGACACTTTGGGCAAACAATCACAATTTTGAAGCCCATGCCCCGAGAACTTCTTTCATAAAAAGTTATATTAGAACCGTACGTTTTACACTTCACAAGCTCAGAAATTGTAGAAATTACTGTCAAAAAGTAAATGATTCGGTATCCAAATGTATAATTTACATCGAAATCGTCCTCGGATGTCTTCAGCTTTTTTGCCGATGCACTGACGCCACTGGAATCACCTTCAGTTTCGTATCGATTCATCGGACGATTCGCTGATTTACGGATCCGATGCCGTGTTGGATAGTTTTTTTCGTACCTTCTCTTCCTGCGTACACTTTTTCTTTTTCCATTTTGCTCAACGTAATAATAAATAATCAAAACTTTCACAAAAATATATTTTCGAACGCGAAAATGAGAGCGTCGTTTTATTACGACATACAGACGCTACACTAACGTACTTTGTTTTGAAACTAACCTAACTGACTTATAATAGCTTAAGATCGACATCTATGGGAGCAGTAGGGAAGTTTGCGAACAATAGGAAATCCATAAGGCGGTCCTTCTCATCAGCTACATATCTCTCGCAGGTAAACGATTGGCCGTTTCGGAGCGGCCAAAGACGGACGGTACATGTCCCGAAATTTCAAATAAAATTTTTTTTTTCGGGATGGGACCTTTGGACTATATTCTAGAAGGTTCAAAGCACGTTTTAAGCCAATAAAACAAATCGATTTTTTTAAATTTCAACAGTGGTGTTATCTCTTAAATAGATCAGTTCTGACCAAAATATGACTAAACTAGATGCCAAAACACCCCTTTAAACCAAATTCGAACACTCTAATCTGTTTAGACATAGTTGTAAGAATATACAATACAAGAACTAACAAACATTATAAAACTTACAAACATTTTAAAAAAAATTAATTTTATTTTACTACAGTGCTCTACAAGAATTGTTTAATAATGCTTCAAATGAGAGTATGATATATATATATATATATATATATATATATGTGTGTTTTATTTGTTCAGAACAACAAATTTGTATGCATCCTTATAATGATTAGTATGCATCGTTACAACGAAATAATATTTTTTTTCAGAAATTTGTAGGCTTTTGGGGTAAAAAATGTCGTTATCCACTTTTCCTTACGTAATAATAAATGATTATCAAGGTCGCTATATACGATTTTTTTATGAAATCGCGACGTATAACGAAAAATACGACTTAAGAAATTGTAAGATAACCGTCATTTGGATCATCTTCTATTGGTCAGTTATAATAATATTTCATAATAAAAAAAAACCTTTGAAGCTATTAATAAACAAAAACGCTGTTGTCCACTGCTCGTTACACAATAACAAATCATTATCACCCTCGATTTTGATGTTACTATGTAAATTTTCACGTATAACGAAAAATACGGCGCGAGGTGGAGGTCATAATGGTAAAGTTCGCTCCGACCTCCCCTTGTTCATTTTCGAATAATTATTTCTAATCTCAATTATGAATCTACTAATGGTATAAATTTAGTCCTAAATGGATGCAAATCACTCTGGAATAAGTTTCCAAATAAATTAATTACGTGTGAAAATTATAATATGTTAAGATTCTCTCAAAGAGACACTTATTAAATTAATTATTTAATTAAATAGTAATTGATTATAAATATTGTTATATTAAGGCAATATATATCTACGATTGTATTAAAATCACATGCGTAATAATTTAATAATTTGCATTTAATTTGCTATGATGTATTAAAGAGGAACTATGTCTTTATAATTTTTTTTATACTTAAGCCTTAGGCCTGTTTTGAAAGTAGATAAATAAATAAATAAAATAACATATTAATTATAAATACATTTTTTTATTATTATCAAATACAATATTTGACATGTTATATTAAATGATATTTCTTGTACTTCATTAAAATACGCTGGGTAATGGTCGGGTAACCTCCCACCATGGCGAAGTCCTTAAAGGTAGACGAGAGGCAGAAAAAAGCTCAAACCGAAGCATAAATATAAAACCCCAGAACAAATGACGGGAAGGAGAAACAAAAGATATCTTATCCCTTGCCACTGCAGCCGCATGTTCGTCGGCGGCACGTCTTGACGCTGATAGGGGAAGGTGGGGCACGATGGGTTTGGCGGGTGGATTGGGCATTCAAATGTTCACTAAATAAATGAATATTCTAACATGATAGTATTTTTTATATGTTGTAAATAGCTTTTTCTTTTTCCCTCTGCAAATTCTAAATGAAAAAAATTAATACAAATCGTATGAGAATTATTAGAAATTGAGGACTTCAAAACGTTGTTTTTTCCATAATTCTAATCTATTTCTCAAGAACAAATAAATCATATGAGCTTCGAAAGGGAATTACTTTTACAGTTTAAATCGTAAATTTTTAATAGTATTTTTGATTGATGATCTCCGATGCTTAGGAAAAAAGTAATATTACATATAAAAATACTCTAAAATTGGGCACGACTGGCACCACTAGCGGGGCACGATTGGCATACGTGAGTCGTCAATTTATTTCCGCCGAGTTTAACAGCTGATTTTCTTAACCTTACTTTTGCGCCCTTAACATTTTTGAGTCGGAGTCTTAGATGTTGGTGAAAGAGTCAGTGTTAATGAAATGGTCTGGTTTTTAGTTTTGATCCTCAATCCTATAAAATGCAAACTTAATAGTAACGTCCAATATTTTTTTTTAAATAAATTTTTCATTAATTCACCGTGCCAATCGTGCCCCACCTCCATGCCAATCGTGCCCCACGGGTGGGGAAAATGGGCAGTTTTAGCGGTATTGTACTTTGCATTATAAAAAACAATGCAATATATATTTTATAATAAAAAATAATGTATCTAAATCTTGAGATATTCTACTTTAAGAAGCACTTTTAATAATTTGTATTGGTACAAAATAGAAAGTACAGGCTTCTTTTGAAGTTAGGGTGCCCGTACTGCCCCACCTTCCCCTAGCAGTGTTGTCATGTTAGGTCAGCCTCCGGGCTGTGCCAAGTCTCACGGTGGTACACCAGCCAGGTCCCCGGGGCCACAACATCACCGGCATTAGAGGGGTCTGGATAAACTAGAGTCATGGCGAACTGAAAAAAAGGAGAAAATCATTACTAAGGAAAAAAGGAGAAAATCATTACTAAGGAAAAAAGGAGAAAATCATTACTAAGGAAAAAAGGAGAAAATCATTACTAAGGAAAAAAGGAGAAAATCATTACTAAGAAAAAAAACGGCTGCCAATTCACTGGCAATTGGCTTCCTCAAACTTTATAAATCGTACCAATATGAAATTATTTATTCTATTTAATACTGTGGTGAAAAAATAACAAGTTTATTGATTTTTGATATGTCGAGATATGGGTGATTTTCACGAAACTGTCCTTCTTGATGGCCCATCTTATAATTTCTATTGAAAATTATTTTATAATTCAAATCATGTGATTATGGAATTATTATATGTTTTACTAAAAGATACATAATATTGAATAACGTATTCAGCATAATAAAGTAGCATAAGTAGGCAAAATATACCTGAAATGTCCCCTCCGTGGCAAGTTTTTAGTTTCATTTTATGCAGTAAATTAAATATAGCTGCCTTTTTTGTAAAATCAGGGTAATTTTAAAATTGTTCCACTTAAAGTACAAATTAATGTGCAAATTTTGTATGCAGTCAAAGTTTGTAAAAGTTTAATTTACTAGTTTAAAATATCACTCAATTAGTGTCCCTGTTCCCTCCGTGGCAACAAACATGCACGTCTATCTGATCGAAAATAATGTTCAAATCCACAAATACAATGTATTATAATCAAACATTACTAAATATATAACATGCATTTATAAAAATTCAGATATATAAGCTCTAGCTTGCGTAATAAAAGTAGTTTGATACCACGCAAGGGACATCAAAAAGGACAGTTTCGTGAAAATCACACATATATGTATATATTAAAATTTTGTTAATTCCTTACAAATATTTTTCTGATAAAAACAGGATATAAGTTAATATATTTAACAATGCTTAAACTCAATTTAGGGCCTGAAATAAATAGAACATTTTTTTAATGTATGCTAAACGTATACATTTTTTTTCAATTGGCAATAATGAATTTGGCAACAGTATAAGTGTTGATTAAATTTTAGTTATGAATATAATGTATACTACTTTAATAAATAAATTTTTTTCGTATTTTTGTAACATTGTTCGATTCTACGAACAACGGATTTATTCATTAATTACAAAAATATCATAAAAATGTAAAAGTGGCATAAAATAAAAACAAATCGACAATTCTTAATTCTTCTTTTATATCGAAATAAAGTAATAATATTGCCTAATATTAATAATATTATTGCATAATACTAAAAAAAGCGATGAATTTTTCTTTTAAAAAAAATATGAATCCTGATGTTGCAAAACATGTTTGTAACATATTTTTAGAAAAACGGGTACCAATTTATGTCGATGTAGCCAGGTAAATTGCGCACCTGCCTACACACGATGCAGAGTCCCCCGACGATAGCCTCTCGCCCCACCACACAATGACAGGGGACGGTCTTGAGAGCCTCCCCTACGACATCCTCCTCTGCTGCCTCCCATAAGATGAGATCCCGGTGGAAGAAGAAAAGTCACAGATAGATTATCATCGAGAAATAACTAAAGAAGGACATAAGGAGCGAAAATATAAATACGAAAATAACTTACAATTACAGGATCCTCTACTCCCTGGATCATGGCAACTATGATTACTAAAAGTACGAAAATTTTACAAATTGGCTATTCAGAAGAGAACACAAAAAAAGTTATTACGATCAAACTTGTCAGAAGATCAAAAACACACTGCGGCGGAGCAGCCAAAAGTAAAGAAGTTCCGCAAAAAGAAAGTGCAGGCACAGCTTTTCAATTATCATGTCACTTGAGCATCACTTCCTGAAAACGAAGAAATAAAAACATACAATCTAATCGCATAAACTAGGTAGGCTTCACTACTCACGAATAATATTAATAGCAAATATTTAATTGCAAATATTTAATTGCCGCCATGGTTGCCTGGGTTGACGCGTGGCCGGTGCACCACCTTCCTGGCACGAGGAAGGGCAACGGTCCTCCCGGCGGGGCTTGTAGCTGGATGATTTGCTGGTTCGCCTGGCAATCAGAAGGCGACTAAACGGTAACCAAGTACATGACAACATACCACATTAATATACAGACAACATCCAACGAACATGAGAGAACGGAGACCCATCTCCGCGGCGTCCGAGGCATCCTTCTCCCTGATGCGTGATCCTAAACAGTATGAGAGAAGAATGCCTGTGCAGGGGCCCTATGAACGGGTATCGCCTCGAAGTAAGTGTTACGGGGGCCCTATCGACGGGTATCGCCCGGAAGCGAACTAACAAAAAAGTATGATAGAGTCGGGGGCCCTATAGACGGGTATCGCCCAGAAAAAGAAAGAAAGGTTTAGGAAAATGCGAAGGTGCGACGGACAACGGCGGCAACGTAGCGGCCGGGATACTGCCGCGATCTCACTCGGGAAACATTCACCACACAATATTGCTCACCACTACAAACAGGACACTATTACACATACACTACACCTCAACCGACACTAATACAAGGGTCACGCTACGTAACGAGCATGTTGACGCTGGCCGCAAGGGATGTGCTGCATGAGGCATGAAACGTGCGTAGCGTGGTATCTCCCGACGTCAACGCGTCGCACCCGCGGGAGTGCCAGGATGCCAATGATTGGGTGTACGTGCGCAGGCTGTTTCGGTTGTAAGTTTCCCGTCACGGGCCCCAAACGGTTATAGCAATGGGGGTAGCTATAGCCGCGTTCACACCCCCACCCCATGAGGTAACCGCGTTCGGAGACGGCCTGGTATTCCGGAGTACTTAAAAACTTATGGATAACCAAAACTCTAAAGAAACGGAAGGTGAGGCAGGAAAAGAAAATGAAATGGCAATGAATGGGCAGGAAGAGAATGTCCTCCGCGGGCAACAAACACTGCAGGGGACACCCTCATCCGAAAAACGACGAAATGAAAAGCGGGATTGGGAGGAGACGAAAAAGAGGCTCCTTGAGATCCAAGGTAGAGAGAAGAACCTTAATGTAAGAGGTGAGAAAATGGCAGAAGAACTGCAAGGCAACTGCCCGCAACAGATGGGAGCGGCCCTGGAGGGAATGACGATGATGCTGAAAGCATTGTCAGATTATGTCTGCAACCAGCAAAAGGGTGCAGGAGGGGCTATCAAAAAAGGTATACCCCTACTACACGGCATGGTCCAGCTCCTGACTGAGATGTGCAGTGAGGCGCAGGATTGATCAGAGACCTTGCCTCAGGCAAAAACTGCCTCGGAGCAAGGTCCCGGTGGATCGCAGGGTGGCAAGAAGGCCACAAACAATCGACTGCCTAGATCCGAAAGGAAGAGAGACAGGGTTACTTCACAAGATGAAGAAACCCCAAATAAAAAGACGAAATCTGTCGCCGGCGCATGGCAACAAGTACGGAATAGGCACGTTAAGAGTAAAAATTTGGACGTCCCTAAGGCCTCCGCCAGACCCGGTACTAGCAGCTGGGACACGGCAAGACTGACGGCGCCAAAGACAAAACAGCGCGGGAGTGAGGCTACCCAGAGGCTCGGCCCGCCATTCGGACCCCGGGGTGGCCTCCCCGCTCTCAGAACGAGACGCGACGCAATACTAGTACAGCCGACGGAGGGCAAGACGTACGCCGATATTGTAAGCACCTTAAACAAAGGTGTGGACCCAGACGCGACAGGTACAAAAATACACAAGATGCGTACGACGGAAAAGGCTGGCGTCCTCCTTATCTTGGAGCACGGGACGACCGATACACGATGATAAGCACGCGAAAAATCGAAACGGTAATTGACGGGCTCTTTCCAACCCATCCACTTAGGGACCACGCGGAATACACCGACATACGCGCGGACGATATCCCGCTGTTTACGGAGGGGGAGCTTTTGGCAGCTACCTCCTCCCTGAAGGGCGGAAAGGCACAAGGACCGGACGAAATACCAGTAGAAGCAATAAAGATAATCGCGAAGTGTAGGCCACAGATACTGCTTGAAATGTACAATACATGTTTGGTAGAGGGGGTATTCAGCTACCGCTGGAAGAGGGCGCGATTGGTTCTCATCGATAAAAATAAAGGGGACCCAAATTCTCCATCCGCTTACAGACCTCTTAGTCTGCTCGATACGATGGGGAAAACAGCTGAGCTGCTTCTTAGGCGAAGGATCCAGGGAGCGATTCGGGAAGCAGGCGATCTTTCCGATAACCAGCACGGTTTCAGGAAGGGTCGATCGGTGATAGGTGCGGTGCGCGAAGTAACAGCGTCGGTCGCTAGAACAGATGAGGCGTGTCATGCGGCTAGACCGATAGTCGTGCTGGCAACGCTTGATGTTAAGAACGCCTTCAATTCCGCGAGATGGGTCGACATCCTGGCGGCTCTTCGAGCCTTTGGGGTGCCAGACTATGCCTTGCGATGGATTTAGGACTATCTGAGTGACAGAAAGCTTTTGCACGAAACGGACGAAGGACTCAAAGTCAGACCTGTCACGGCCGGCGTGGCGCAGGGGTCGATTTTGGGTTCAGATTTCTGGTTAGTATTATATGACGCAATGCTGAGACTCCAGATGCCGATCGGGGTGTCGCTGATAGGATGCGCGGACGATGTAGCGGTGGTAATAGTTGCGCGCGACGTAGATACTGCCCAGTTTCAGCTGACCGTGGCCATGCGGCGCATACTTCGCTGGATGCGTGAGCACGGACTACGGCTAGCTTTAGATAAGACGAAAGTAGTATTCCTGACTAGGAAACGAATCCAGACAGCAATGGACATAACGGTAGGTGACGCGGTGGTGAGGACGCGTCCGGCGGCTAAGTATCTGGGGGTGACCCTAGACAATAAGCTGACCTTCGCTCTTCACCTCCGAATCACGGCGAATAGGGCGGCGAAACGGGTAGCCGAATTAAGCAGGCTCATGGCCAACGTGCGCGGGCCACGACCTGTAACGCGCAGACTGCTCATGTCAACCACGAACTCCATTCTCCTTTACGGAGCGGAGGTGTGGGCCGATGCCATGAGCAAGGAAAAGTATAGAAAGTGCATAGCGGCGGTGCAGCGCAAGGGAGCACTTTGAATAGCAAGCGCGTACAGAACGGTTTCAAGGGCAGCGATATTCGTTATCGCCGGAGTTATCCCCGTATATCTACTTGCGAAAGAGCGAAAGCGGATATACGAGCGGAGCCACGAGTTCGGGAGGGCCCGCGCAGCGACAGAAGAACGGGAACGGACAATGACGGCGTAGCAGGACGAATGACTGGGTGAGAGGCAACGACCACAACCACGTCGACAGCAACAGGCACGATGGACCTACGAACTAATACCGTAACTGGCTCCGTGGCTGGGCAGGCAATTCGGGGAGGTGAGTTTTTTCCTCACCCAGTTCTTGTCTGGGCACGGATACTTCAGACAATACTTACACAGAATGGGGAAGGTTAGAACGCCGGCGTGTACTTACTGCGGGCACAACAAAGACGACGCGGAACACACGTTTTTCGTGTGCCCGCACTGGACCGAATAACGACGAAGTCTGGAGACCATTACGGGGCCGACAGCGCCCGCCAACATTGTTGCAACGATGTTGGAGAGCAAAGACAAGTGGGACGCGGTAGCATTGTATATCGAAAAGGTCCTCCGCGCGAAACGGGAAGACGGATGCTTGGTCGACGGGCCAGGCTGACGAAAAGACAAGACAAATGAAACTTGGCAGGACTGACTGAGGACGAAAGAAGAAAAAGACAGGTTGCCCCCCACTCTCGGATCTTCACTGTCAATCGTGGCACCATCGTCCTCGTCCAGCAATTTTCTGGTATACTCCTCTTTTTGAGCCTCGCTCAATCTAAATAAAAAGAAATTTTAGTTTTACAATAATATTACATTTTGAATAATATCAAATATGTAACACGGTGGGTTGTAACAAATTGAATGCGAAAAATACGAATAAAATAAATTTCTTCGATGAGTATCGGCTATATACAGTAATGTAAAATGTATTTTCGTATATATTTTTATATATAAACACACGAATACACTGTAAATATATAGATTATACTGAGTATTACGTGTGTGCGTGTGTGTATTTTCCTATATTTTCGCATATATTTTTATATATAAACACACGAATACACAGTATATATATAGATTATACTGAGTATTACGTGTGTGCGCGTGTAATATATGTACATGTATTTATATATACAATAATATTGTATTCTTTATTCTTACATATTTGCGCGCGAGCCTTATTATTGTTTACATTACGAAGGTTTACTAATATATATATATATGAATATATATATATATATATATATATATATATATATATATATATATATATATATATATATATATATATATATTCACATATATATATATATATATTAGTAAACCTTCGTAATGTAAACAATAATAAGGCTCGCTATATATATATTAGTAAACCTTCGTAATGTAAACAATAAGGCTCGCGCGCAAATATGTAAGAATAAAGAATACAATATTATTGTATATATAAATACATGTACATATATTACACGCGCACACACGTAATACTCAGTATAATCTATATATTTACAGTGTATTCGTTTGTTTATATATAAAAATATATGCGAAAATATAGGAAAATACATGTTACATTGCTGTATATAGCCCATATTCATCGAAAAAATTTATTTTATTTGTATTTGTCGCATTTAATTTTCGATAAAATTAAAAACCCACCGTGGTAATATAAATCGTATGTTTATTGTATTTAAAATAAAAATTATAAAAACTGTGCTCTCGATAACTCCTCTATCCTTTTATTTATCTGAGGTAGATAAATAAAATACAGTTATCTTTACTTATCACTTCACAAACTTTTTTCAATAATATTGCAATAAATAAATAACTACGAATATCGATATGTAATGCACACACGCTAACAAACTATCCAAACTTACTGGAGTGACTGCAGCGGTACGTCTGGCTTCTTCGAGTCAACGACGGAAACTGAACTATACAGCTTTACAAACTGCTCCAAAACGTGTATATTCATTTCACGGCATTCTCGAATGTTCCTCAAGTACAAAGCAATTCAGAGAGCGACCCTTTTCTCCACCGTTCGAATTCCACGCACCTGGTCTTCGCAGAAACGAGAAATTTAGGGTAGAGCAGCGCGCGTTTTATACCTGATTTAGGACTACAAAGATGTCTGTACATAATTTATATGGTACATTCAGGTAGAAATACCTTTCTAAGATGTTAATAAATAGATCCTGATAGAATGCACTCAATTATTTTCTCGTATACGCACGAATTTGCGTATGGGTAACCGGGTACCCTTGGTGGTAGACAGCGTAATTTTTTTTGGGTGGCAACACAAGGGTTAATGTTTATAATTAATTAAAAGGTCTAGCGAGATTATAAATAATTATTGAAAGGCAGAGCAAAAGACAATCAGTCACGACAACGAAGTGTGTATAAATAATATACGAACACTAAAACAACTGTGCGGTGCTCAAGACTTTGGTAATCAACCGATCATCGTGGTTAAGCAGCATTAGGCGCGGTCAGTATTTGGATGGGTCAAAATTTTGTTTTCTTTTATTGTATTCCAAAAATTGATTTGTTTGCACTTACATTGCTTATTGAGCATCAAGAAACAATTATTGGGAAGAAGTAAAATTTTTTGTTGAACTTTGGGATTTTTAAGAAATAAAAAGATCGATTTTAGAGAGAATTTCTTATTATTTTTTCAAGGTTCGTTCTTTTAGCAAAATTATGGTTTATTAATTATTAATAAACAATAATTGCGAAAAACTGTATTCGTTTTTGTTGATTTTTTGGATTTTTAGTATATTTAAAATAATTCACTATACCGAACTATTCAATTTCGAAAATTGTTTTTCTACAGAATAATTGTTTATCAAACAGTAATAAACAATAAATTCGAAAAATTCAAAATTTTCCGAAGTTTCATTTCTTTCACTGGTTGAACTAACTTAGAAAATGTTTTGCAGAAGAGAAATTCTCAATAATTTTTAACATTTTAGAAAGTGAAAGAAATTTATTTATGAATAAATTTTTTGTTTTTGGAAATTGAAAAATTTTAAAATTTTAAAGTTAAATTTCTTCCTGAATGCCATTTTGAACACAAAAATCAAATTTTCCTCGAAAATAAAATGTAAAGCGCTTCCTTTCCGGATCCTCCGAAAACGAAACAAGAAATAGTTCCACATTTATTTTATTAAACATATAATTTAAAAACCGATGATTCTTTTTTGGAAAATCGAACATTTCAGAAAATTTAAATTTCTTTTAGAAAATTAATTTTTCTGTTTTTCTTCGGAATTTTATTTTCTCCAAAATTAAGAAATAACGTTTCGAAAAAGTTGCTACCTAAAACTGAAGACATTTTTTACATTATTATTGGAAAAGTTGGTCGATTCAACTTTAGAGTATTCAAATTTTTTTTCCTTCAAAAAGGCAATTACGAATATAACAGAAAAATTAAGAGGAATAAAGACAGAACTTATCTTTCGTTTCTGAACAATTTGGGAAAAATTTTACGCACACTTCCGATTTTGAAAACGAGATTTCTACGCAGATGAGTTTAGTGGTAAGTAAAAATTTTAAGTTTTTAGTAAATTTTAACGAAAGTGTACCCGTGATTGATTGGATTGATAAAGCGAATAGATAGCGAAAATTGCGAAAGCAAAAGCGATCGGATTTGCGAAAATCATGCACTCAGCTCCAACAAGAAAAATTTAATTATGAAATTTTTCTTGTGCCACCGAATTGAAATATATTCTCGCACATACTTAAGAAGAACGAGAACTTGTGGAAAACGAAAAAATAGATATTACTACATCTGAAGATCAGTTGTATAACAGATAATTTCTACAAAATGGCGGATGCCACGGCATCAGCAGTCGAGTACTGGATCCTAGGATTAAATGGCCAAAGGCTCGAGTAGGCGCTGTCGCAGCTGAAGTTGTTGACAAATGGAAGCAGATCGTTTGGAAAAATGTTTGCTAGGCAATTATTCAGTTTATTAACAGTACCATCACAGAGGACGTGAACAATGGAAGTCATACAGATGATGCAAAAGACCACCAACCAAAGAAACCGCTTTTCAGGTAATAGTGGACATATCATTCAATTTAGCGGAGTTGATCCAAGAAACAAAATCGCTCAAACACCAATTCGAAACGATGAAAAAAGAACAATGGCTGTCTAGTACAAGACATGACGATGGCAGGCGTTCCGTAAACTTGCAGGAGACGTATACGTTATTTGGAGACACGCATTTCGACGAACACGATGGCAGTCCAGCAAACCTACCTCCAGCAAGTGGCGCATGGGAGGGGCGGGGGGCGATGAGTAGTCGAGGGACTACTGCATCTGGCAATCAGCGAGAAAGTCGAACGACAACTTATCGTAAAGAAAACAGGCCAAATGATGAGCGGCCGAGAGACAGATCGAACTTCGAATGATTGGAAATCCGCTCAACCCTCAATCAGAGGGCCGCTAATCCACCTGGCGAGGGACGAAGGAAACAAGGTACATCAAGTCCACGGCCTTGGTCCGAAATCTTCTGCCAGACAACTCGAAGTGGCGGCAACCCACGTGACGTCGGTCAAGTCGTCACGAAGTGGAACATCCAATTCTCTGGCAAGAAAGACCAAAGCATAGATGTCTTCCTCGCGAGAACCGAAGACTGCAATATCCTGGCCAACCTATCGGATGACGAACTCCTAGCAGCACTCTCGGAGCTCTTTACCGACACATCAGCTACTCGGTACCGAAATAACAGGATGAAGTGGAAAACTTGGAGAAACTTCACAACTTTGGCCAAGCATTGGAACAGCCAGAGCCGGCAATTTCAACAGAGACTTTGCACCGAAATATGTGATTAGATCTTCAGAAGCTGGTCAGGAGATCCGACGTCATCAGTGTAGAAACACAGATCAATTCGATGGCCAACGCCGAGGAAACGTTGGCTCACGAGAAGGTGTACCGCCTACCACCAACTCCAGAAGCTTCTCTGCTTCCCGAGTTGGCTTACAAACCAACTCAGACGCAAAAGAAACACGAAACGGAGGTCTCCGCCACGGCTAAGGAGAAAACGAAGCCTTTCATGATAGACTTCACGGCGATGTTCGCGAAGCTGTTGGACGAGAAGTTGTAACATCTTCAACAACCGAATAAAAATGAGAACTTCGGGTCCAGGAATGGACAGGGAAAGAGAGCTAAAGAAACCCCAAGTGATCAACCGAAGCGCGACAACCAAGCGAATCTCCACCAAGGAATGGGCGAGATAAATCTAGATCGGACCGCCCTGGCACGTCGCCAGGGGTGAATA
The DNA here is from genome assembly GCA_949152435.1 of Gastracanthus pulcherrimus. Taxonomy (NCBI): domain Eukaryota; kingdom Metazoa; phylum Arthropoda; class Insecta; order Hymenoptera; family Pteromalidae; genus Gastracanthus; species Gastracanthus pulcherrimus. The sequence goes on from OX424574.1 coordinate 68,134,113, forward strand.
AGCAAAGGTTCGATCTAACACAACCGTTGAAATGCTTTGGCTGTGGAGAATTGGGCTTTAAGAGAAAATACTGCCCCAAGTGTTCTGAAAACGAAGTGGCGAGTGGCCACTAAGGACCGCAACCATTTCTGAAATGAACAGGACGCTCACACGTGCCTAAACGATCCCTCTCCCGAAGGCGAAGGCAGACTTGGCGACCAATCGAATACCTCATTTTCAGAAAAAGGGGGAAAAGTACACAATCGTGGAGATCAGCACAGGATCCAGGAGGACAGATGATCTCTGCACTGTCTAATCCCGAGGGTACTAACAGGACAAGGGTAAAAGTGGAGGTCCATTCACATCCAGATAAACCGTATACCGCAGGCGAGGCCGAAAGGAATAGGCAACAGAGTTCGACTCTCTTAGAAGAGAGAAATACGTCACCTCGATGGCAGCGCAATTCATCGAGTCTGAAACGACGACGATGATCCCCGATGCCCAGCCACTATCAAACAGAAGTAGAGACCGAAGGGACCAACTCATCACGGAAAAGCTCGAGCTCCACCGCAGAGGAAGCACGGTCAACGCAACCACAGAAGCGGGCGTACAGAGAGGAAGACGGAACACGCTGATGGCTCTAGATAGGATTCGGAGATATCACGATCCGAGCCCTATACGATAATGGAGCATCCAGTACGGTGATGGGAGCGGTAGAATAACAAATAGCTAGCGGGTTTTGGAGAGACATCTCAAAAAAATTAGTTTTGGGCCGCCTTTGTTTAAGAAAAACGAAAAAATGAGCCCTAAAATATTAATTTCTACCGTGGATTACTCGTTTTTATTAGACATGGTGGTACGCATACATACATACACATACACACACATGCACGCACTCACATATACATCCATGCCGAAATTTTCTAAAAATAATGTATTTTGATTCCAAATGGCCAAAAATATACTTATAATATGTTTTTAAGAAAACTTTTCTTTTCTATTACAAAGCTTCCTTTAGAAGAAAGCAATATTTACTAAAAATTAAGAAATATTTATTTCAAAAAAAAATATATTCGCTTCATTTAAACAAGTCTATTTTAGAAAATTCATGATAAAAACTAAAAAACTTTAAACAAATAGTTACTTAGTATAAAAATATTTTTTCTCAAATTTAAAAATTGAAATGTTCAAATTTAAGATAATAAAACTATTACTTATTTATTTAAATTAAGAATAGGGATGATTTAAATGAAGAGAATCCTGTTTTTAAATGAACTAAATATTTATTTACGGTATGTAAGATAATATTTACTTTGAAGTAAAGAATAATTACTTTATAATACAAGAATATTTAGTTTAATTTTATACGTGACTTGTTGAATTACATAGAGGCAGTTATAAAGTATTTATTTGAAATAATAATATGGATGATTTAACTCAAATTAGTCCTGTTTTTAAATAAAATAAATGTTTGTTTACAAAAATACAAAAAGTAAAGATGGCGTCGGGAGGGAAAGAGCCTCCTGATAAGAACTGTGGAAAATTTCTCAAATGTCACCCAAAGAGTGAAGTGACAACTGTTATCTGTATTAAGTTGTGCAAAACATAAAAGTTTCAATTTTATAAGTGAAAGACTAATAATATGTCCAGAACATAAAAATCTCATAACCTCAAAATTTAACGTAGACGTCTTGAGTGAATCGGCAAAAGCAATGATTGCTCAAATAAAAATGACACAATCAGAAGAAATAAGAAAGGAAATACTTGAGGATTTAGCGAGTAAATCACAAGAAATGTTGAACACAACGATGACGGATAGTACAGCTGTTTATGAAATAATGCAAAAAGAAAATGATTTGCTAAAACAACTCAACAACAAATTAGTTGAAAAAAATGATTTATTGAAAGAGTTATTAGACAAACAAAAAAGCTATCAAACAAGCAATAAATCTTTTGCTGAAGTAGCTAGTGTTATAAGACCTGTAAAGAAATGAGTTCCAAAAATTATAGTCAAAGCATTAAATAATACACAGCAAGCAGATGTCAAAAAGAGAGTTGCAAAATGTCTTATAAAGGAAAAAAGTATTCAAACGAAAGAATTATACATTAAAAATAAAGATGAGATTGTTGTCAAATGTGTTAATAATGACAGTGTTGAAATTGCTGAAAAGTTATTAAAGAGCAAGTTAGAGGAAGTTTGTGGAATTAACCTGGAACAATTAAATAATCCAAAAATTAAAATAGTGGGAATTGAAAACTATATGAATATGGATGAAAATGGCATTGAAGAAGATATAAATCTAAGGAATTTTGCAAATTTTAATAGTAAAGCTCAAGTACTGCACATGTATATAAACAAGAAGACAAATCTTAACAGTGTCTTAATGGAAGTGACAGCTGATATGTATAAACACATAAGAGATAACAACAACAGAATTTTTATTGGATGTCAAAGCTGTAGAGTCTTTGACCTGATAAATATTAAACCTTGCTTTAACTGTGGTAGATTGGGACACAATGGTTCAAACTGCAGTAACACAACAACATGTCTAAAGTGTGCAAAAAATCATAAAACTTTTGAGTGTGATAGTGATGTTTCCAACAAAATTTAATACATGTCATGACGCAGCAGATTTTAATTTATGTGATATTCTTAAAAATAAGATAAAAAAATTTATTGAAACAACTGATTACCCAGTGAAACCTACTTTATCGACAGTAAAATCAATACCTATGCATTACCAAGAGAAGATAAGTAATCGGCAAAAAGAAAACAAGATGCAAAGTGAAATGATTTTAAAACAACAAAACAAACAGCAACAAAAACAACAACAACAGCAACAACAGCAGCAACAACAGCAACAAAATCAACAGCAACAACAGCAGCAGCAACAACAGCATCAACAGCAGCGGCAACTACAGCAGGAACAAAAACAGCAAATATTAACAAGAAATAACGCAAAACGACAAAAAGACTTAAGTTAATTAATTAAGTATGGATTTTGAATTTATTGATAAAATAAAAAAAGGCTTGGTGCGAAAAGAAAAAACATGTGACAATATTAATAGCCTTAATAAAATCATTAACAATAAAAATGATATTATAATGCATGTTAATGTTAGAAGCATGTCTGCTAACTTTGATAAATTAAAAATTCTATTGGAAGTCTAACTAGCAAACCAACTATTGTTATATGTACTGAAACGTACGTATAAGTTAATTATAAATTATATGAATTAGAAGGTTATAAAAGTTATTATAATGAAAGTAAAATAAATCAAAACGATGGTGTTATGGTTTTTGTTGATGGAAATATTGTACATGAAACTAAAACTATTGAATTTGGAAAGATTAATATAATAAATATACATATTAAGCTAGGTAATAATAGTAGTATGGAACTTTCTGCTGTGTACAGATCTCATGACATACCTAAGACTGAGTTCATTTTATATTTAAACAAATTCTTAAGTAAAAAGAGAAATTTCAAAAATCACTTGGTAACCCTGGTGGAAAATTAATCTAGAACTATGTAGATCTATCTAGTTTGCCATGGGAATAATCGAGGGCCTCGATAAAACTAGATAATTTTCTACCAGGGAATAGGAGATTTTAATATTAACCTTTTAGAGTTGGATAGAATAAGCCAGGAATTTCTTTGTAACTTTTTAGACAAAGGATATATACCTGGTTTTGATGGTATCACTAGACCATCTATAGGAAATTGAAATGGATCATGTATTGATAACATATATATCAAAACTGATACCCTAAGTACAGATACATATAAATTGAGACATTCTTTGACAGACCATTACCCTATTTTTGTTTCTATAAATAAGATCAAAACTAAAAACTCCGGACCTACTGTAATATTAGACTATAAAAAATTGAGAAACATTGCTGAAACAAGAGACTGGAATTCAATTATGTCAATTCATAATCCAAACATAGCTACTAACCAATTGATAAGCGAAATCAAGAAATGTATGGAACAAGCAAAAACACGGAAAAGAAAAGGCGTAAATAAATGTAAGAAAATTTGGATTACTGATGCTATTAGTAAATCATGCGAAACAATAGAATTCTTATACAATTTATGGAAAATGGATGTTAAAAATGAACAACTTAGACAACAGTACATAAATTATGCAAAAATTTTAGATAAGGTTATCCTAGATGCTAAAATAAAATATGATAAAAATTTAGTCCAAAAAAATACAAACAACCCTAAAAAACTATGTGAAATCATCAACATGAAAATTGAAAAAAAAACGAAATCGAATGAAACTGTAAATTATATTAAATTTGATAATGTCAAAATTACAGATAGTGTAGATATAGCTAATAATATAAATAAGTATTTTTGTGAAATAGGTAAAAAATTGAGTCATAAGATAGATAAACCTTCGACATCTGTGATAAAAATGCCAGATAAGAACGCTAATTCTATTTTTTTAACTCCGACAAATGCATATGAAATCATGAGCATTATAAATAATTTGAAATTAAAAAATGGTGGTGTAGACAAAATCAATGCTCAAACTCTGAAGGTTATCTGTGATTATACTGCGGAACCACTAGAGTATATATTTAATTTATGTATTGAAAGAGCCATCTCGCCTGACGCATTAAAAAATGCTGAAATTGTGCCGATTTACAAATCTGATGTAAACACAATGTTTCTAATTACAGACCAATCTCTTTAGTATCTAACATAGCTAAAATTTTTGAGAGAGTATTATATAATAGAATTTTTGATTTTGTTAAAAAGAATGATATAATATCTGATCACCAATTTGGTTTCATGAAAAATATAGGTACCAAAGATGCCCTAAATGATATTACCAATGTACAACAATTTGGATTATTACTATACAATAATTTGGATCGCAGTAAACCAACAATAATAACTTTCTTGGACTTGGCTAAAGCATTTGATACTGTCGATCATAAAATATTACTGCCCCATTAGCCAGATGTATTGCAAATTGTTAGCATTTTGACATACACGTTTTGCTATCGATTTCCGTATGTTTGAAGTAAAACTGGGTCCGTATATGCTGGAAATTTTGTATCAAGTATTGAAGTAAATTATGAGGGCAAAGTGAAGGCAAAATTACAGCAACTATTGCTCATGATGTGCAGGCGTATCATAAGCATACATTGACATCATATTGTCGTCACATTTCTCGATTTTTCTGTTACACAAATTTCGATCAATATGCTGTATTAATTTATTCCCTTTCTCTCTTGCACTGTCGCATATATGAGTAATTTTATTGAATATTACGTGAATAATATTGAAAATAAAATAATATAATATATTAATAACATTGAAAACAAGTTGAAAGCAAATTGATGTACAAAACTTGCAGCAACAGTTACACATCAAATGTAAGTAAATCTGCGTCCGTATATGGCAGCAATTTGGTGGCTAGCATGTGCAGTCAATTTTACGGAACATTGACATCAATCTTTTGCTACGGCAAGCCTGGTTAATGGGGTGGATAAACTTTACTGTATAGGAATTAGAGAGCAGGCACTAGATCTACTTTCAAGTTATCTTAATAATTAATAGACATCTAAAAGTTAAAATTAATGATTGTGAGAGTAATTATTTAAAAATATACACAGGTGTACCACAAGGCACCATTTTAGGTCCACTACTTTTTATTTTATATATTAATGATCTCTTGAAAGTAATTCATCCTGATGAAATTTTGTCTTATGCAGATGATACTGCAATTATATCTAAAGGGGATACGTGGGACGAAGCTCAGGAATCTATGAACAACAATTTGTTACTAGTAGATAATTGGTTAGCTGTTAATAAACTATCATTAAACATTAATAAGACTGTATGTATAACTTTTGGTAACTATTGTGATAGTGTTCCAAAGCAAATAGATATAAAAATTAGAAACAAAAAAGTAAATAGAGTAGAAAGTTGCAAGTACTTAGGGATCATTTTTGATTATAACTTAAAATGGTATAAGCACATTGAATACATTATAAAGAGAACTAAATATTTAGTATATATATTCTATAAAATCGCCAAATATATGCCAACCGAAACATTGAGAATGATTTATTATGCTTTTTTTCATAGTTTAATTAATTATGGAATAATTGCTTGGGGTGGTGCTTATAAGAAAAATCTTGATTTATTGCAAAATCTGCAGAAAAGAATACTGAAAATTGTTTATAAAAAATATGTTATCATACATGATAATCCACTGAACTTGGAACAACTGTTTGCTTTTGAATCACTGATATATCATTACCCTAATTTAAAATGTCAATTTCTTAAGTCTAATAGTATTACAAGAAAAAAAAACTTAATGATTCCCAGCAACAAGAAAAAGGTCAGCAATAAAAATAGTTACACAAAAGCTATACAAGTTTTCAATAAACTACCAAATGATCTAAAAACATTAGAATTAGATAAAAAGTCACATAAATATAAACTGAAAATGTGGATAAGAGATAACTATAATATATGAGGTGCAATTATATTAAATATATCTATACACAAACAATATTTTTATAATGTTAATAGTTTCTAAAATTTATAATGTTTCTAGTCTACTATGAGATGTATACGATACTAGTTTAGTTTAGTTTTTAACTTAGTTTTAAGTAAATTAGTTATGTTTAAGTTTTTTTTTTATCACTTTTCTTAATTTTATGTACCGGACCTGCGCACAGGTAACTTAGTTTACCTCTGTAGGGATTTACATCGTACTGTAATTTTATGTATGTGAATCTTTCTGGTTTAAATAAATAAAATAAATTATGTAAGAAAATATTAACTTGAAAGTTGTGAACTATACATTTGCAATTAGAAAACTTTTTGTTAAATTTAATAAGTGATTTATTTAGTTACATGGACAACAGTTAGAAAATATTTATTTGATTTAAAAATATAGAAGATTTAATACAATTCATTGGCACTAGGCTTCCTCAAACTACATTATATATATAACAAATTACATTAATTGATCCAATATGAAATTCTTTGTACATATAAATTAATTTTAAATTTCTATATCTTTCCGAAATATAACAGTTAAAACTAAAAATTACGTTTTCGTGTATAACAAAAGAAGGGAAAGAGGCTATATATAATTCGTGGTTGTAAAAGATAGGTTATTTTCAAAGTCATATTAGTCTGGATTTTCACTTTTTCTTGCGTAAATCATACAAAAGTCATCAGTATTCAATTTTAAATTATGTAATCATTTGCTGAAAAGTGTTACTAAGATATTCATCTGAAAGAAAAGTAACATTACTTCTCAATTAATTAAATTACAGATAGAAATACGTAGTTGAATGACGAAAAGTTACGTTACAAATTTTAATGTTATTTTAGTCGCGATAATTTACAATAGATGATGTCAATTCGTTGTATCCAACGCGGGTCGGATTATAATCTACATTAAACGTAGAAAATTTTCTAGCTGTTTTAGTAAAGTCGATTAGCTGAATGTAGTAAAGTAAAAAATAATCTCATTTATTATTGCAATTCTATAATTTCTTTAGTAATATACGCGAATTCAAAACAATTTAAAAATTTGATTTTAATTTGTTAATTTCAGCATATTCTTCAGCTTCAAATAAACAGTTTTTCTGAAAATAAATACATAAAATAGTATATGAACTGTTTCAAGTATATACGGACTGTATTTGTCAGATAATTATGACACGCTTTTTTAGTATAACCTCCAAAAATTATGCTGTTGATAAGTATTATTATTATGCGGATTATAGAATCAAAATTGTAAATTCACTTCACTAAACGTATTTCTGTTTATAACCTCCATTGAACGTAGTGATATTATAAAAAGATTTCTTACAGTATGGTAAGTTCTGATAATCTCAATACCTATATATGTATAAAGAAATTTATTTATTCAAAATTTAGTAATTTTGGTTTGTTTAACAATACAGTATATACTGTAATACATTATTATAAGCGTTAACCGAGTAAAAATGCCTTATATATGATTATATATAATTATACATAATTATATATAATAAAATATAATGATATATAACTACATATAACTACATATAACTATATACAATTATATATAACTACATATAACTATATATAGTTATATATATTTCTATCGAATAATATATAGTTCTACATATATAAATTTTTATTTTTAAGGTTAAATTTGACCAATTAACAATAAATACCATTAAATAACAATTAATAAATAACTAGCATTAACAGCTTGCTAGCGGTTTGGAAGCGATAAAAATGTATTACCGTAATTTTTTAAGAATATTTTATTATACAATCTCTTTTCTTTTAATATTTGATAACTTTTTAATATTTAATAACTGAGATGATTATCTCGCACACGTATGTATGTACAGAGGTACGTTAGAGGAAATCCACTATATTTAAGTATCTATCATAATATTTTTTTTATTTCTCTTTTGATAATATTAAATTTTTTCGTACCAAAGCAACAATTTCTCTCATATTCGTAACTAGATTATCTATATAATTATTAAAAGTTGGAATTTGTTAAAATTTTTTTAAAGATTCACTAGATGGTAATTTAGGAGAATTAGCAAAAACATGCTCATAGGGAGTAAATTTATGACTTCCATTTATGGTCTATTATGGTGAAATTGAGCTAGTTCTAATAAACTATCCCATTCAATTATCTTAGTCGAAATTTTTTTCAAATATTCACATAGAGGATGATGAGCTTTTTCTAAAGAATCATTAGATTTACGAGAGAAAGAAGAAGTTACGGTTTTTGAAAATTTGAATTTTGCTAGCAAAGTTTGCTCCTCTATCTGTTAGTACTATTCCTCCTGATCCTGAATTGTCAAAACATATTTATTATGATTTTTTGTTAAATTTAATGGTTCAGCTATATCAATGACAATTTTATTAAATGTTTTAAGAGGTGTCGGGAATAACCATAGGTTGTTTTGTTTTAACACGATTCAATTTATTCCTTTCACGAACTTCACAGGATTTAATTTATTTTGAACGTCTAATTTAAAATTTTCCCAAAAATATTTATATTTTATTCGATTATACGTTCGGTTAACCCCAGAATGTCCTCCTATACTTGTAGAATGGTTTAATTCAAATATTCTACCTCTGTCTCCCATTTCTATGTATTCTGTAATATTTAAACAGATCGTTACTTCGATTGTGTGTCCTTAAATATATTAACTATTATTTTTTCTATTTCATTCAAATTTATATTATTTACATTTATATTTTTAGAAATATTAATAGTAAAATACTTTTTTACAACATTATTTCTTTTAACAATTCTAAAACTTCGTATAAATTTTCATTTACTCTTATTACAGATTCTCCTATATCGATACATAGTATAAATAATTTTTTACTTTGAAGATTTACAACATCAATCTCATTTTTGCTTAAATCATCATTCAAAATTAATTTTTATTTCCGATTAACTTTTCATTATTTTCATCAAAAGACTTTATGTAATTAAATGCCCAACATTATTTTTTTAAATTGAATACAATTAGTTGAAAAAATAATGTTCTGTGGTTTGTGTACATGTATGACATTCTCTAAATTTTTATCATCTTTTCCGGACTTATCTTTTGATTTTTTTTTCGTATTGTTTTTCTTTTTTTTAGACTAACACGTTCATCATTTAATTTTCGGATTTTAATGTTGTGAATATCGGATGGCTTCATTTTTATCTGATGCTAGCCTAAAGCTATATCTATTGATGTCTAGCATTTATTCTTACTGATTGCGTCAAACATTTCGATGATGCTGGGTACAAAAAATAGATCCGGTATAGTTTTTTCGTTTAACTTCCTGTAATCAATTACTAAACGCCATCTTTTTTCCCATCACTACCTGGCTTCTTATTAACGAGGAAAGTCGGATGATTATAAGGACTTTTTGAATGCTTAACAAGATTATTGTTTATTAATTTTTTTGTTTCTTCAATAGCTGTTTCTTTTAGTTTATAGGGCAAAAGAAATTGTCTGACGTATACTGGTTTATTATCAATAAATAGTACACTATGTAACAAGGGCAAAAAGTCGAATATTTTCAAAAATCGACTTCTGTCTCGAGTTACATAGTACTTTATGCCCATCTCAACTGTGGCTACTTTTTGACTTTGAAAGCGGGACTAATGGACTTTTAAAAGACAATATTGTTAAAAGACAATCGAAAATCAGGGTTATTGGTAGACCTTGATGAAATAAAGGAATTTGGACCAGTTTCTAGTGAAGACACTTTCTTACCCTATTTGCGGAAAAAATATTACTTCTCTCTCGCATTTGCGAGAAAAAGGTTTACTTTTTTCCCGCAAATGCGGGAGAAAAGTGATTTGCGGGCAACAAGTGTAATTTTGGTATCGCTTTTCATGGAAATAAGTGGCCATTTTCGTTCAGATGGGCATACATTTATTTTATGCTCTTCTATATTACATAATCCTAGTTTTCCCCTTATAACTAGCAAATATCCTCATTTTTAATAATCAAGTCTTCTATGATTTTTCTTTTTTGCCTTGATAAATGCTGTAAATGAATTTTCTCAAGAAGTTTATTTCGTCGTATTTCTTTATCTCTCACCGTTAGGTTTTCCTGATTTTTTTTTTATTTTCTACATTAGAATTAGTCAAAGAAATAGTACTCAATAATATGTTTCATATATATTTGGCATTGCATGCTCCACTATATTTACAAAATCATCAGGCATGTCTACCACATCGAATGTAATATAGTTTATTTTATTAGAATATTTATCATTTTCTTCAAAATTTACATTTCTCGTAAGTGTTTCTACAAACGTTAGATATATTGATTCCATTAATCACATTTGCTATATTTTCTTCTGATTTTTTAATGAATTCAATTAATTTTTTCTACTCATATCAGAAATATGAGACAAATTTATAATATTTTCACTTTTATCATTATTATGTACTTGAATTTTTTCGGAAATAATTATATCAGAATTTTTATTTAAATTACTACTTTTATCAACGGAATCCTTATGTAAGGCTTCAGGAGCATAGTCAGTACGATTCATACTTTCATTAAAATTTTGCATATTTTCCTCTCAATTGTGAACATTTCTATTAATATTTCTAATTTTATCATCTACGTTTTTGACATTCTCGTCATAACTTGCAGAAAAACTTTTTTTTGAATTTTCATATGACTTGAAAGCATTTTTCTCATAGTTCTTATGAAGATTAGAAGTATTTTCATCGAAATTTACACTTAAATTATGAGAAGTTTCATAGAAAATGCTATTACAAACATCAAAATTATCAACATTATTTTCTGAAATTCCAATATTTCAATTAAAATTATGAATATTTTTATCAAAATTTCAAAAATTTTCATTCAATTTGTCAAAATTATCAATATATTTATTGAATGTATTTTGTTAATTTATTGATATTGTAGCAGAAATCAAGATGGCCGCATCAATATGGCCGCAGGAACCTTGGAAATCTCGACCGATCGACCAAATTTGCGCTGACGTCAGAATTTGGAGCAATGCAAAAATACGTATGAGGGCTCAAATTGGTGGCTTGACTCTAAGGATCAAAGTGCCGTATGCGCTTTTGCAGAAATCAAGATGGCCGCATCAATATGGCCGCAGGAACCTTGGAAATCTCGACCGATCGACCAAATTAGCGCTGACGTCAGAATTTGGAGCAATGCAAAAATACGTATGCGGGCTCAAATTGATGGCTGAACCATATGGATTAAAGTGCCGTATGTGCTTTTGCAGAAATCAAGATGGCCGCATCAATATGGCCGCAGGAACCTTGGAAATCTCGACCGATCGACCAAATTTGCGCTGACGTCAGAATTTGGAGCAATGCAAAAATACGTATGAGGGCTCAAATTGGTGGCTTGACTCTAAGGATCAAAGTGCCGTATGCGCTTTTGCAGAAATCAAGATGGCCGCATCAATATGGCCGCAGGAACCTTGGAAATCTCGACCGATCGACCAAATTAGCGCTGACGTCAGAATTTGGAGCAATGCAAAAATACGTATGCGGGCTCAAATTGATGGCTGAACCATATGGATTAAAGTGCCGTATGTGCTTTTGCAGAAATCAAGATGGCGGCATTAATATTGCCGCCGGAACCTTGGAAATCTCGACCGATCTACCGAATTAGCACTATCGCCAGGATTTGGAGCCATCTAAAAATACGTATGAGGGCTCAAATTGATGGCTGGATCGTAAGGATCAAAGTACCGTATGCACTTTTTCAGAAATCAAGATGGCGGCATCAATATGGCCGCCGGAACCTTGGAAATCTCGACCGATCGACCAAATTAGCGCTGACGTCAGAATTTGGAGCAATGCAAAAATACGTATGAGGGCTCACATTGATGGCTGGACCATAATTATTAAAGTGCCGTATGAGCTTTTGCAGAAATTAAGATGGCGGCATCAATATGGCCGCCGGAACCTTGGAAATCTCGACCAATCTACCGAATTAGCACTATCGCCAGTATTTGGGGCCACCTAAAAATACGTATGTGGGCTCAAATTGATGGCTGAACCATAAGGATCAAAGTGCCGTATGCGCTTTTGCAGAAATCAAGATGGCCGCATCAATATGGCCGCAGGAACCTTGGAAATCTCGACCGATCGACCAAATTTGCGCTGACGTCAGAATTTGGAGCAATGCAAAAATACGTATGAGGGCTCAAATTGGTGGCTGGACTCTAAGGATCAAAGTGCCGTATGCGCTTTTGCAGAAATCAAGATGGCCGCGTCAATATTGCCGCAGGAACCTTGGAAACCTCGACCGATCGACCAAATTAGCGCTGACGTCAGAATTTGGAGCAATGCAAAAATACGTATGAGGGCTCAAATTGGTGGCTGGACTCTAAGGATCAAAGTGCCGTATGCGCTTTTGCAGAAATCAAGATGGCCGCGTCAATATTGCCGCAGGAACCTTGGAAATCTCGACCGATCGACCAAATTAGCGCTTACGTCAGAATTTGGAGCAAAGCAAAAATACGTATGAGGGCTCAAATTGATGGTTGGACCATAAGCTTCAAAGTGTCGGAAACAAAATAATTCCTGGGAAAAGTGGTTTCCGAAACTCAAATCACGAATCAATGTATCCAGTATTGTAGACGTACATCGCAAGAACAAAATTGCAGAAATGATTGCCAAACCTGATGAGAAGAGCGTTGAAAGTTATTTTGAGCGACGCGTATCCTAAGTCACGCCCTATTGATTCTGAACTCATAGAATGATGGATCTCGTATGACACATGTATATATAAAATCCGTGGTAGTATACGACGTTGAAACTACCTAAATCGTCTGGAAATCAATTAATAGAGATTCAGTAGGTTGAGTAGCTCCAATCATATGCCTTGTAGATTCAAATGTCTTCCGAAACGATTTCCTAAATACCGACAGTCATTCACCGGTTGAGAAAGTCACCATTGTATGATAAGAACTCAATTTAGACCTCTTCAAATTCTTAACGAGTTTCATATTGCATAGTAATTATGTCATGTTTTGATCCAGAGTACCTCTTCACTTTCAGTTTATTATCAGTAGTTGGAATGAATGCGTGGCTGCTCTGATTTTTTTTCACAGTAGGTAGATTTTTATATTTTCTATGCAATGTTTTCACTAATTGTTTATGCTCCTGCTTACTATAATGGAAAAATTTTATGTTTTTGAATTTTTCTTCTGCAAACTTGAATAGAGAAGTTGAGTCCAAGATAGCATTTTTGGTTCGACTTGTAAACTGTATCGATTGGCTTCACTCTTCAAGCATGCTCCAAGACCATCGCAAATACATTTTCCATGTGACGCTGCATGACAGTGCCACTCCGCTTCAATTCCAAAATCAGTCTTGTGATTCATAAGATGCATCATCTGAGTTTTATTTTTGAAGTGCTGTTTTGCACCATCAGTGACATAATAAATTTTCTTTACTCGTGGACACACCTTTTTAATTTCCGGTATTACCTTCTGCTGCATCAAATATACTGCGGTAGCATCATGAGTTGTGCAGTCTGAGAGTAAAATAATGCTCTTGTGTTTCAAGTCCTCGCCTGATCGATAATAGAAATCAACAGTATGAACAGAACATTGATCATTGTTATAATGAAAGGCTTGAGCTGCATTCTGTACAACGTATACATAATTTCCTGCAAAGTCGCAATGCAATAATACCTCATTTTCACCCAAATTCTCCTTCTTGTCAGTTATAAATTTTTCTTGTTCTTTCGAGATAAAACTGTGGGGAACTAAAACTGTCAAGCGTTTGTTCAATTCTTCTACAAATTCATCTGAGGGAAGACATTCTTGTTTGAGGCTACATCGATCAGTAGATGTCCAGGTGCTGAATATTACTTACTGTATATTACTTTTTTCTAATAATTCCAGAATAAGTTCTGAAAATTTCTCGATATTGGGACACTTTTCACATTCTAGCAAATGACAAGCAGTCGTAGGTTCTTACAAAGGATGTATCCAATACAATCTTTATAATCATTTAGCCTAGTTTCACATTGTTTACTCAAATTTTTCAAATCAATAGAGTCGATCATGAGTTTGACGTTTTGGTGGATTGTACATATACATACGCTGTGCGTCCCTGATGCTCCAACTACAACACACCGTTTTGGCCGCAATTCCGCGAATTTTGAAGATCCTATAGGATGGTGTGTATATTTTTTCTTGAACTTTAAGTGCAATACTTTGATATCATATAACAACAAATGTTTATGTTTCATTACTTTGGAAGCATCAACTTTGATTGCTTTAGTCTCTTTTTTGTGGGGCATTATGCGGCTGTTGGAATCATTTTTGTAGAACTCTTGTACTTTTTTAACCGTTTCTTCATTGATATTTTTCCCCCTTTTGAATTGTGGTATAGCTAATATTCCGCCTGATTTTTTCAGTTCTTTGGACTATATTGCCATCCTGTAAGAACACTGAAATTCTTTAGAGATCTGACTACTGCTCCAACAATCAGGAGCTATTGTAAGTATAGTTTTCCGCAGAGGATCATTGTCTGGCAAACTTTTGAATTTCTCCTTCAGACCATTCAGGAGATCCTCAAGTTCGTCCTTCCTAGTTATGCATTCCGTCTTAGTAGGAAGCTTCTCTAGAGAATCGTCAAGGTGTATTGAAAATTCAGTTACAACATTGTCTAAAGTTTGGTCTTTTTGTGAAACATAAATACTGTGCCTGCACTCATGGAAAACTTTTGAACTAGGATGTAAATGTGGATATTTTTCTGGTAAAGATGTCGATATTGTTCTCAAAGCTTTACCGGTATGTCCTTTTATCCCTAATGGGTTACAACATCGCTTAGAATGAAACTTCTGTGGCTTCTCGTTATCTTCCATCTCAGATAATTGTGATTCAATAATGAGGTATCAGACAAGATGACGAACAATCGAAAAATGTTTGAAACTGAAAAGCTTCAGAAAAGTAAATACTTTTTATGTACAAAATGTGACGGACTACTATTAAGTTTGTACTGTGGAGAAGAGACGCGATCGAGAGAGCTTTCCAACTATCCTGAAAAGGACTGTTGGAAATAATCAATGCGCACCCTCAATGGGCGAATGCAGAAATCGTCAACTATTCTGAGAAGAACTATTGACGATGCGAGAGATCAGAGCTCGCCTCAACAGATGAGTCTCTCAACACCTATCCTGAAAAGGACTGCTGTTGAGATCGTGCTGTGAAGAAGAGCCGCGATCGAGAGAGCTTTCCAACTATCCTGAAAAGGACTGTTGGAAATAATCAATGCGCACCCTCAATGGGCGAAAGCAGAAATCGTCAACTATTCTGAGAAGAACTGTTGACGATTTTCAACTTTTAGTAATTATTTGCAGGTAGAAAGGTACCCTGGAGCAGAAGATAATGCGGATGTGATGCTATACGGAACTCACAGTAAATGATGGTTTGCAATGGACCAGACTTAATCCGAGCTACTCGATCTGCAGAATCACTATTAATTGATTTTCAGAAAATTTTGGTAGTCAGAACAGCGTATATTACCGATAATTTCTCATACAACCCATTCTATGGGTTTAAAATCAATAGAGGGTATAATAGCGTAGGCGTTGCTGAGAATAACCTTCCACAGATTTTTTCTCAGGTTTGGCAATAATTTCCAAGGTTTTGGCGTCCATACTGATGTCGCCATATTGATTTCTGCAAAAGCGCATACGGCACTTTGATGCTTATGGTCCAGCCATCAATTTGAGCCCTCATACGCATTTTTCCATGGCTCCAAATTCTGACGCCAGCGCTAATTTGGTCGATCGGTCGAGATTTCCAACGTTCAGGCGGCCATATTGATGCCGCCATCTTGATTTCTGCAAAAGCGCATACGGCACTTTAATCCTTATGGTCCAGCCATCAATTTGAGACCTCAAACGTATTGTTGCGTGGCTTCAAATTTCGGCGGCAGCACTGATCCGGTTGACATGGATTGACCCATATATATATATATATAAAAGTATAAGATACATAGAATTTAATAATTAATTTGATTCTCTAATTCTAATTAGCTATTTTAATGTAATAGTTCATTAATCACCACCAACTAATAATTTCCCCCGGAGTATTCACATTTAATTCGCCCGACTTTGATAATAATAGTAATTCTGGCCTGCGTGCTTAACGGCGGTCCGCTATCTCTACTCGCATGCACTGTTGGCCGACCGCGTGACCCGAATTACCAATAATCTGTAATAAAAATCACGTTGTCTCTGGAACCCTTAATCTGAAACAAACTAAATAAACCTAACGATGAACATACAACAGCTTCACTCTCTATCAAGTCTCGACCTCAAATGCAGCTACAACTGAAACAGAAATAATTTATGGAAAGCTCTCACCAAGTAATTTTTAAGTAAAAATTACACAAAAACTCTCTTGATGATTATCTGGGCCGACCGCTTTGTGGGCAAGATTCACTGGCCAGACTAATTCACTCACGTTGAATGATACTCCAAGTTAATAATTCGACTTGGAGTTCAATGGATACCGGCTTCTCCAATATTTTCACGCGGTGCTGTTAACCGGCGAGTTAACGACTGTTCTCGGCGAGAGCTCCGGACGGAATGATGAAGACAGAAACTCTCGTCCTGCTCCTCCGGGTTCTCCGAGTCCTAGCTCCCACTATTTTCCTTACCTCGATTTTCTCTCTCCGTCTACCACACCTGTTGCTGTATACCCGCAACTCGATTTTTATTCAAGTAGTAACCGGAGGTTAACTAATGCTTTAGTTTTATCTCCCGTCATGAGCACATGGAACGCGCATAATTTAAATAATAAATCAGCGCCCTCTATACTGGGTACATTTTCATGATCCAGTATCCTATACTCGATAATACCATGTATAATAACCGATAGAGCGGAGCGCATTCGTTGTAAATGCGCCTTGCTCCCTTCTCCCGCCGCGCGCTTGTCTTTCTACCTTCTGGGCGCTTATCTATTCATCTTTCGCTGGCCGACTAACTTCCTGTCTCTCTTGACGCTTGGCTCTCCCATGCGCTCGACAGCTGGCTAAGGCCGTATGTCCTTCTGGGCTTTGTCCTTATAGACAACGCCGCTCTCAAACTCCTCGCGCTACGGTCGAACTCTCGGGAGTCCCTGTACGCGAGTGTGCATGTGTGTCTGTGAGTAATATTCGTCTGCTGCAGCTGCTACGGCCCCGCGGCTCCTGTCCGCTTGTATTCTCTCGTTCTGTCTCTCTCCCTTGCTGCATCTATATAGGGGTAGAGAAACAAAGAAAGACTCGACCTCTTCTTCGTCGGCGCTGCCTCCTGAGCTGTTCAGCTTTCTCTGGGTTGCTGACTGTTGGTTAAGTCGGCTGCTGTACTGCTAAATGTGTGTGCGTGTGTGCTTGTGGTAGGTTTGTGTGTGTGTTGCGCCGTCGATCTCCCCTGTGAAGCATATTAATTAGACGTGAACGATTAATAATTAAATAATTAATGATTGTTTAGCGTGCATTCGGTGGTATCGGTGCGTGCGTGATTTCATCCACTTTTCCCTTAGTTAATATCAATAATATTGCTTCCTTATAATTGCTCCTTTCCCTATCCACACCCTATCTACCCTCACCTAACCTTCCTAACACTCTATTTCTCTTTCAGATATTTATGTTTTACAGCAATGTTTTATTGTGGCATTTTACATGCCAGAAATACCCCCCTCATAACCCGGAGATCACTCCAACAGAGTGGATCGCTGGTTTAAATTGACTCTAACCAATCACTTTAAATGAATATAAAGGAATCATGCCCACAAAACCTCCGACACCGAACGCTCTCTTATCTCGCTGTAACAGCATACATTATTAATAATTTCGCCACCAACATTACATAACGATAGGTAATTGATAATAATAAAACAAAGAATGTGGTTTTACAAGGTATATACTGTAACCCCCCGTGTTTCCTTCCTCACCATAACTCGATTACTCCAAGGGAGACAACCCGATCCTCTATGTGCGAGGTTTGCGTACCCACTCCCGGAGGAGTGGATCTGGTGTGTCCACCGGGAGGTAGGCAATACTCCTCACGAATCCTATCATTCCCTCAATTGCGGACATGATGGGTTCTGGCCTGGCATCCGGGACGGGCCCCGGGGGTCGGATGGATGGGGATACATCCAACTTAATGGTGGCCGTACCGACGCGACGCTCGTCATCCCGGCGGGTGGCAGATCCTAACGGGAAACCCTGCGGTTGGTGGTAGTCTCCTCGCTGGTGGTGCCGGACCTCACCGTCACCCGCAGTTCCCTCCTCCGCGGAAACATCCCATCTTGACCGCCGGGGGGCTAGCACGGGCGTTCCCACCTCAGAATATGGTGGGGGTCCCTCATTTTCCTGGCTCGGCGGTCCTCGAGCCCCGGAAAACACAAGAAATGGAACGTCCAAGACTCGATCCTCCGCCCCTTCTCCTCGGGGCCCACTAATCCTGGTCTTTCCTATCTCCCTAGCTCTCGATTGAGGTACGCTTGATCCACCTGCTGGCAGCGAGGGCAATCCGATATAGTACAGCCCTTTCTCCCGCAATTATAGCAGAATTTATGTTTCTGGGGTCGGGGGCAGTGCTTGCGGAGGTGGCCCTCCTGCCAGCAGTTGGAACAGGAGTCCAACGGGGGATCGAGGTGGGACACGGTGGGAATTTCTTTCAACTCCACGAATTGGGTACCTCGCTTCTGAATTTCTCGCCCCGCTGGTATCTCCTGCCACTCGAGGTTTCCGCCGGCTCGGCCCTAACCAACTGTATGGGTTCCGGCAGTGGAGACGGCGAGCGCTGCTGGTTAACCCCCCACTTGAAGTCCTCTATCTTGAGGTGTCGATGGGGGTTATATTTGCGCCTCTTCCCATTCGGATCTCTTAGTCGAGAAAGGTTCGGTAGAGATGTTGGCACGAGCGGTGGGACCGGGCACGGTGGTGAGGCCACCTCTTCAAGTCTTCACCCCAAGGCTCGATTTCCAAGTAATCCACCCCTAAAATCAGTTCCTCAACTGGTACCCACAACTCTATAGGGGCCTCTCTCTCTGTCCACTACCCTGACCTGACCTTACCCACTCCTACGCCTCGTGTCCTCCACAGAACTCGATGTGCTGGTCAGCGGGTTCCGCACTTCCTGTTGCGCCTGCGACCTCCGATACCCGTGGTCGGGGATGACGGGGAATCGCCCCTTGAGGATGGGAGCGGACTTGACCCTCCGCCATCCATGGTATCTGGGGCAACGTGGACAAGGCTACCTGTCGGGCCTGTCTGGCCTCCTCGTCCGAATCCTCCAGAAAGTCAACGTAGAAACAGAAACTCTCCGGGGTCGGATGGGGGATGGCGACGGGCGATCGCGGCCCTGACCATATCTCCGTCAGGGCGGTCGGACCGGGCAGTGGTTTCCCCATCTCCGCGGGATCGAGCTAGGGGTCCGGGTTTCCCAGGGATCCAGTCAAGGGGTGAGTATCCCCCAGAGTGGCTATACACACAGCCGACTCCAACCCTTCCGAGGGAAAGCTCCCGCGGCTTTCCCCCGGAGACTAGTCCCTCGGGGATTCCGTCGCATCTCCAACCCCGCGGTCAACCGGTTCAGGCTGTGCCTGGTCCACCTCCCTCTTTATCTCCACCTCTTGGATGGATGCCAACTCCTCCGCATAACTCCGACGGGGTTCGGCCCTTACAAAGGAGGGGGGGGGGGCGAAACCTACGTCCGGGCGATGGCGGGGACTAGCCTCCCGGGACTCATTTATCATTTCTAACTACCGTACCTGGAAATCACAATTTACAATACTTCTCCTTAACTCGACGGTGTTCCTGAAATAACACTCGCGACTCAAACCCCACAACACACGATTGCGGAGGGATTATAGGTTTCGGGGATAGGAAAAATTTACCCGGCCGCTACCCACCACCCCCGGGCTCGTCGGATTCCCCAGCGCATTAACTGTGATGCATGGGTCATCACCAACCTCGACTCCTCTTCCATATATTTCAGGGCGTAATTCCTATTTCCCCGTGACTCGATAACTACCCACGGGCCCTCATACCATGATGCACCGCAATCACGATCTGTATTTCTTCTCATCACCCACTCCCCGACTGTGAACTGGTTCTAGATCTGTAACGGAAAACTCGAGTTACACATACTCACGAGGATGAAACAAGGACTGGTTTACGTTAGTGCGGGATGATTTCGCGAAGAAATATACCGTTTTAATTCCGAAACATGCGCCTTGGCGTTCCTCCTCCCATCCGATGTCTCGGGCACGTAAACCGTTGGAAATTTAATCTCGATTGCCGCGAAGGGTCCAACGTATTTTGGGACCAGTTTGGCGGAGAACCTATTGACCGCATTTGATAGAACATGCAACTTTCTCGTTACCAGATCTCCCATGTTAAAAGTTACGTTACGGTTCCCTTTATTGTATTGTTTCGTCTATTTCTCCCGGGCCTGATCTATGTGTTTGAGCACTAGATCCCGTAACGCGTCCGACCTTTTTACTCGATCCGCCCACACTGCGGGATCTAATTGTAGTTTTAGTCCCCTATTCTCGACCTCTCTCCGTAGGCTTTTCACTGGTGCAGGAATCCGTCCATAGTTCAGGAATGTCGGCGACACCGTTGTACTTGATTGCATCGCCGTATCGATGGCGTGTCTGAACTCGTGTAGGTGTTGGTCCCAATTCCAGTGCTCATCCCCTGCGTAGGTCGCTATCATTGTTTATAATATCCTATTACTTCTTTCCACTAGGTTAGATTGAGGATGATAAGATGGTGTTGTCACATGTTTGACCCCATATTCCTCTAACATCCTAAGATCGGGAAGCAACTACTCCCGATATCATCAATAAAATCCACGATATGGTGTTGAAGGATAGAAGATTAAAAGTGCGTGAGTTAGCTGAGGCCACAAGGATATCTATAGGTGCAGTTGTTTCAATTCTACATGAAAAATTAGGCATGAAAAAGCTATCGGCAAGATGGGTGCCGCGTTTGCTCTCAGCTGAGAATAAACGCAATAGAGTGGTCGCCTCTGAGGCTCTTTTGGCGCGAATAAGTCGGAATCCTGAGGAATTTTTTCGTCGATTTGTGACTTTGGATGAAACATGGATACACCACTACACTCCTGAGACAAAGGAACAATCCAAACAGTGGATTTCCACAGGCGAACCAGCTCCAAAGAAGGCAAAGACCGTAAAGTCAGCTGGTAAGGTTATGGCTACAGTTTTTTGGGATGCACGTGGAATTATACTTATTGACTACTTGGAAAAGGGTAAAACAATTACTGGTGAGTATTATGCATCATTATTAGAGCAGCTGAAAGAAGAAATTAAAAAAAAACGACCACATTTGGCGAGAAAAAAAATTCTCTTTCATCACGACAACGCCCGAGTTCACACATGCTTCGTTTCAATGGCTAAAATTGAAGAACTAAAATTCGAATTGGTCGAACACCCACCGTATTCACCAGATTTAGCCCCCAGTGACTTTTTCTTATTTCCAAACTTGAAAAAATGGCTCGGTGGACAGAGATTTACGGACAACGAAGACGTCATTGCCTCTGTAAGTGCTTATTTTGAGGAACTTCCGAAAACGCACTTTTCTGAAGGATTAAAAAAACTTAAAAAGCGATTGACCAAGTGTATAGAGCTCCAAGGAGATTATGTTGAAAAATAAAAAAAAATTTATCCAAAAAAAATTGTTTTTATACTTTATTCTAAAGACTTATTGAACTACCCTCGTACCATACTCCCGGCCAATAATATTCTCGGGCGACTTGATTATACGTTTTCTGTATTCCTAAATCGCCTGATGATGCTTCCCTATGTACGTCTTCCATAACCCGATTTCGCTTTTCCCAGGGGACCACCAGTCTCCACCCTTCTCGATTCGTAATGGGATCTAACAGTGGGTCATTCCGAAATCGATACAGCATATTATCTTCTATTCTCCAGTTTGGAAACATCATTGGAAATTTGTCTACGTCTTCTAACCTCTGCAGATACCATGCATCCTGAATTTCGTCAAACGCTGCCACTTCTTCGTCCCCCAACTCGAATCCTCTTGACAGCGCATCTGGCATGTAGTGTATGACCCCTTTTCGGTGTATTATTTCGAAATCCCATTGTTGCATCTCTAACGCCCATCTTGCTAACCATCCGGTGGGATCTTTGAGGTTCCGGAGCCATTTTAGTGCAGTATGATCGGTGATTGCCGTGAACTGGTAGCCCTCTAGGTACGGTCGGAGCTTTTTGATTACCCACAAGAGTGCTAGACATTCTCGTTCCGACGTGGTGTAATTTCTCTCGGCAGATGTCAGCACTCTATTTACGTAGACGATAGAATGCTCCCCATCCCCGACATCCTGTGGTAACACTGCCCCAATAGCAAAATTCGACGCGTCGCTTTAGACCATGAACCTTCTCTCGATATCTGGCCTCGCCAGCACGGGGCTTTCGTTAAGGCTACTTTTAAGCTGTCAAATGCCTCCTGTTGCTCCTTTTCCCACTCCCAAGCTTGACTGTTGTGTAGCAGTTTCAGCAAGGGAATTTTGATCTCTGAGTCATTCTCAATAAACCTAGCGTACCATCCCACCATTCCCGACAATCGTCTCAGCTGCTTTCTATTTTTGGGAGCTGCATATCTATCACTGGAGCAATTCTTTCTGGAATTGCTCATAGTCCCTCTTGGTTCAGAAGGTATCTCAAATACCGTACTCTCGAACATCCGAACTCACATTTGTCTCGATTCACCATTAGTCCTCCTTCCTGCAGTTTCCTCAACACGATCTCAAGCCACTTTAAGTGTTCCTCTAACGTTTGTGTTGCAATGATTATATCGTCCAAGTACCCAAAAATAAACGGCTCAAACCCAGGGGCAAATAACGCATCGATTATCCTTTGGAAGGTCAATGGAGCGTTCGTTAAATCAAACGGCACTCTAGTGAAGTGGGAATCTGGATATATGCCTGCCTTAAGTCAATTTTAAAGATGACTTTAGCTTTTCTCAACTTGTCCAAGATGGAATCTATACTTGGAATCAGATGCGCATCCTTCCTGGTTCGCTTATTCAGATCCCGATAGTCGATGCAGAACCTACTACTGCCATCGGGTTTCTTGATGATCACTGGAGCGCTGCACCAATCACTAGCCGATCTCTCGATGATTCCATGTTTGTACATTTTATCTACCTCCTCCTTGGCTACGTGTTACATCTTCGGCGACATTATGCAGGGGCTGTGCTTCACTGGCGACGTGGTTTCTACGTCTATACTGTGTTCCGTTAGGTTGATACTCCTTAACGTTTCAGAGGTGTTCTCTGGGAGCCACCTTTTTACCACCATTTCGAGTCGTTGCTGTTTGCTCAGCGATAGCTCAGAAATGCCTGCGCACTCTGCATACACGTTCACGACACGTCCATAACCCTCCAGCTCGGATGCGCCGTCCTTGGATACCGCGTTGGAAACTCTCGTGGTCGTTTACATGCCGAGATCCTGCAGTAATAACTCTACACCCTTCTCGACCTCAGCTACCATGGGATAGTCTTCTCTTTCATCAGACACCCGTTCAATGTTAACTGATCTCTCGAGTATAAGTGGGGCTACTGCTTTCCACTCTTCTGCTCTCGACATTAACGCCTCTACTCTTCGTCTTGAAAACTCTTCGCAGATAGGTGATGGAAAATTTTCTTCTACAAAAACAGTTCTCGATTCCCCCGCTTCTTCATTCCAGGTTGCCGCTTTCACTTCTGACTTCGGACCCACTGCTCGACATAATTGCAATGGAGATTGCTTGTCAGTACCACCAGTGTTTGCTGGTTGCGTTTCATCTTCCTCTGAGTCACTCTCGGATAATGTGGTATAGAGTGATTGTCTTTCACTCCCCCTTGATCGTCCTAACTTAATTATACCTTCTCCAAACTCCTTGACTTAAGGCGATGGTAAAGCCACCTGTCATCGATAAATACGAGGAACCACTTTTCTCATTTAATTTTCAATTTTTAGCAAATATCTTTATGAAACGTTATTGTCCTAATCAAAAACAACAACTTTTCAGAAAGATATTTTCTCAAAATTGAGAATTCAATGAAATAAGTGGCTGTTCGTATTTGACGGTGACAGAGGGTTTAGCATCACCTTAAGGTATCTGCCACAGAGATCGCTGCTACTCTTATGTCCACTGTTCAGAACTGTACGCTGCACTCCTACCTGGCACCATGGTCAGAAATGTTTGCTTCCCCTTTTCCACAGGTTGTCCGCAGGTTCAGTGCTTCTTATCTCTGTTATACTCGAACACCTTAGGAAGTAGTGGTGGCGATTGCGATCTCCGTTCACTTGCTCTCGGCTGTTCTATATTTACATGATTGTTCGATTCACCGGACAGCTGCATCTGAGATGAATGCGACT
Source organism: Gastracanthus pulcherrimus (assembly GCA_949152435.1). Taxonomy (NCBI): domain Eukaryota; kingdom Metazoa; phylum Arthropoda; class Insecta; order Hymenoptera; family Pteromalidae; genus Gastracanthus; species Gastracanthus pulcherrimus. The sequence goes on from OX424574.1 coordinate 68,159,023, forward strand.
GGGGACGCTCTTCATTTTGTTTAGTTTGCCGTGCTGATACTGTAACTCCCGCTATTGGATTACGGACCACCATGGCCTGAAGTTTTCGCTTCACACTCCACACAGGTTGGTACACGTCCTCACGATTTCACTCAGCTGGCGACTGCACTTGAGATGCTTGCGACAGGGGACGCTCATCATCTCGTACAGAGTGTCGAACTCGGACTCTCTCTTCCGGTATTGGAGTACGAACCACCATGGCTTGAAGTGTTCATTCACACTACCCACAGGTTGGTCCGCATCCTCACAATTTAATCCTGCTGGCGACTGCACTTGAGATGCTTGCGACAGGAGCACTCATCTCGTGCAGAGTGTTGAACTGGTACTACGTTAAGTAACTCCCTGACCCTCACCGACTTAGGATTCTGTAACTGAGATCGCTCGGCATTCTCGATGATGGGTTCTACGTTTTTACTCTTTATTGCTTCTGTGAACTCCATGATCCGTAATGACTCCAACTGGGGTTGACCTGCATTCGATATGGATTGTTCTACTTTCTCGTACTCTTCTGCTGCCTTCAACTCGAACGAACGGTCTGGGAGTGGGTGTAACTGGGATTGCGTCACCCATTTAACTGTCGTTCTTTTTCTTTTATTGCTTCGCTATACTCCGATGATCTAGCGCTACCCTCACCGACTGTTCTTGCTTCCGGAAGCTATTCTTCCTTCTGACGCCTCCGATGGTCTCGATCGAAGACTGCCTTCCACTCTCTTCCTCCAACGGCTTCTTTTCTACTCCGCCATCTCCACCATCGGTAAGCCTAACACTCGATAACGGAGTTCCTAACGCTGTACAGGGGGCAGGGAACGGGACTGCACCCCCGCTTCACCGTTTCCTAAGTTTCTACGGTAACTTATGCATACTTCGTTATTACAATTAGTAAATGTGACGCATGGTTTACCACATGCTATGCAACTAACTGAGTTTTGACCCGTAGTACGTGGTATATCTTGCACTCTGCAGTCCGACTTGTGGTGACCTACTTGATTATATCTAAAGCATTTCCTTTGGTGGCATTCCGCCGCCGTATGCCCTACTCCTCTGCACTCGAAACAGGGTCCGTAAAACGCTTGATTTCCCTGGTCTCTAGGTGAGTAAGTTCCTGAGTCTTGATCCGATTGTTGCTACTCCGTGTGGTTGTTTTGTCCTCCATTGTGGTTCCTCTGTGAATTCCAGGTCGAATTATTGTTCTTCTGCCAATTTTGATTATTTCTCGCGTGTTGCTCTGATTTTGCCAGTTCTGTTGACGGTTATTCTCGTATCTACTAACCCCTTGTGTAGCTTGAGCATATGCGAAATTACTTGTCGGCGTGGGTCTTTGTGCTTGTGGCTCAATCGGTATCGCGGCGGTCAATGGTGTCTCCCTATCAGCTGCTACTTCCCAGTTTTTTATTTGCTCCTTCGCCTGTGGTTTCCCTTTTCTCAAGTGGCCTTCCTCTACCGCTGCCCCCTCACTCGACTTGACCTCCTTATATGATGGTACGTACGCTGCTCCTTGGATTTTCATTTTCTCTTTGAGTGGTGGTGGTTCCCAACGTTTATTTAACTCTTTGTGCCTTTCCCACTCTTAACAAACAAACTTCTTAACCTTTTATCTTTCATCCAGTTTCTATACTCTGACCTTATTCTTTCATAAGCTATGGACACTTGCTCTCGCATCGAAGGCGGTCCTCTGAAGTGACTGATTATAAATTTGAAAGACGCCATGAAATTCGTGATTTTCTCCCCTGGCCCCTGTCTACGTTTACGTAAGTCACTCTCTGTGTCCTCTTCATCAATTCTCCCCACATACTGATTTTTGAATGCTCTCTTGAATTCTCCGCAAGACTCCATGTCTCGACGGATAGTTCAAAACCATGTACTCGCTGATTTCGTTAGCACACATGGCAATGCTGCTATTAACTTTTCGTCCGACATCACTGTACTCGTTCTGCAGTCATTGGCCTGTTAAATGAACTCTTCTGTGCCCTCTTTACTGACGCCCAAGAATTTCGTGCACTACGCCTGTAATGTTTTACTGAGCTGAGCATTGGCTGGGCCCGCTCCGTGACGTTGGCTTCTCTCTCTTCCCTGACCCCTGCGCCTCCCTCGATCGGTACTGCAGTCTGACTCACTACTATTGTTCCTTCCTCGACGATGGTCCCGACGACGACCATCACGATTACGTCGCCTGCCATAGTCTTGCTCAGAACTACTACTGCTAGCTCGCCAGATGTTCCTACATCTACGGCTATCTCTTGAGCTGCTACGATCTCTTCTGTTCCTGCGTCTGTCTCTGGAGATGCTTATTTGGTGTATGCTACGGTGACTATCTCTTGAAGTGCTTCTATGTCGTCTGCTACGGCGACTATCGCTCGAAGTACTTCTATGTCATCTGCTACGGCGACTATATTTCCAAGTGCTTCTATTGTTCCTACTACGGCGACTTCTGTCTACTTGTCCCCGTTTTCGAGAAGTGACGATGTCCCTAGGTGGACTCCTACTTCTCTGGCGTTGGTTTGGAACAGGATCATTTTGATTTCCTATCTCTCCCCCTCTCGATGCCGCTGTCCTCCTGCACTCTTGGTTACCATTTCTCTTCTCCTCGGCCAGTACTGTATTGCTTTTGGTTTTCTCTTGTGGTTGTTGTGGTATATGAGGCACTGTGATAGGTGTCCTTAACTCCCACCTAAAGTTGTTTCTCCTTTCTCTCGACGTATCATACTCCTCCACGTTCCAGAACTAGAACAGGAGTGGCGGGGATATTCTGCGTCTCGGCTTTAATCGGTTGCCTGGTTCCTGTAAGTTTAGATTCCCATAAGCCGTCTCTAGCTGCTCCAACAAATTGTTGGTCAACGACTGCTTATTTGGTATTTCTTTTCTCCTCGCCACCGTTAGATTATTTTGAAGGGTGTCTTCCCATTTCCGTGCCCCATTTGAAGTTCTGGTGGATGTTCTATTCGTTGTAGTGGTGACCGTCCGTGGCGCTGTTGTGGTTGTTGAGTTTGTAACCGTAGTGGCTGATGCAGTCGTTATAATCACCAGTTCTGGTCCCGTATCTATTTGACTGCTCGGTTGCTGTCCTACCCTCTGCACTGCCGGCGGGATGTCCATCCCGTCCCCTAGACCGTCATTCTCCTCCTCTGAAAATTCTACCACCGGCGGCGGCAGCATTGTGCCCCCTGCCACCGCTTCTTATTCATCGACGTTTGGATACCACGGTACGTCGTTAAGTTTTCCCGCACGGATCAATCCTATTCTAAATAATCTCTCTTGCCTTACTTGCGCAATGCCCCATATGTTCAAATGTAATTCTTGAAGTCGAGCAGTTAACTCCTGCTCTGACACTCTGCGTATGTTTCGCAATATTCCCCTGAACTCTCTTGACCTCTGTAAAATGTCTCTCATCTTCGCTGCGTACCCTTTCATTTTCTTCTATCGCAGTTAGCCTTACTCCCGAAACACGAAAATGGGGAAAAACAATTTCTTGAATCGTCAAAGATACGCAATATTGGTTTAGGCCCTATTTGTTTGGGTTAAGGTCTACGCGCGATCTGGGCAAAGGTCCTACTACACGCAATTGGGATAGGGTCTATCGCACACATAAATTGTATACCAAATAAATAAGTATATAGGGTCACTATCTCGCGAGAATACAAAATAAGAACTTGTTGTATTACTCGATTCTATGTCTTTCGTAATCTCTGTACATTCTTGACCTTAAACAGAGAGTAAAAGAAATAATATATAATATATATTCGTCCTATTATAGGTTATATAATTGTTACGGGTCTGGTATGATATGATACCACATAAATGTTTTCTTCACCAATCACCAAAACACGATTATTACCATTGATATATAACCACAACCACATAAAAAAATAACCACAAAAAAAATAATAATAATCAATATCGTTGTGTAATACTGTTACAATGTTTACACAAATTATAATTAATTCTCACTACTCGCAATGAGAATATCCAAAAAAGAACTTGGTGTGCTTTAAAACTTGTTGGAGAGTGTGTGTGTTGGTTGCTCGCTATAATTTTGTCAAAATTTATTCTAGTACTAAATAGTACTCGTACTACTACTTGCAACCAATAACCTAAAAAAAAATAATGCCAGTATCTCCACCTCACACTTGCGAAAAAAAAACATAACGCAAATAAAACTTTAGGGTTCCAAAAAAAAACTAAATCCCTACACGTAGACTATTGACTAAATTCTAGTCCACACAAAAAAAATTAAGGTTTCAATATCCAAAAATGTTTCTAAGTTTCCCACTCGCAAAAATTTTCAAAGTTCAGCAATTCTGAAAATTACCTAACTCCCTATGCTTGACAGTTTCTCTAAGTCCCGCTGGCTCAAAATTTTCTATGTCCGTAATCGCCCAAAATTTTACAAGTCCCTAATTGTCCAAATTTACTAAGTCCAACTTTTCTAAGTCCAACCCTTGCTAAATCTGCTAAATTTTTATATATACAACTTTGTGCATCTTTGACTAAGTTTTTACCGTGGTAGTGTAAAAAAAAATTATGCTAGTTTTTCCTAACGTGGTGGTGTAAAAAAAACCTACTTTTCTCCTACAATGCCCCTACAATTCACTATTATTTTATTAATAGGGCTAATGCTCGTTACTTACTACTCCAATATTCTTTACGCCAGACTCCTCTAATCTCTCGGGCAGGTTCGCTGAATCGGACGTCGGGACAATTGACGAAACCCACGCTGATCCACTTGATATTATTATTACTTCCTAATTTACATGCAGGTTCTAATTACGTAAATGATTTATGGTTTTCTCAATTACTGGATATGTATGTATATATATATATATATATATATACATACATATCCAGTAATTGAGAAAACCATAAATCATTTACGTAATTAGAACCTGCATGTAAATTATATATATATATATATATATATATATATATATATACATATCTGTATAAGATACATAGATTTTAATAATTAATTTGATTCTCTAATTGTAATTAGCTATTTTAATGTAATAATTAATTAATCACCACCAACTAATAATTTCCCCCGGACTATTCACATTTATTTCGTCCGACTTTAATAATAATACTAATTCTCGCTCGCGTGTTTAATGGCCGCCCGTGTGCTTAATGGCCGCCCGCTGCCTCTACTCGCACACACCGTTGGCCGACCGCGTTGCCCGAATTAACTATATACGAATTTTAGGTATATTATCCAAGATTATTGCGCCGCACATGCAGGCTTTAACATTATATTTATGGGAGACTTTAAATAAATTACACACAGGAATTTAGGATAAAGTCTCGCATAAATATAATGTTAAAGCCTGCAAGTGCGGCGCAATAATCTTGGTAAATATAGCTAAAATTATTGTCATAAAATTGACAGAGCAACGTGGGGCCAACAAAAATTCCGGTGAAATTTGAATTAAATTAAAATTAAAGTTAATATTAACATTAAATTACAAAATTAAATTAAAATTTAATTAAAATCATTTCGTGATTAAAAATTCGTAGAATACGACAGTGCAGGTGAACTTAAACATAAAGTGGCATCTTTAAGATCGTATAGTCGGTATTTTCGTGAGTGATATATACGCGGCCGCGGCGAGACGCTCGACAATGCCCCAACGGCTTGCAGCTGGCCATTTTTGCATGTGCGCCGCGAGGTAGTCTCGCAGGCAGCCGTCTTTTCTTTTCTTTGGCGTCAGGCGGTAGGCCACGCCAGCATTATTTGGCAGGAATGATTTATGCTGATTATTTGGCATGTTGAAAATTGGCATAAATACAATAAAATATATCCCCAAATGTATACGTATGTCCTAAATAATTAGGATTGTATAAATACAAATGTAGTGTAATATACAGTAAGTAAGTGCGTGGTAAAATTAAAAAAAAAATTTTTTCGAGTATTAATTTTGAAAATTATTTACATAAAATTCGTGATTACAATCAACAATTGCAAAATTTTTTGTGAAATATCAAAACGATAATTTTAGAAGGTAGTTGAAAAATAATTTTTTGGCAACACGTGTTCATTAGATACAGTATAGACTCTACAATTTATTTATTTATTTAACCAGAGTAATACATCGTAATACATGTTGTAGTTAATCTCCAGATATATTAATTATATCTGTAGTAACCCACATTCTATAGTGGTAGTCAGAGCTACCTTTACATAGGTCCGGTGAGTATAATAACTTAATAATTAACCTACAATTTAAGTAAAACTAAAAACTAACTTAAAACATAAGTGTCCAAGTACATATTTGTCTTGGATAAAGTAACAGTGACTTGTTGATGTTTATAATATATTCGTACTTATCCATTTTTTAAATTTTTTCTTATTATAAATCTTTGATATTTCTAGTATTTTAATATTTATATTAATTGTTGGTAAGCAGTTATAAACTTGTATTGCTCTAATGTGATTACTCTTATCACTTACAGCTTTTGAACATTTTGGTAGTATAATAAGTTTATTTCTGGTTTTGCTTTTAGACGTTAAGTATAAATTCTTGAGTTCATTATAATGATACGATATGCATTCGTAAGCAAAAATTTGTTTTAAATTTAATGGGTTGTCCTGATTGAAACTATTTTTATTAACAATTTTTAGGATTCTATTCTGAGTCTTTTGAAGTAACTCAAGATTGTTTCTGTATGCACCACCCCAAGCTATATTTCCATAAGTAATTATACTATGAAAAAATGCATAGTATATTATCTTAAGCGTATCAGATTGCATGTATTTTGACATTTTGTAAAGTATAAATAATATATATTTTGTTTTCTTTATTATATATTCAATATGTCTGTCCCATTTTAGATAGTAATCAAATACAATACCTAGATATTTACAATATTCTATCCTACAAATTTTAGTACCCTGTATTTTTATGTTCATATCTTTAGGAACACTATCACAGTAATTGCCAAATGTTATATAGGTTGTTTTATTTATATTTAAAGATAGTTTGTTCAGAGCTAACCAATTAGCTATATCATCCAAGTACTTATTCATTTTATTTTCAACTTTTTCCCAAGTATCATCGGATGCTATAATTGCTGTATCATCAGCATATGAGATAGTGCTGTCAGTTCTATTTATTAATAAATCATTAACGTAAATTATGAATAGAAGTGGTCCTAGTATAGTACCCTGAAGAAAACCTGTGTCTATTGTTTCATATTGACTTTCTGTTATTCTAATTCTAACTTTTTGTCTCCTATTGCTTAGATAATTACTAGTTTATGTGCTTTACCTACAGTGCGTTTCATAACTTTAAGACCACCCACATTTTGGGCTAAATCAGTGTAATTTAATATTGTATTGATACATCAACTTTATAATCTTGAAAATAATCAAATTTCTCAACATTTTACGCTATTTAGACAATTTAAAAATTTTTCGTAGTATTAAAATAACGAAATATCGTATTTTAGGCTGTTTCATAACAATAAGACCGATATTAAGTTTTTTTATTGCTGTGCTCACAATATATATATATATATATATATATATATATATATATATATATATATATATATATATATTGACTACTTTTGAACTTACTACATTTACTGCGTTATGAAATAGACAACGCGTTTAACGGAAATTTAAATTATCATTACCCAACGGTTTCAGTTTATATTTATGACTATAGTTACCATCCAAGCATTTACCTACTGAGTGGTACTGTCGGTAATTGTTAAATTGAAATAAAAATAATACATCAGCGCTTACAAGTAGTGATATATATATATATATATATATATATATATATTGACTACTTTTGAACTTACTACATTTACTGCGTTATGAAATAGACAACGCGTTTAACGGAAATTTAAATTATCATTACCCAACGGTTTCAGTTTATATTTATGACTATAGTTACCATCCAAGCATTTACCTACTGAGTGGTACTGTCGGTAATTGTTAAATTGAAATAAAAATAATACATCAGCGCTTACAAGTAGTGATATATATATATATATATATATATATATATATATATATAACGAGCCGCGGGCGGCGTACAGGGCTGCCCATCGCGGGCACCGCGCCCTAGAGTACGCCGAGGTGCCGGGACACCGGACGCGCGTGCGGCCCATCGCGAGGGCAACGCGTTCAGCAGCGAACGAGCTGGACGCGCACCGTCGCTTGGCCTGCGCGACTTTTATAACGTTGTAAATATTAATGGTTTAATTCATCATCGTTAATCCACTGTATATATTGTTAAATTATTAATCGCTAAAATACATTCTGTTTTGTTAACTAAATCGCGTACATCAATTTCCCCACGACCCGCCTGCTCCTCGACCGAGTTAGGCAAACGCGGAAAAGCCGTTCTATTGGCGCGTCGCGACAATTAGCCTTCCGCGCTTTCGCGCTCCTTACAGGTCGCGAAAATCCGTGCGTCGAGGCGACTCCGCACGGAGCTGAATCCACCGAGATTCAGCATATTTTGTAACAGGACAGCCAGAGCAGCGGCAGCCAGACAGAAGCTCAGCGGCGGTGCGCCGCTGGCTCGATCCAGGTAGGGGCAGAGGCATACGCCAGCACGCGTTGCGTGTTGGGCTGACTCCGCACGCCAACAGCTCGGCCGAAGGCTTTTTAGCCAACGGGCAATTGTTATAAACAATTGTCCCCCCCTGTTACAGATGCGCCCTTCCGATATTGTTTACGCATTTAAACAACAATTAACAGAAAATATTCAGCCAATTTTCAGAAGAGTTAATTAAATAAATATAAACTTAAAACGGACCGAAAAATTTTAATTAAACGTGTAAGCAGGCCAAGCACGCGTACGCGAATCGAGCGAAAAACCGAATTGTAAAAAAGTGTGTGCGAGGTAGGTGAGCAGAGAGTGCGATTAAATAATAAACCACATAAAACTATTTTTTGCCCTGACTAAAATATCAAAAATAATTTATTAATAATTAATCAACAATTTTCGATTGTAACTAAGGAAAGGCCAAGCAAAAGCGAAATAATTAATTAAGGCGAGTCAGGGCAAGAACAGCTAATCACGGCAGAGAAGTGTGTGTGGAATAGAATAGAGTAGCGCCGCTGCGCAGTGGTCAGTATGATTAATCGGCTAACAGCAAGTGTACGAAAAATGGGTCGTACGTACATGGCACAGGGGCCCCGCTCCTACAATAATTTTTTTTTAATTTATTTTTCAGGTACGACGCCAAAGAGAAATTATTGTTTATTAAATATTAATAAACAATAATTACAAAAATTATTTTTTTTTAATTCGTTTTTTATTTTTTTTTTTAAATTTTCACATTTTCTGAATTTTTGAACTTTTAATAATTTTCTAGATTTTATTTCGAAAGATAAATATTTTCTTGGGTTTTTTTGAAACTTTACTTTTTCAGATTTTTCGATTTGTTTTGGATTGTGGAAATTTATGGACATTTGGATTTTCGAATTCTCGGAAAATTTTTTGGATTAACTTTCGAGGGATTCGAATCATTTTGGGATTTTTTTATTAGACTTCAAATTTTCAAATTTTTGATTTTTTGGGATTTTTAAATTTTTGATTTCTTTGGAATTTTTGAATTTTTTTGAATTTTCAAATTTTTGATATTGTTGGAATTTTCGATTTTTTTTTGAGAACTTTCAAATTCTTGAATTTTTGAAATCTTCTAATTTTTGGATTTTTTTTCTATTTTTTTTTGAAGCAATCTATAGAAGTTCAGTATGTCCAGCACAACGGAGATAGCTGTAGAGACATGGCTGACGGAACTGACTGGTCAGCAGCTACACGAGATGCTCTCGAAGTTGACAATGTCCACAGAGGGCAGCCATTTCGCACAAGCATATCGCTTACAGAAATGGCTGCTCGGCAACTACACAGCCAACGATTTTGTGGAAGAAGACGATCAAGAGGGCAACACAATTAACGTCAGAGCGCGTCGCCGGCGACAGTTCATTGACCAAACAATAGCGGCCGACATTGAAGAGGGCACGCAGACAGGCCAAGAAAACGCGCACAACCTGACAAAGCTGATCACGGACACGAACGTGCTCAGAAACCTGGAATTGTCGCTTCGGCGGCCTCCAAAGGTCAACGAAACAACACCGCCAACCAACGAAACAGCTACAGCTGAACATACGGGGGAGTCGGTCGCACGGCCAAACGAACAGATGATCACGCTAGTGTCAGCACAAGGAACGGAATTCCAAATACCGCAAGATATCTCGTTCGTATTGGCAGAACTGCTCACACAGGTCAAGTTGCTACAACGACAAGTAGACACTCTGAAACGAGAGCAGATACTGTCCAGTACAAGGAACGAGGAAAACAGACGCCCAGGACATGTGAATTTCCAAGACACATTCACAGTGCACGGTGATACGCATCTGGACGATTCTCGAGCTACAACGGCGCCACCTTCATCGGCACGTAGCGCCTGTGAGGGGGCAGATAGTCGACAAACGACTATAAATGACGACCATCAGCTGCCGAGAGATCGACCAGATTTGCGTAGGAGTGGCAATCCTGGTAACACATCAAGCCCAAGATTCATACCAGGAAGTTTGGACGGGACGTCTGGGTTCGGTTCGAATAAGGATGTAGGCCAAATAGTAAGAAATGGAACGTCAAGTTCTCTGGCAGTAAGAACCAGAGCATAGACGCATTCCTGGCACGAATCGAGGATTGCAACGCATTGAGCAACCTGACGGGCGATGAGCTTCTGGCAGCGCTGTCTGAACTTTTCACAGATAACGCGGCGACCTGGTATAGGAACAACCGGACGAAGTGGCGGACTTGGAATGACTTCACCACCTCAGCCAGGAGATGGTATGGCACAAGTCGTCAATACCAACAGAGGCTGTGGAACGAAGCCAATCTAAGGACACAAGGACCAGATGAACTCGTCCGAGACTACCTCACGTGCCTCATTTGCATAATGAACAAATTATCGCCGAGGCTCGAGTATAGCCAGGAATTGGACCTACTACACCGAAACATGCGGTCGGACCTACAGAAAATGGTCCGCAGGTGCGAGATCGCTAGCGTGGAAACACTGCTGGACGCCGCCTCAGATGCCGAGTAAACGTTGGAACGAGAAAAAAACATACGTTTGCCCCCGCCTCCGGAAGCTTCTTTGCTACCCGAGATGGCGTATAAGCCCAAAGGAGTAAAGAAGCAGAAAGCGGAAGTATCCGCCATTTCGAAGGAAGAACCACAACCTTCGACATCCGACATCACGGCAATGTTTGCCAAGATGTTAGACGAGAAGCTGAGCCAGTTTCGGCTAAACATGTCGGACAAAGGCGGCGTCAACAGGAACGAAAAGGGCGGTGGGACCAGAACGGACCCCAAAGCGCCCGACAGAGGGGGAAAACCGATTGGGTCATCAGCCCGTACGGGATGGGGAGCCAAAAGATCGCAACCTCCTGGCACCCCGCCAGGAGGGAGTAAACCAAGGTTTGACCCCACGCAGCCGATGAAATGCTATGGCTGCGGAGAGATGGGGTTCATGCGGAAGCATTGCCCTAAATGCTCGGGAAACGAGCAAGGGAGCGGCTAGAAAGGACCAAAGCCACTCCTAACGAGAAACCGGTCCCCGCAGAGACACTTCCCGTCGTAGCCGAGCCTGCGACGGAGGATGTGGACGTCCAAAAGAAGTCAGACGATTCTCGTCCAGGAGGAGAGATGACACTGGAGGAGCCTCTGAAAGAGCCTACGGTTACCGTAACGGCTCAGGAAGTCGAAGCTACGGCGACGACAGAGGACCTGGACGCCCTACCACGGTCAAGTCAGCCGACTCCCGAAGGAGAGGCAGGAGCGAAGAGGTTCACCGGCTTCGATTCTTTGGTAGAAGAAGACGAGCTTGTGAGACCGTGGGGAATGAAGTATAACCCCGAAGACGAAACACGATGGTGGATGTCGATCGAAGTCACGGACTATAGGCTCCGAGCCCTATACGATCCTGGCGCATCCAACACGGCATGGGGGCGGTTGGACTGCAGATGGCCAGCGCACTTGGGCGAGAACTCTCCCTGAAGTGCACGGGACGGGTGAAACTACCAGACGGTACTTGCCGCCCACTGGTTGGCCATGTTATGCTCCCCATTACGGTGGCGGGCATAACAAGAGAAATACGAGTAGGCATAGTACCTCACTTGGACGATGCGTGTTACGTCGGCGTCAATTTCATCAAAGAATTTAGGGCCATGCTCGACCCTGATACCGACACGATGTACTTCAAGGGTACGGAGGCTAAATTGTTATGCGAAGTAGCCAGCTTAGAGGTGGGAGTAGCCGCACTCTCGTCCGTTGGTGTAGCTGATGCTACGGAGAATGAGCATAAAGAGCTGGAAGACCTTCTGGATGAGATGTTGGCAGGCCAAAGAGAGACGTGCGGATTGACGTGTGATATAGAGCACAATATCGACGTCGGTTCCACGAGGCCGATCAAACAACGCTACTATCCCGTCTCTGAGAAAATCGAGCAGGAGATGCACCAACAGGTGAAGGAAATGTTGGAACAGCATATAATTGAACCATCTAACAGCGGATGGTCGAGCCCAGTGGTTATGGTGAAAAATAAGAACGGGACGTACAGGTTCTGCGTCGACTATAGGAAGGTGAATACCCATACGAAACCCGATGCGTACCCACTGCCGTATATACAAGACATACTGCGGAAATTACGCAGGGCCAGGTATATATGGACGATAGCCCTTAGAAGTGCGTATCACCACATACCATTGGGCGAATCTTCGAAATCCATGACGGCCTTTACAGTGCCCAGAAAAGGGCTGTTTCAATTTGTGAGGCTCCCGTATGGTTTATCCTACGCTGGAGCCACGTTCCAGAGATTGATCGATATGGTGATCGGTAGCGAGCTCGAACCATATGTGTTCGCTTACCTGGACGACATCATCATAATCTCTGAGACGTTTGAAGAGCACAAGCGCTTACTCAGGCTGGTGTTAGAGAGGTTGAAGGCTGCGGGGTTAGTGATCAATAGGGAGAAATGCGTTTTTTGTAAGCCAGAGGTCAGATACTTGGGAGTTTTAGTGAACCGGGATGGGATAAGGCCCGACCCAGAAAAAATTGAAGTAGTCATGAACTATCCAGCTCCCAAAGATCTGAAATAGCTGAGACGATTCTTGGGAATGTCATCCTGGGACAGGAGGTTCATGAGAGATTATGCCATCGTGGCCGAGCCTCTGACCAGGTTACTTAAGAAGAATCAAAAGTTTCAATAGCTGGAAGACCAACAGTACGCATTCGAGAGATTGAAAGCATTGATCGCCTCGGCACCAGTACTTCAGAGCCCTCTACCGGACGAGCAATTCGTTGTAAATACGGATGCGAGTGACACCGGGATCGGTGCGGTGCTTTTACAGGAAACGGAGGGGGGCGAGAGGGTACTCGAGTTCGCCAGCCGAACCTTGAATTCAGCTGAGCGGAATTATAGCGTCCCGGAAAGAGAGTGTCTAGCGGTGGTATGGGCCATAGACAAGTTCCGTCCGTACATAGAGGGCTACCATTTCAAGGTGGTCACCGACCACATGAGCTTGAAATGGTTATGCGACATGAAAAACCCCACAGGCCGTTTGTGCAGGTGGGCGTTGCGACTACAAGGGCAGAGTTTTGAGGTAGTCCACAAAGAGGGAAAACTCAATTATAACCCTGATGCCCTATCCCGAATGTACGAAGAAGAGGGGGTAATGCTAAGTTCGCTCAGTTGGTCAGACGGTACCAATGACCAATGGTATCTTAAAATGATGAAGGATACAGCTGTGCAACCGCATGAGAACCTGCGCTGGAAGATCGTGGGAGAGAAACTATACCACTATCGACCAGATGAAAGCGTCGAGAGTGTCATAGGGGACGATGACGCGTGGAAAATGGCCGTGCCAGCCGAACACAGACGGGCCATATTGAAACAAAAACAACGACGATCCCACTGCTGGTCACCTCGGGCGAGACAAGACATTCACCCGGATAGGCCAATATTATTATTGGCCGAACATGCACGCTGACGTACAGAAGTACGTCAAAGAATGCATGGTGTGCCAGCAGTGCAAAGTGGTACAGAAGCCTCCCGTAGGAATGATGGGTAGGAGGGTCGTGGAAAGACCATGGCAGATAGTGGCTGGAGACATCACTGGCCCGCTACCACGTACGAAAGGCGGCTACGAATACATCTTGATATCTCAGGATTTGTTTACCCGATGGGTGGAGTGCATACCCATTCGGAAGGCCAACGCTCGGACGGTAATTAAGGAATTACACGAGCGAATCGTCATGAGATTTGGGACCCCGAAACCTTCCATTCAGACAACGGCACCGAGTTTAAGAACAAAGCCGTTGACGAATACCTTTGGAAGCATGGAGTGTACCACACCACGACTCCCCCATACTGTCCCAGAGCGAACCCCGTGGAGAGGGAGAACAGAACCCTGAAAACTATGATTGCGTCCTACGTTCAGGAGAACCACAAAGCCTGGGGCGAACATCTACCAGAGCTGGTTTTCGCAATGAATACGGCCAGTCACAGTTCAACAGGTTATAGCCCGGCCATGCTGAATTATGGGAGACAACCGACGCCACCTGGGACCACAAAACGTACACGCGATGAGAAGGCCAGAAACTCCGTGCAAGAAGAACTGTTGCGAGCTTGGCACGTGAGAATGGAAAGGCTACACGAGTTGCACCAGCAGTCAGCGGTACGCTCAGAGACTGAGCGGGCCAGGCAGGCGAAGTACTATGACGCTAGGCGCAGAGAAGAAACATTTCTGCTCGGCGACATCGTATGGAGAAAAAACAGGGTACTCTCGTCGGCGGCCCAGGGCATAACGGCGAAACTAGCGCCGAAATATGCCGGTCCATACATCGTGATCGGCGTCCTCGGCGCCAATTCATTTCGATTGTTCGGTCCGAGCGGGCAAATCGAGGAATTGGTCCAAGCTGAGGATATGAAGCCTTTCGCCCCAGGAGAAGTTCCAGCAGAACCCGGGCAACAAGGGGAAATAAGAGCACGAGAAGAGGAGGATCCGACCGAGATAACGGGCGATGCGACCCCAACGGCAGCGAACGGCGATGCGACACCGGCCGACAATAGCGTGCGAGATGCGACCCCAGCGGGGGTAATCGGCAATGCGACGCCGACCGACGATAGTGTACGAGGAGCGGGTCCAGCGGGGGCAACGCTGGCGGACGACGACGGCAACCAAAGAGCGAAGACAAAGCACGGTCGTCCGCGTAAGGCAGTATACGTCGTCAAAACAGCGAAAGCCGCTAACAAGCCGAAGAAGGCGTCGCGCGAAATTGAACCGACCAAACGCCCGCGAGGTCGACCGAAGGGGTCTGGCAAGAATCGCGACCAGAACTTGCCGGCCCCTACCTCACCGCGCCGCACGAGGAGCAAACGCGACATGCCCTATGAGGGCTAACATCGGAATTGTTCCCTTATTTCAGATGGAGGCTACACAGGAGGTCATGGAAAAAATCGCCGCCGCCTTACTCAACCTGCAACTCGGCGAGAGGGTCGAAGGAGCAGTGCAGGCCGCGCTACACGTATTCGACCAGCAACTGAGCGAGTTGGAAGGAGAAAGACGACGACGAGAAGAAACGAGAGCCTCAGTATGGATAGAGGAACTAGAGGACGACAACGATGAAGTGCGCTCCCGGTCACCTGGGGTGCCAACTTCCACCGGCTCAGGAGAACACCCGTCGACGCCGGGCAGGTCGGCCATCCCGTTGAGAATGCCGACCCGGGAGGCAGCCTCCCAGACGGAGCGAGAGGTCCAGCATGCCGCCGCGACCTCCGCTCCGACAGCGAAGGACGATGGGCACAACCGGGGCGCAAGTGAGGCCCAGCATGCCGCTGCAGCCCCACCAACCAGTGGCACCCCGGTACGACCACCGACCGATCGTGGGTCAGACCCAGTCGAGGTGGCATGGCAGGCCACCGAGGCAGCAGTCGTGGAGGCACGAGCGCTACACCGCGCATACCGGGCAAAAGTAGTAGAGGCGAGCGAACGGTGGGACGAGTTCCACCGTAGCTACGACCAGGCCCGAGAATATTCGGAAGAGCTGGTCAGAATACTCAGCAGCCATCAGGAATTAAAAGAACACCTCGACCAGTGGTTCCACGATCGCTCAACGCGCCTACAAGAACAGAGAGAAGCAGCCGCAGTCAAGGCTGACGAGGACGCGAGACGCCTGCGAGAGGTCCAAAACGCGCTCGCAGCACGGGAGGCCGAGGCGTCACTCGCGAACGCTGAGATACGGGCCCTCAGGCGCGAACGCTGAGATACGGGCCCTCAGGCGCGAAGCCGCAAGGCTGGCCGAGGAGGCAGGGTGGAATGCCGCTTCCTCGAGCACACCAGATACGACAAGATCGACCCGAGCGACCCCTCAAGAGCCAGCGGCTAGAGCCCCACACCAACCGCAGAATCCGCCCGGGACGGGTAAAACGAGATACTGCGCAATATGCGGCCGGCCAGGGGTGCGCACACCGGGAAAATGCCCTGATAAGATTACCCGCCACGCCGACATTATTGCGGGGTGGCGGGAGGATCCTAAAACGGAGAAGGCCAGGAGGCCGGAGTAAGTTCGTGGAGCGAGTGACAGAAGGTCCCTCGACCCCTTTGGGTATATATATATATTTTTTTTTTATATTTTTATATTTTTTTTTTATATTTTTATATTTTTTTTTTATATTTTTATATTTTTTTTTTATATTTTTATATTTTTTTTTATTAAAAAGAAAAAAAGAAACGAAAACTGAGACGAGTGAAAAATTTAGTTAGACCCCATCAGACCAATCCCATCCCCGTTCGATCGCGCATTTCGTAGATTGAGCGGCAGAAGTTATTTGCGGGGACAAGCAACGTCTGGGAGGGGGTTGTAACGAAATGAGCGGCGAATACGCGCGTTCGCACTATAGGCAACACGCGCGCGCCGAGGGTAGTTACCCAAATATAACGCGGCTGGAGGCGCGGCGCTGGCCGCGCTGACGCCGAGCGAGAGAGACAGAATCGATCGAGCGTTCGACCCGCGCGCGTCAGCTTCCCGAGTTTTTCCGCCGATATATCTTTCCGACAGCACGAGAGCGACCTGTTGCCACGACGAAAGAGCCGATAAGGAACACGACGACGGTATCTCATGTGCGGAGAGTGAAAAGGCGCGCCTGAGAGTGTGAAGGCAGATAAGGAGACTGAGAGAGAGAGAGAGCTAGAGGAAACGGGAGAGTGAGCGAGACAAGAAATAAGTGATCTACGCCGGACTCGAGGTAAGGGCTAGTCCGCGCAGATATATATATATATATATATCGAGCCGCGGGCGGCGTACAGGGCTGCCCATCGCGGGCACCGCGCCCTCGAGTACGCCGAGGTGCCGGGACACCAGACTCGCGTGCGGACCATCGCGAGGGCAACGCGTTCAGCAGCGAACGAGCTGGACGCGCACCGTCGCTTGGCCTGCGCGACTTTTATAACGTTGTAAATATTAATGGTTCAATTCATCATCGTTAATCCACTGTATATATTGTTAAATTATTAATCGCTAAAATACATTCTGTTTTGTTAACTAAATCGCGTACATCAATTTCCCCACGACCCGCCTGCTCCTCGACCGAGTTAGGCAAACGCGGAAAAGCCGTTCTATTGGCGCGTCGCGACAATTAGCCTTCCGCGCTTTCGCGCTCCTTACAGGTCGCGAAAATCCGTGCGTCGAGGCGACTCCGCACGGAGCTGAATCCACCGGGATTCAGCATATTTTGTAACAGGACAGCCAGAGCAGCGGCAGCCAGACAGAAGCTCAGCGGCGGTGCGCCGCTGGCTCGATCCAGGTAGGGGCAGAGGCATACGCCAGCACGCGTTGCGTGTTGGGCTGACTCCGCACGCCAACAGCTCGGCCGAAGGTTTTTTAGCCAAGGGACAATTGTTATAAACAATTGTCCCCCCTGTTACAAGTTTAGAAATAGAAAATTTTCAGAATTTTAAAATATAATGACAAATCATAGTTTAAATTAATTTATTTTAATATACAGTAGCAATAGTAATAAAATAATATAACTTTACAGTGGTCTTATTGTTATGAAACAGCCTAAAATACGATATTTCGCTATTTTAATACTACGAAAAATGTTTAAATTGTCTAAATAGCGTAAAATGTTGAGAAATTTGATTATTTTTAAGATTATAAAATTTATATATCAATACAATATTAAATTACAGTGATTTAGCGCAAAATGTGGGTGGTCTTAAAGTTATGAAACGCACTATATTATACCATAATTATATAATTTATCTAATAAGATAGAATGGTTTACAGTATCAAACGCCTTAGCTAAGTCTAGGAATATGATTGCTATTGGTTTGCTTTTGTCTAAATTGCTATATATTTCTTTCGTTATATAACTAAGAGCATCTTTAGTACCTTTATTTTTTACAAATTCATATTGATTGTGAGTTAATAGTTTAAATTTATCAAAAAATTCTTGTAATCTTACAAAAACAATTTTTTCTAGAACTTTTGCTATATTTGAGATTAAGGATATGGACCTATAATTTGATATTTCCATTTTGTTTCCAGCTTTAAAGATAGGTACTACCTCAGCTGTTTTCAATGATTCAGGCCATATTGATTTTTCTAGACAAATATTAAATTTATGAGTTAATGCATTTACGATTAGATTTGATAGTATTTTCAAAGCTTTTGTTGGGATTTTATCAACACCACCATTTTTTATTTTCATATTTTCAATTATTTGTAAAATTTCAAAATTATTAGTTGGTTTTATAAAAATAGAGTTGCAATTCATGGGTGGTAGTTTTAATATCTTACCCTGCGGAATATTAATTTTATTACTTAAATTCATTCCTATGTTGCAAAAATATGAGTTCATTTGATTGGCAATTTTTGTAGGGTCATTTTTTTTTTTTCTTTTTTTTTTTTAACGTCGCCATGTTTGTGCTCCCATGTGGTGCTAATTGACGACGGGGGTCTGCGGTGTGTTTGTAAACAAAGCACATGTAATTTTTACAGTGGTGCTTGTGTCAATCGGCAGAGACTAGGATTCGAACCCGGGTCACCGGCGTGGGAATCCGACACTCTACCGACTGAGCCGCCGCAGGCCCCAAGGGTCATCTATTATTTCATCGTTATTAATTATTATTTTATTAATTGTATTATCATTTTGCGATTTAGTAGCCAGTTTACGTTTTATATGTTTCCATAATTGTTTAGAATTATTGCTACTTTTTATTACTAAATTTCTTTCATGCTTAGTTTTAGCTTCTTTAATAATTTTATCAAGACTCTTTGTGTAATTCTTATATTCTAATTTTATTCTTTCGTTATTAGGTTCATTACGCATTTTGACATATAATTGTTCT
This sequence comes from Gastracanthus pulcherrimus, assembly GCA_949152435.1. Classification (NCBI taxonomy): domain Eukaryota; kingdom Metazoa; phylum Arthropoda; class Insecta; order Hymenoptera; family Pteromalidae; genus Gastracanthus; species Gastracanthus pulcherrimus. Next base: position 68,178,437 of record OX424574.1, read on the forward strand.
TTTCTTTCACATGAGATCATAATAGCTTTAGTGATCCAATCCTTTCTTGGTTTATTCTTGTTATTTTTTCCATTTTTTAACACATATTTAGATTTTTCTAAACAGTCTTGTATTTCAGTTATTAAAGTTGTTGTAGCTTCTTCAGGATCATGCATTGATTCAATTATATTCCAATTTTTCATAGCAGCTACTCTGCGTAGTTTAATGTAATCATACTTATAGCAAATATTTTCTTTATTTAATGTTTGTGAATTGTTTATTTTTATAAATAATGGATAATGATCTGTAAATGGTATTAAAAGTTTGAAGGATTTAGTGTCTAGAGATTTGGTTTTTATATATATGTTATCAATGCATGTGCCTTCTCCACCACTATCATTTGGTCTAGTTGTATATATAAACCCAGGGTAAAAACCTTTTTCAAGCATATTATTTCAAAGTTCCTGACTGTTATGATCTTCTTTCATAATGTCGATTTTAAAATCACCAATAATTAAATGATTTTTTATATTTTTTTTGCCGTTCATATATGATTTTAAGTTGGAAATGAGTTCAGTACATGCTAGATTATGACATCTATATAACGTTGATATTTCAAGAGAATTACCTCTATTTAGTGTTATTCTTGTATTTAATATTTTCAATTTACCAATTTAAATTGTTTCGGTTATTTCTGTTACGCAATCTTTTATATATACAACTACTCCATCATTTTGATTTATTTTGCTATTATTATAATATAATTTATAACCATGTATAGCAAAATATTGACAGTTTTGTAAGCACCATGTTTCTGAGCATACAATTATATAAGGTTTGATCCTCAAGCTCTTAATAAAAATTTCTAATTTTGTATAGTTAGCATTTAGATTTCTAATATTAACATACAGTATAAGGCTGTCTTTTATATTCAAATTTTTATTAAGAGTTTTTAGATCAAGAAATGATATTTCCTCTTGAATTACTTCTTTTTGGAATTCTTCTATGAGATCTAGATGTTGCTCCATTATTTACTTTTATTTCTGCTTGTGCTTGGGCTTGTTAATGATAGTATACTAGCGCTGCGTGGTGCATCCTTGCTGAGCGTTGCATTTTTGCTGAGGATTGCACTCTTCATTCTTGATTTAGTTGAGTTCGTTGTCGTAGTGTATTTTTTGTAATTTTCTACATTACCTATGTATCTTGGTATAGTAGGATTCATAGGATAATCTGTCATACTTATGTATCTATTAAGTTTTTTCTTAAATATTGTACATTTTTCCGTATCATTAAGTACATGGTTAACCTCTAAATTTGTTTTATATTTAGTATTGCTATAAAAACAATTGATACATACTTTATTGGACAGGTTATCACATTGTGAAGATATGTGTGATCCAGCACAATTTATGCACAATCTACTTCAAAATTTTTTTTTAAATCATTTTAATTAAAATATTTTTTGACACAATTGTTATTCCATTTTTTTAACGATTTTAAATAATAGTATAACAAATAATCTTTTTTTTTAATTAAAAATATTTACAGAAATTAGTAAATGTGATTAGCAATGGTACATAAGCAGACACGGAACCCCTCACTTCTCTGCCAAAATATTTACAATAACGGCTAAAATAATATACCCCGATACATACCCTAGACAACCTATTCCCTTAACAGATAACAACACCAGTGGCCAAAATGCAAGGAATGGGAAAAGGTCGAGGATACAAGATGCCACACCGGAGGAGAAAGTAGGCGTCCGCGCTACAGTCTCCGCCGCCGACCGTCGAGCCATGAGACAGGTATCACAACCAGGAATGTAGGCAAAACCAGCAGTAGTGCTCGACCGTCCGGGGATCGGAAGAGGAGCCAGCTACCCGCGGAGCCGCCTCCCCGGCAAATCCGCGGCCGGCCTCGAAAACTCCAGCTCGCTAATCTCCCCTCGACCGCCCGGTCATGGTTTCGTTCCGGGGGGAGTGGAATCCCCGCCCGTGGTGACTAGTATCCTGGTACAGACGGAGGACGAACCAGAAATACTATACGAACCACTTTCGGGGTTGTATCGACCCAAGAAACCGATTGATCCAATCGATCGTTCGAAGGGTGCGATACCGAAGGGATCGTATAAGGACCGGGAACGTCGGGCTGCATGCCCCTTCGACCCGTGCAATACCTTGACGGAGTTCAAGGCCCCGTACGTGGCGACTATCCCAGCGATTCGAGCCGCACGACGAGAGGAAAGGGCCACCCAGGACCCAGTCCTGGTCGAACACCCACCGATTCCCCCCCAGCCAACAAAGAACCAGCCCTCTACCGTCCGAGCCCCATCCAACCACCCCTCCTACCGTAGACCTGCAAAATCAAAAAAATCAAAAACTCATCCCATCATTAATGTGGTGAACAACCCGAACGGGGGACAAGTACGCATTACAACGGGGGACTCAATTACCTTCACCAAGGCGGCTACTATTAAGACGAAGTCGGAAAGGGAAGTGATCATTGAGAGAGGGCGGAGCCTGAGAGAACGAATCGGTGTAGAGTCGGTACACCCTATATATGCGATGGGCCCGATTGATTTCGTGAGGGAAGAGCAACCCAGCCCGATACCAGTTGCACCGACGTCGTTCGTCGGGGGGAAGACCATTCCCATCTTGATGGACTTATGGGGTCACTCTACGATCTCATTTTGAAAAAAAGGAATTTTCTAAAAACCACAGATTCTTATACTAGACATATGTAGAAATGATCTAGACACAAATATTTTGGTCAGAAATTTCGAAAACAGGTATAGAAACGCGGAACAAGCGAAGGGTCTCGGGCGCATGGGACCGCGCACCTGGCACGCTCAGTGTATACATGCGGTATATCTTCGCTTCTCTCTCCCCTCTTCGTAAATCTCGGCTAGATGTTTACGTTGCTTGAATTTCGAAACAGAACAGTTTTAGGATTCATTTGGATCGGTCGTTTACAATTAGTAAACATTCTACAAACCGTTGCTCTCCGTTCAAAGTGTATATCGAAAAACGCAGTACGATGGATAAAAAAAGTAAGAGAGAGTCTAATAAAAGAACAGATCACACGCGAAAAAGAGTATTTCGTGGTAACCAGCACACAGTTGAAGCTAATACAACCATAACAAGTGTATCGGCACAAAAAATTACAAAAAAAGGCACGGATTTCGAAGTGAACATTGATGAAAGTATATCTATAGATTTGCAAGACTTGTAAAATGGACATTAAATTTTTAAAACGAAGTGAAAAAGGATTAGGTTTTTTATTAACTGAGTCTTGTGGCTGTGAAGACGAAGCTCGTATTTCGATGAGCCCACCAATTTATAACTCTTACGAAATCAATCGTAGATTTGTTTTCCTAATGCGTATGCTCGGTGTTGGACTTGAAGGCCTAAATACTTTTCTCGCATTGATGGATATTAATAAAGGTTTCACATTGAACACTTATTATCAAATAGTGGATCATATTTGGATTGCAGTAGAAGCAGTTACTAAACTTGTTTTTCAACAAGCAGCCAAAGAAGAGCAAAAAAAAATCATTTGTCAGTGTCTGGTGATGGCTCATGGGCAAAAAGAGGATTTTCTTCTCTTATTGGTATAACATTTTTAATAGGAAAATATTCAGGCAAACTAATTGACGTTATTGTGAAACACATGAAAAGGATTGCGATGTGAATCACGAGGGAAGTGCCGGCATGATGGAAGTGAACATTATTATTGAAATGTTCAAAAGATCAGTGGAATACTTTAAATTGTACTATAAATAGTATATCGGCGATAGAGACAGAAAAACATTCAAGTTATTGCAAGATGAAGAGTCATATGGCGATGCTTTGAAAGTAGAGAAAAAGGAGTGTGTTTTGCACGTTAAAAATCGAATGATTAAACGTGCAAAAGATGCCAAAAAACAGCTTACTCAGTTAAAAAAATCAAAAAACTTTTGGAAATAAAGCAAGTCGCAAAAGTGAAAGTGCAAAAGAAGACAGTGATATCTATTTAGAGAAAAACTACAGTGAAGGCCCCAAAAACTGCAGTTGTGAAAACTACATCTCTTACCAACAATCTGATGAAGGACTTCTCTTTGTATTATGGATTAGTCGTTCTGAGAAACAAAGAATCTATACAGGACATGAACAAAGAAATATGGGCTACCTTTTATCACAAAATCTCTACTGATGCTTTTCGCAATTCGCAACACTCGTACTGCCCAGCGGGGGCCAGCTCATGGTGCAAGTATCGTCAAGCAGAGGCAGCAAATTCGTTGAAGGACTACAAGCATCCTCCAGCTCTCGACGTGGAGACACAAGAACTTTTAAAACCTACCTATAAAGACTTATCTTCAGATGATTTATTCCAAAGATGTGTCGGCGCTCTCACTCAAAACAACAACGAGAGCTTCAACTCATGCGTCTAGCGTCTAGCTCCGAAACATACATTTTCGGGGAAGAAAATAGTTGAAATTACAACTCACTGTGCGGCATGCAAATTTAATATAGATTTCCAACCTATGTTAGTGAACAGAAGTGACGATAAGCGTATTTCTACTGACAACCGACGTAGCAGTGAAGCATGTAAGAAGCACAGGATGGCCCTTAGGAATACCCGATTGGAAGCAGAACACTACTACGAGGAAGCTGACGGTGAAATCTATGGAGCAGGTATCGCTGATTGAAAGTATGAAGCCATTTTTTAATAATAGGCTAAGAATCATTAGATATACGGTACATTTTTCGATGAAAAAAAGTAAATTGTGTTTTTCTCGACACAACGTTTTTCGACCTGGCTGACATGATTGAGAAAAAACTGTTTGACCGATCGGGCTGAAATTTTTATAGCATATTCTACACACGTGTGGTTATAGCCCCTAGCAGAATTATAATTATTTATTAATATTTACTCTATTTACTTAAACAATTTAAGTTGCAAAAAAGGTCGTAAATTTCAAATGTCCGCCATTTTGTTATTTTACATAAAATTTTATTTATTGAGCTACCGGCTATAGCGAAAAGCTTAATTTTTAATAACCCGTCCACTTTTTTGCTTTCAAGCTCTTCAAAGTGGAGATATCACGTCAACCAGATTATAGTAGGGTCAACTTCAGGCAGCCGGACCAGCCAGATATTACATACAAAACAAAAATAAAAAATATATTTTATATGTGTGAAACCTCTTCTTTTATGTGTAAAAAGTTTGAATATTTTAAATAAATTTTTCTATGAAAAAAATATTGAAAATTATTGCTGAAATTGCAGAGTGATCCCTTAAAGCTCCAGCCTCCAGCTCCGTTCCGATCTGATGATAAAACCTCCGTCTCTTCGCAAGGATCCTGCTGGAACTGTAAGAAAGAAGGCCAACCACGCACGCCGCCGGCTACAAAAATATTCTCCCCCTCAGGCCGTATCGGGATCAACGACAGCCCCAACCTCGACGTTAGCCCCTGCATCGGCGCCCGTACCAAATCCAGCGACCATAGCATTGGGAGTTTATGGTTCTGCTAATCAGCTAGTGCTCGTAGTAATGCCGGATGCTACGGTCTATTTCTCGCAACCCGAATAAAAAAAATAAACAACGACTCCCAACTCCCCACCTACTGATACCGAATCTCCTATTGTAGAGACACCATTCCCCTATCTATAATGCTGTACCCCCTCCGCCTCCCGCCAATACCGTAAATTTCCTATCGAAATGCGTCCAGTCCCTGTTATCGTCAGTACCGAATACCCCCCTAATGGAAATTCCAGTCCATTCCTACCGAATGCCGTAAGCTTCCACCTTGAATGCCGAAAACAGTACATCATAACAGTATTCCGTAATTTCCCTTATTGTAAATATTATTTCCCCCCTCCTATCGTAAGCAGTACTCTATTCACTAGCTTTCGTCCACGTGTAGATATTACAAAACCACAGGGTTACAGACCCATCACGACAACCCCATGCGACTTCCGTAGACTAATAACAATTTATAAATGAGAGAAATTGTGCATACGTAAAATAGAGTAGTATAAACTAACTAAGTTATTTAAGAAAGAAAAAGACTGACATGTATGATGCCAATGACTGATTTCAACAACCTCGCTAAAGTATTTAAATCGTGTATTTGGGCGTGGGTTCGTTACGCGAACTCACGTAGCATCCACTCGTTGGAAAACTAACTTGTAGTAAAATCAGCATGTAACCAAGTGCCAGCTACATGCACAAATTACTGTATCAACGTTTTATATAGGACTATGTTTCCTTAGAATGTCATACATTAAGCACAATATTATGAAGTGTCCCTTACTAAATTAGGAAAAATTTAAAATTTAAGAATTTAGTCTGTAAGAATAACGCTGTATATAAATATGTTCTTAGCTTCTTTTTATAGATACAACCGTACTACTCACGGCTGATCAATTGTACAGCCATAATGTAACTAGTCATTAGTACTTATAGGTGCCTTGTAGCGCCAAATAAATGTTCATAGTTAATAAATATTTATAGTTCATCAAGAGAACAAGAAGAAATGACAATTAAATGAAGTATTTAAGTAAAACTGTACATAGGCATAGGATAAGTATTTAGCTAGCTAGAAAGCGTTAAACACAAGCGATTAGCATAGACTAGGTTGGCATATAAGTTAGTTAGTTGCGCACCGAGTGAGCACGTCCCAAGTAAACCGCGAACCGCATAGCCGCGCTTCGGTTTAATAGGGGGGAGTTTCTAACACCACATTTTGTGGATATTACACAAACTTCCAAATAATAAATCAGCGCCCTCTATACTGGGTACATTTTCCTGATCCTGTATCCTATACTCGATAATACCATGTATAATAACCGATAGAGTGGAGCGCGTTCGTTGTAAATACGCCTTGCTCCCTTCTCCCGCCGCGCGCTTGTCTTTCTATCTTTTAGGCGCTTATCTATTCATCTTTCGCTGGCCGACTAGCTTCCTGTCTCTCTCACCGCTTGGCTCTCCTATGCGCTCGACAGTTGGCTAAGACCGTATGGCCTTCTCGGCTTTATCCTTATAGACGACGCCGCTCTCGAACTCATCGCGTTACGGTCGCGCTCTTGGGTTTCCGCGTACGCGACTGTGTATGTTTGTGTGAGTAATATTCGACTGCTGCGGCTCCTGTTCGCTTGTTTTCTCTCGTTTTGTCTCTCTCTCTCTCTCTCTCTCTTGCTGCATCTACCTAGGGGCAGAGAAACAAAGAAATACTCGACCTCTTCTTCGTCGACGCTGCCTCTTGAGCTCCTCAGCTTTCCCTGAATTGCTGACTGTTGGCTGAGTCGGCTGCTGTGCTACTAAATGTGTGTGCTTGTGTGCTGGTGGTAGGTTTGTGTGTGTGTGTGTGTTGTGCCGTCGATCTCCCCGTGAAACATATCAATTAGACGTGCACGATTAACAATTAAATAATTAATGATTATTTAGCATGCGTTAGGTGGTATCGGTGCATGCGTGATTCCGTACAGTTTACCCTTAGTTAATATCAATAATATTGCTCGCTTATAATTTCCCCTCTCCCTATCCTAACCCTATCTACCCTAACCTAACCTTCCTAACACACTATTTCTCTTTCAGCTATTTATGTTTTACAGCAATGTTTAATTCTGGCATTTTACATGTCGCAGCCATCTTTCCTAATAGTCTCCATAAGGTTATGAAAGTTATTTCTTGAGATGTTCGTTAGATTTAGACAAAAAGTCTAATTCAGATTCTGTGTCACTTTGCTGTTGTAGTTGTTTCTGCAGTCTAGTAAATCTGGCTTTTAAAGATGGGTCATTTAGATACTCATATGTGTCATTCATTATATTAATTAAATTATTGCAATCAGGAGTAATATCTGATGCAATTTTAATTACACCGTTTTGGCCCCGCGATTTTTCTAAAAATTCTTTAAATTTTTCAAAATTTAGATTATGTTTAACCCTTTGCGGGGCGGGTGCCACTATAGTGGCACTCTATTTTTGTTCAGTATTTTTCTATATAATTCTAGATACCTAAGGAATGAAATACTAAGCTTAAATTTACAAATGTTTGTTTACATAATTAGTTATAAACAATTTAAGGTGAAAAAACTTCGATTTTTTAGATTCAATTCGCCCCGCAAAGGGTTAAGAGAGACTTTGTCGATTTGTTCTTTAAATTAGCTTTTCTTCTAAAACCTTTCTTTTCTCTTCGGTTATAATTTCATTTTGCACCGTCCTGGAGTTAGTTTTCTTTCTTTTTGTTTTTTGTTTCTGAAATTCTGTATCTTTATGAATAATAATTGAGATATTTTCCTTATGCTTTGATTTTCAGAATTTGAGTTTTCAATATCATTCAACTGTGAACACTCATGAGTTTCCTCAGAAGCAGTGCAAGAAGGGGAGGTCTTTTCAAATTTTTGTTGGAATTATCATTGTTTATTGGTTGGCTGTTAGTATCCGAATTTTCCTTATGATTCGAAGAATATTATTATATTATTCTTATTTTTGACTGTTGATACTTGAGAAGCAGCTGAAATTTCCATGACTTGCGGACAGAGTTTAGCTACCTGCCCGCTTTGTTTGCATACAAAACATCACGTTGTATCTTTTCTCAAGTAGGCCCAATAAGTTATGTTATCATAATTTAGTTACAGAGACTCTAGCAGAAGTCTTTCCTCTTCTTGTTTTATATATACTTGTCGTCTAAATGAAAGAATATCCGGGCGTCCGGGTTTGTGTATCCCCGCTGTAACATAGCTTATTTGCGACACTGGAGTTATGCCTATTTATTCTAGTGCTTCGATAAGTATTTCACTTGGGATCACCGGACTAACATTAGAGGTAACTACTCATTTATTGTTTTATATGTACCGTCTGATGTTTAAAGAATTATTTTTCACTTGCACTTTTTGGTTTTTAAGTTGTTCAACTAGTGATTGTTTAGTTAAAAATACACAAACTCTAAAACCGGAGGTTTTTGATATTAATATTATGTCGGTTGTACTTATTAACTGTTCTAAGCCATCTAAGTAATCATCGTCAGTGCAGTCTGCGATTGATTCAATTATAATTGCTTGATCATTTTTGAGTCGCATTACATTGACGTAGATTTTAGGAACATTTGATTAAGTAGAACTATGAGATTCTTGTGTCAAATGACCCCTGTTTGTAGAAGCCATTTTTAACACTTAAAATTGTTTTGAGCTGCAAAAGCAGTCGATAAATGACGGCTTTTGCGCACTTATAAGGTCTGTATATTCAGATAGACACGTTTTCAATTATAAATACCACTAGCTCGCTGCGATGTTTAGACTGTTCGCGAAACATATCTGCTAGGTACGGTGTCTCATGGTAAAACTCGTATACTAAGTTAAAGTAGATAAAGTATAACTTCAGTGGCTACCTCTATTCCAATTGTATACATCTGTATAAAATATTCCCTACAAAGGAGAACATTTAGTATTATAAACTTTTTACGCTATTAAAATTAAATATTTATTAAGATTGCATTTTAGTAAGATCAAGTAAATAATTTTTGAATGCATAATATAACTGAAAAGTTTTTCAATTACAAAACTATAAGTTTTCGTCTGAAGTAAATATTTATTAAATTGAAGGAAATCATGTATGAAAAAGAACGCTCGAAAACGGTAGCGAAAGCCGCCAGTGGTGAAATTGGTCCCTGATTCCTATATAAGGACCGTGCTAAGGGCATGTCGGAGTTAAAGTTTCAAACAGTCGCCGCTACATTAGGCTAGCCCTCAATCGGCGCGCAATCATTACGCAAGAAGTCTACCGCAGCGGAGTTCGCTCTCGCCGTCTTAAAACTCCGCCGCTGTGGAGTGCTGATTGCGCGTAACATTTAGCTTTGGCTATTATTATATTTACGTATAATTATATATATTATACGACGTATATATCACGAATTACCATAGTATTGCCTGCTAATTTAAAATCATACTGGTACTTACGAATACCAGTATTTTACAATACTACCCTAGTACACACAGCTAATTTATTAAAAACTATCATGCAATATATATATACATATACTAGGGGGGGTACCCCCCTGCTCGCCCCGCTCGCCAACCCTTAAATCATCATGAAATTTTTGGTTTTTATGAAGGTTTTCTATTTTTCCGAATCCGAAAATCAGTAAAATGAAATAAACTGCACTGATATGAATAATGAATAAAACACTTTATAAATTTATAAACATTCACAATTATTATTATAAACAATTTTTATATGTATAATATGTATATAGAAAAAAAACAAAAATAAGAAATGCTAATTAATAGAAATAAGTAAATGAGGAGGTCATGAGGAGGGCTGGGTGGAGGGCTATGCGGAGGATACAAAGAGGAGGGGCGAGGAGGGCAAAAAATAAGATCAAAATAACGTATTTTTTGAAACGATATTACCTTGTTTTGAGGAAGAGAATGAGGAGGGCAAAATGAGGGGCGAGGAGGGGCGAGGAGGGCGTAAATCTTATAAGATTTACAAACAATTATATAATATAGGAAGATATATATATATATATATATATATATATATATATATATATATATATATATATATATATATATATATATATATATATATACATGTTCTCTCTCTCTCTATCTCTCGCTCTCTCTCTCTCTCTCACACTCTCTCTCTCACTTTCTCTCTACTCAGTTTTACTTTTTCACGAGCATTTTCTTATCCGCAATCCGAATATTATAAACATTAGATCAAATAAATAGTACATTATGTAACGAAGGCAAAAAGTCAAATATTTTTCCCGCGGGTGAGTTTATTGCCCGAGCGAGCAAAGCGAGGGCAGTATCACCCGAGGAAAAAATTGACTTTTCTCTGGAGTTACATATAGTACTTTATGCCCGTCTCAACTGTGGCCACTTTCTAACTTGGAAAGCGGGACTAATGGACTGTTAAATGACAATCGAAAATCAGGGTTATTGGTAGAACTTGATGAAATAAAGGAATTTTGACTATTTTCTAGTGAAATCACTTTTTTCCCGTATTTGTGAGAAACAAGTGATTTGCGGGGGGAAAGTTACTTTTTTCCCACAAATGCGGGATAAAAGTAACTTTTCCACCGCTAATCATTTTTGCGGGCAAACAGTGTATTTTTGGTCTCGCTTTTCAGGGAAAAAAGTGACCATTTCCGTTCAGAATGGCATAAACATAATTATATATGAGAAATATTCATAAAAACTACTTATAGAATTTTTTAAGTTTTAATTACGGTTACTTATATTCAATTTGATAAAAATACCTAAACAACTTGTAAATTGTATAAAAAGTATGTAAGTAAGAAGTAGCAGCATTGTGCCAGTACAAGATAGAAGTCTACAGCAGCGGAGTTCACTCTAGCCTTCCCGAAACTCCGCCGCTGTAGAGGGTTGATTGCACGTCAGTGCGTGGCGCGAATCGGAAAAGCTATTCCAACACTTTACATTTACTTTTGAGTCCCAAATTTAAGTATAATTGAATATACGACGCGTACTTAGACGTAATTATACATACCGTATATACGATTAACAGCCACAGTATTGCCTGGTAATTTAAAATGATACTGGTACGTACCAGTACTCGTATTTTATAAGACTAGAGGACTTTCAAGTCTTCTTACTTACACGATAATTAAATATTCGATTTTTACTACTATTATTACTGATACTTATTGCCTGCATATTTAAAATTATGCTAATGCATACAGGTGCCACTATTTTACAAACATAATGCAGGCTGCGTATAAAGACTAGAGGAGTTTCATGTCTTTTTACTTACTCGTTAATTAAACACTAGCAGGTTTACCTCGCTCGCTATCGCTCGCTCGGTAGTTTTACTTTTGCAGTGTTCATTGAATATATAACTTTTGAAGAACTTTTGACAAAAATTAAATTTATTACTCAAACATGCAGATTTATATTATGTTTTAATTTTTACTCGCTAACTATAGCCTGGCAGTTAATCATTTACAGTTTTAATTGACTATATATATTACTTTTAAATATATAAAATTACATTATTTTGTTGTTTAATAAATTTTAAGTTTTATAAAATCTATTATTATTTTAGATATTAATTATTTGTATATTAAGGAGTATTCAAATATAACTTTCACCGACAGAGTCGATAATTTGAATGTTTTCTTGAAAATCACTGAAGGTTGTTTTTTGGTGATTTTTAAGTCATTTCGTCCGAAAATTGATTTTCCTTTTTACAAATAGATTTATTTGTAATAATAAACTATGTAATTTTTTTTAATCAATAAATAGGTTAAATAAAAGTTTTATGGAAATGTAGTACAGAATCTATTTCAACTGTATTACTTTTTTGTAAAACTTGATTTTTCCTACTATAAATTTCTCGGTACACAAAAGTTGCCTTGTGTAAAGAAATTTCAGCAATCACTTTAAATTATTAATATTTTCCTATACAAAGGATATTGTACACTATGATATGAACGATTGTTATATTGATTTTACAATTTTTTGTGTAAGATAGAGGTTCAAGTATTTTAATTGAAATTAAGACTTGTTTTTGGAGAATATAAGAAATATGTCATATGAAATTTATCTTGCTGCTACTATAACGTTTACAAACCATATTACATGAGTATGTTTTATATACATACATACTTGGACCTCCGCCTTGGGAATGTTTGACAATGTAGGGATTGTATCATTAAAGTAGCATCTAAAAATTTTGTGAAAACCAATATCTCATAAAACTAGATCGATAATTTTACAATAATATTTACAATTTATACTTATACTCTATTAATAATAATTTAAATGGATATATCTTTTTGTATAACTTATTGTAGTAAACACTTTAAATTTAATATTATTTGGACGCTACAACAGGTTGGTTCTGCTAGATCAGCGATCCCTATGTCACAAATTACTTCTGAATTTAACTTGTTGTGTAATTCCGTCAAAACTTTAACTATGGATAAGGATTTAATTGATTTTTCAAGTAAGTTTTAATTTTAATAACTCCTATATATTAACATAATTTAAAAAAAAATATATTTACCGTAAATTATTTGTGCAATTAATACTTGTTAATTAAAATTTTATTTGAATTACCGATTAATAATAAAGCGTTAATACTTAATTCATAAATTCTTTTGTTTTCAGCAAATGCCCCAATTGAAAATGATAGTTTGAAATTTTCTATAGTACTATCGAAAGTAATAGAAAAGCATCGTTTATTAAATCATTACGAAGATGAAATTTCTGCAGAAGATTTTTTAGGTAAATGTTATATATAGAATGGTTTACTTAATTAACTTTATACAATTTTTTTATTCAACTTTATTCTTCAATAGGCAATTCAAACGTTAAAAGTAAAGAAGATTATAAAAATATTAATACTACAATGAAAAATAAAGGTAAATTATTATTATAATTGTTATTTTTAAATTGTGTTTATATATTTAGATTACATATTATATCTAATTGTAAAACTAATAATATGTATTTCATATAGGAATGAATACTAAGTCTAATATAAAAAAATTAAGATATGTTACAAATAACCAAGGCTATTATCCTAACCATACTGAAGCTGAAACTCAACGTAAAAGTACGATTATTAATTTATTTTGTATTCTAACATTTTATGTGATTTTTGGATCGTAATATTTTTGTTTAATATATATAGCTTTCAACAGTCATAACCCAAGAAGATATTACAATAAAAAACATAACAAAAGTAATATTTTTAATATCATATTTATGATAGATAATGGTATTTACTTGTTATATTCACCAAAACTATTCTTCTATTTTGTTACAGATCAAAATTTTTCGAATAATATTGATACTTTTTCACAAAATAAATATGGTAATTTAAATAAAATAAATGGGGCCTGCGGCGGCTCAGTCGGTAGAGTGTCGGATTCCCACGCCGGTGACCCGGGTTCGAATCCTAGTCTCTGCCGATTGATACAAGCACCTCTGTAAAAATTACATGTGCTTTGTTTACAAACACACCGCAGACCCCCGTCGTCGATTAGCACCACATGGAAGCACAAACATGGCGACGTTAAATAATAATAAAAAAAAAAAAAAAAAAAAAAAAAAATATGGTAATTGAAATTTAAAATTAATTAAATCACTTAGTCTCTAGTTTACTTTAAACACTTCCTACTCCTTTTTACATTTGAATACTTTTTTAAATAATTAAGAATTCTTCATTCTCCGTGAAGTTAAATTTTATTTCAATTCTTATGACATTATGTTTTAAATAATGCTTTAAAATAACTTAAACTCTTTTTTCTTATTTATTTTATATTAATGAATGAAATACTTATAATAATATTATTTTATCAAGTATCTTAGTTGATTATTTACAATATAACATACGATTTTAAAATCTTGACAATGGTTTTTTCCAGTTCCGTACAGAGGTATAAAAGGTGGAAGGCGACATAAGCGATATCGATACCAGGAATCTACCTCTAAAATGCAACAAAATTTATCAATTTTATTTGCTGCAATGCTTAAAGCAACATCAATGTAATTCTTATTACGTAAAGAAATTATTTTAATTTACATAAATAAAACATTAATAATATAATCCTATAAAATTTATCTAAATATTATGCTTATTTTGAATCCTAATCCGTAATATTTTTTCAATCATCAAATATTTTTATTCATGATATTGCTTCGCGGTGTATTTGTGATTCATTCAATCAGATTGTATTTCAATTTTTTGCTAATTTTACTAAATTTACATAGTTGTCAAACAATCAAAGGGTTTTATCATTCGTAAATTCATTAAAATATGGCTTTTAATATCTACTAATAATTTTATAATTTAATAATTCAAACAATTTAATAAGACGAACAATTTATTATTTTATCTTGATCTAGTAAGTTTATTATTGTTGTAATATAAATAAGATGATGAACTGTGTGTTATATATCTACATGCTTGAAACTCCGTCTTGTAAACGTTTGATAGCATCCTAATTATTGATTATTCTTATAACTTGTTTGATTAAAATGAATATCCATATATGTAGTTATGTAACCCACACTCATATGGTACTCATTTGTTTAATATATTAAACATGTAGAAAAACTACAAAACTACTAAACCTGCTAGTTAAATTCACTAAGAAATATAGACGTGTGTCCCGGAATTTATATTTACTGACGCGAATGCGCGAGAATAGATGTAAATACCTGGGTAAACCGACCGCATTGCTCAGTCTGCTTTGAGACGCCGAATCAGACTGACTTTGCACTCTATTTGGTAACTCCAAATCGACTAAGCAATGTAGACTTGTATCCCGGCATTTATATCTACTGACGCGTATACGCGATAATAGATATAAAATACAGGTGGAAGCGACAACATTGTTCAGTCTGTTTTAGGACGCTTAATCAGACTGACTGTTCACTGTGTTCGGTATCTCAAAATTCACGAAGCAATGTAGACGTGTATCCCGGAATTTATATCTACTGACGCGCATGCGAGAGAATACATATGAATACTCGTACCTCGGAAGCCGACTGCATTGCTCAGTCTGTTTTGAGACGCCAAATCAGACCGCCTGTACACTCTATTTCGTAACTCCAAATCGACTAAGCTATGTAGACGTGTATCCTGGCATTTATATCTATTCACGCATGTGCGCGATAACAGATATAAAATGCAGGTGAAAACGACTACATTGCTCACTCTGTTTTAGGACGCTTAATCATACTGACTATTCACTATGTTCGGTATCTCAAAATTCACTAAGCAATGTAGACGTGTGTACCCGGAATTTATATCTACTGACGCGCATTCGCGGTAATAGATATAATTACCAGGGTAAACCGACCGAATTTCTCAGTCTTTTTTGAGACGCCGAATCAGACCGACTGTGCACTCTATTTGGTAACTCCAAATCGACTAAGCAATGTAGACTTGTATCCCGGCATTTATAACTACTCACGCGTGTGCGCGATAACAGATATAAAATGCAGGTGAAAACGACTACATTGCTCACTCTGTTTTAGGACGCTTAATCATACTGACTATTCATTGTGTTCGGTATCTCAAAATTCACGAAGAAATATAGACGTGTGTCCCGGAATTTATATCTACTGACGCGCATAAACGAGAATACATATAAATACCTCGGAAGCCGACTGCATTGCTCAGTCTATTTTGAGACACCAAATCAGACCGACTATGCACTCTATTTGGTAACTCCTAATCGACTAAGCTATGTAGACGTGTATCCTGGCATTTATATCTACTCACGCGTGTGGGCGATAACAGATATAAAATGCAGGTGAAAACGACTACATTGCTCACTCTATTTTAGGACGCTGAATCAGACTGACTGTTCACTGTGTTAGGTATCTCAAAATTCACGAAGCAATGTAGACGTGTGTCCCGGAATTTATATCTACTGACGCGCATTCGCGATAATAGATATAATTAGCTGGGTAAACCGACCGAATTTCTCAGTCTTTTTTGAGACGCCGAATCAGACCGACTGTGCACTCTATTTGGTAACTCCAAATCGACTAAGCAATGTAGACTTGTATCCCGGCATTTATAACTACTCACGCGTGTGCGCGATAACAGATATAACATGCAGGTGAAAACGACTACATTGCTCACTCTGTTTTAGGACGCTTAATCATACTGACTATTCATTGTGTTCGGTATCTCAAAATTCACGAAGAAATATAGACGTGTGTCCCGGAATTTATATCTACTGACGCGCATAAACGAGAATACATATAAATACCTCGGAAGCCGACTGCATTGCTCAGTCTATTTTGAGACACCAAATCAGACCGACTATGCACTCTATTTGGTAACTCCTAATCGACTAAGCTATGTAGACGTGTATCCTGGCATTTATATCTACTCACGCGTGTGGGCGATAACAGATATAAAATGCAGGTGAAAACGACTACATTGCTCACTCTATTTTAGGACGCTGAATCAGACTGACTGTTCACTGTGTTAGGTATCTCAAAATTCACGAAGCAATGTAGACGTGTGTCCCGGCATTTATATCTACTGACGCGCATTCGCGATAATAGATATAATTAGCTGGGTAAACCGACCGAATTTCTCAGTCTTTTTTGAGACGCCGAATCAGACCGACTGTGCACTCTATTTGGTAACTCCAAATCGACTAAGCAATGTAGACTTGTATCCCGGCATTTATAACTACTCACGCGTGTGCGCGATAACAGATATAAAATGCAGGTGAAAACGACTACATTGCTCACTCTGTTTTAGGACGCTTAATCATACTGACTATTCATTGTGTTCGGTATCTCAAAATTCACGAAGAAATATAGACGTGTGTCCCGGAATTTATATCTACTGACGCGCATAAACGAGAATACATATAAATACCTCGGAAGCCGACTGCATTGCTCAGTCTATTTTGAGACACCAAATCAGACCGACTATGCACTCTATTTGGTAACTCCTAATCGACTAAGCTATGTAGACGTGTATCCTGGCATTTATATCTACTCACGCGTGTGGGCGATAACAGATATAAAATGCAGGTGAAAACGACTACATTGCTCACTCTATTTTAGGACGCTGAATCAGACTGACTGTTCACTGTGTTAGGTATCTCAAAATTCACGAAGCAATGTAGACGTGTGTCCCGGAATTTATATCTACTGACGCGCATTCGCGATAAAAAAACCTGGGTATACCGACCGAATTTCTCAGTCTTTTTTGAGACGCCGAATCAGACCGACTGTGCACTCTATTTGGTAACTCCAAATCGACTAAGCAATGTAGACTTGTATCCCGGCATTTATAACTACTCACGCGTGTGCGCGATAACAGATATAAAATGCAGGTGAAAACGACTACATTGCTCACTCTGTTTTAGGACGCTTAATCATACTGACTATTCATTGTGTTCGGTATCTCAAAATTCACGAAGAAATATAGACGTGTGTCCCGGAATATATATCTACTGACGCGCATAAACGAGAATACATATAAATACCTCGGAAGCCGACTGCATTGCTCAGTCTGTTTTGAGACGCCAAATCAGACCGACTATGCACTCTATTTGGTAACTCCAAATCGACTAAGCCATGTAGACGTGTATCCTGGCATTTATATCTACTCACGCGTGTGGGCGATAACAGATATAAAATGCAGGTGAAAACGACTACATTGCTCACTCTGTTTTATGACGCTTAATCATACTGACTATTCACTGTGTTCGGTATCTCAAAATTCACTAAGCAATGTAGACGTGTGTCCCGGAATTTATATCTACTGACGCGCATTCGCAGTAATAGATATAATTACCTGGGTAAACCGACCGAATTTCTCAGTCTTTTTTGAGACGCCGAATCATACCGACTGTGCACTCTATTTGGTAACTCCAAATCGACTAAGCTATGTAGACGTGTATCCTGGCATTTATATCTACTCACGCGTGTGCGCGATAACAGATATAAAATATAGGTGATAGGGACTACATTTCTCACTCTGTTTTAGGACGCTGAATCAGACTGACTGTTCACTGTGTTCGTTATCTCAAAATTCACGAAGAAATATAGACGTGTGTCCCGGAATTTATATCTACTGACGCGCATGCGCGAGAATACATATAAATACCTCGGAAGCCGACTGCATTGCACAGTCTGTTTTGAGACGCCGAATCAGACTGACTGTGCACTCTATTTGGTAACTCCAAATCGACTAAACAATGTAGACTCATATCCCGGCATTTATATCTACTCACGCGTGTGCGCGATACCAGATATAAAATGCGAGTGAAAACGACTACATTGCTCAGTCTGTTTTGAGACGAAGAATCAGACTGACTGTGCACTCTATTTGGTAACTCCAAATCGACTAAGCAATGTAGACGTGTGTCCCGGAATTTATATCTACTTACGCGCATTCGCGATAATAGTTATAATTACCTGGGTAAACCGACCGAAATTCTCAGTCTGTTTTGAGACGCCGAATCAGACGGACTTTGCACTCTATTTGGTAACTCCAAATCGACTAAGCAATGTAGACTTGTATCCCGGCATTTATATCTACTGACGCGTATACGCGATAATAGATATAAAATACAGGTGGAAGCGACAACATTGTTCAGTCTGTTTTAGGACGCTGAATCAGACTGACTGTTCACTGTGTTCGGTATCTCAAAATTCACGAAGCAATGTAGACGTGTGTCCCGGAATTTATAGCTACTGACGCGCATGCGAGAGAATACATATGAATACTCGTACCTCGGAAGCCGACTGCATTGCTCAATCTGTTTTGAGACGCCAAATCAGACCGACTGTGCACTCTATTTGGTAACTCCAAATCGACTAAGCTATGTAGACGTGTATCCTGGCATTTATATCTATTCACGCATGTGCGCGATAACAGATATAAAATGCAGGTGAAAACGACTACATTGCTCACTCTGTTTTAGGACGCTTAATCATACTGACTATTCATTGTGCTCGGTATCTCAAAATTCACGAAGAAATATAGACGTGTGTCCCGGAATTTATATCTACTGACGCACATTCGCGATAATAGATATAATTACCTGGGTAAACCGACCGAATTTCTCAGTCTTTTTTGAGACGCCGAATCAGACCGACTGTGCACTCTATTTAGTAACTCAAAATCGACTAAGCTATGTAGACGTGTATCCTGGCATTTATATCTATTCACGCATGTGCGCGATAACAGATATAAAATGCAGGTGAAAACGACTACATTGCTCACTCTGTTTTAGGACGCTTAATCATACTGACTATTCATTGTGCTCGGTATCTCAAAATTCACGAAGAAATATAGACGTGTGTCCCGGAATTTATATCTACTTACGCGCATGCGCGATAATAGATATAAATACCTGGGTAAACCGACCGAATTTCTCAGTCGTTTTGAGACGTTGAATCAGACTGACTGTGCACTCTATTTGGTAACTCGAAATTGACTAAACAAGGTTGGCATGTATCCCGGCACTCTATTTGGTAACTCCAAATCGACTAAGCTATGTAGACGTGTATCCTGGCATTTATATCTACTCACGCATGTGCGCGATAACAGATATAACTGCAAGTGAAAACGACTACATTGCTCACTCTGTTTTAGGACGCTTAATCATACTGACTATTCACTGTGTTCGGTATCTCAAAATTCACGAAGAAATATAGACGTGTGTCCCGGAATTTATATCTACTGACGCGCATAAACGAGAATACATATAAATACCTCGGAAGCTGACTGCATTGCTCAGTCTGTTTTGAGACGCCAAATCAGACCGACTATGCACTCTATTTGGTAACTCCAAATCGACTAAGCTATGTAGACGTGTATCCTGGCATTTATATCTACTCACGCGTGTGCGGGATAACAGATATAAAATGCAGGTGAAAACGACTACATTGCTCACTCTGTTTTAGGACGTTTAATCGTACTGACTATTCACTGTGTTCGGTATCTCAAAATTCACTAAGCAATGTAGACGTGTTTCCCGGAATTTATATCTACTGACGCGCATTCGCGGTAATACATATAAATACCTCGGAAGCCGACTGCATTGCACAATCTGTTTTGAGACGCCGAATCAGACTGACTGTGCACTATATTTGGTAACTCAAAATCGACTAAGCCATGTAGACGTATATTCTGGCATTTATATCTACTCAAGCGTGTACGCGATACCAGATATAAAATGCAGGTGAAAACGACTACATTGCTCACTCTGTTTTAGGACGCTTAATCATACTGACTATTCACTGTGTTCGGTATCTCAAAATTCACGAAGAAATATAGACGTGTGTCCCGGAATTTATATCTACTGACGCGCATAAACGAGAATACATATAAATACCTCGGAAGACGACTGCATTGCACAGTCTGTTTTGAGACGCCGAATCAGACTGACTGTGCACTGTATTTGTTAACTCCAAATCGACTAAGCAATGTAGACTTGTATCCCGGCATTTATATCTACTCACGCGTGTGCGCGATACCAGATATCAAATGCGAGTGAAAACGACTACATTGCTCAGTCTGTTTTGAGACGCCGAATCAGACTGACTGTGCACTCTATTTGGTAAATCCAAATCGACTAAGCAATGTAGACGTGTGTCCCGGAATTTATATCTACTTACGCGAATTCGCGATAATAGATATAATTACCTGGGTAAACCGACCGAATTTCTCAGTCTTTTTTGAGACGCCGAATCAGACTGACTTTGCACTCTATTTGGTTACTCCAAATCGACTAAGCAATGTAGACTTGTATCCCGGCATTTATATCTACTGACGCGTATACGCGATAATAGATATAAAATACAGGTGGAAGCGACAACATTGTTCAGTCTGTCTTAGGACGCTGAATCAGACTGACTGTTCACTGTGTTCGGTATCTCAAAATTCACGAAGCAATGTAGACGTGTGTCCCGGAATTTATATCTACTGACGCGCATGCGAGAGAATACATATGAATACTCGTACCTCGGAAGCCGACTGCATTGCTCAGTCTGTTTTGAGACGCCAAATCAGACCGACTGTGCACTCTATTTGGTAACTCCAAATCGACTAAGCTATGTAGACGTGTATCCTGGCATTTATATCTATTCACGCATGTGCGCGATAACAGATATAAAATGCAGGTGAAAACGACTACATTGCTCACTCTGTTTTAGGACGCTTAATCATACTGACTATTCATTGTGTTCGGTATCTCAAAATTCACGAAGAAATATAGACGTGTGTCCGCGAATTTATATCTACTGGCGCGCATAAACGAGAATACATGTAAATACCTCGGAAGCCGACTGCATTGCTCAGTCTGTTTTGAGACGCCAAATCAGACCGACTATGCACTCTATTTGGTAACTCCAAATCGACTAAGCTATCTAGACGTGTATCCTGGCATTTATATCTACTCACGCGTGTGGGCGATAACAGATATAAAATGCAGGTGAAAACGACTACATTGCTCACTCTATTTTAGGACGCTGAATCAGACTGACTGTTCACTGTGTTCGGTATCTCAAAATTCACGAAGCAATCTAGACGTGTGTCCCGGAATTTATATCTACTGACGCGCATTCGCGATAATAGATATAATTACCTGGGTATACCGACCGAATTTCTCAGTATTTTTTGAGACGCCGAATCTGACCGACTGTGCACTCTATTTGGTAACTCCAAATGGACTAAGCAATGTAGACTTGTATCCCGGCATTTATAACTACTCACGCGTGTGCGCGATAACAGATATAAAATGCAGGTGAAAACGACTACATTGCTCACTCCGTTTTAGGACGCATAATCATACTGACTATTCATTGTGTTCGGTATCTCAAAATTCACGAAGAAATATAGACGTGTGTCCCGGAATTTATATCTACTGACGCGCATAAACGAGAATACATATAAATACCTCGGAAGCCGACTGCATTGCTCAGTCTGTTTTGAGACGCCAAATCAGACGAACTATGCACTCTATTTGGTAACTCCAAATCGACTAAGCTATGTAGACGTGTATCCTGGCATTTATATCTACTCACGCGTGTGGGTGATAACAGATATAAAATGCAGGTGAAAACAACTACATTGCTCACTCTATTTTAGGACGCTGAATCAGACTGACTGTTCACTGTGTTCGGTATCTCAAAATTCACGAAGCAATGTAGACGTGTGTCCCGGAATTTATATCTACTGAGGCGCATTCGCGATAATAGATATAATTACCTGGGTATACCGACCGAATTTCTCAGTCTTTTTTGAGACGCCGAATCAGACCGACTGTGCACTCTATTTGGTAACTCCAAATCGACTAAGGAATGTAGACTTGTATCCCGGCATTTATAACTACTCACGCGTGTGCGCGATAACAGATATAAAATGCAGGTGAAAACGACTACATTGCTCACTCTGTTTTAGGACGCTTAATCATACTGACTATTCATTGTGTTCGGTATCTCAAAATTCACGAAGAAATATAGACGTGACCCGGAATTTATATCTACTGACGCGCATAAACGAGAGTACATATAAATACCTCGGAAGCCGACTGCATTGCTCAGTCTGTTTTGCGACGCCAAATCAGACCGACTATGCACTCTATTTGGTAACTCCAAATCGACTAAGCTATGTAGACGTGTATCCTGGCATTTATATCTACTCACGCGTGTGCGCGATAACAGATATAAAATATAGGTGATAGGGACTACATTTCTCACTCTGTTTTAGGACGCTGAATCAGACTGACTGTTCACTGTGTTCGTTATCTCAAAATTCACGAAGAAATATAGACGTGTGTCCCGGAATTTATATCTACTGACGCGCATTCGCGATAATAGATATAATTACCTGGGTAAACCGACCGAATTTCTCAGTTTTTTTTTTGAGACGCCGAATCAGACCGACTGTGCACTCTATTTAGTAACTCAAAATCGACTAAGCTATGTAGACGTGTATCCTGGCATTTATATCTACTCACGCATGTGCCCGATAATAGATATAAAATGCAGGTGAAAACGACTACATTGCTCACTCTGTTTTAGGACGCTTAATCATACTGACTATTCACTGTATTCGGTATCTCAAAATTCACTAAGCAATGTAGACGTGTGTCCCGGAATTTATATCTACTTACGCGCATGCGCGATAATAGATATAAATACCTGGGTAAACCGACCGAATTTCTCAGTCTGTTTTGAGACGTTGAATCAGACTGACTGTGCACTCTATTTGGTAACTCGAAATTGACTAAACAAGGTTGGCATGTATCCCGGCAGTTATATCTACTGACGCGTATGCGCAATAACAGATATAAAATACAGGTGTTAGGGACTACATTTCTCACTCTGTTTTAGGACGCTGAATCAGACTGACTGTTCGCTGTGTTCGGTATCTCAAATTTCACTAAGCAATGTAGACGTGTGTCCCGGAATTTATATCTACTGACGCGCATTCGCGGTAATAGATATAATTACCTGGGTAAACCGACCGAATTTCTCAGTCTTTTTTGAGACGCCGAATTAGACTGACTGTGCATTCTATTTGATAACTCCGAATCGACTAAGCAATGTTGACGTATATCCCGACATTTATATCTACTGACGCGTATGCACGATAACAGATATAAAATGCGGGTGAAAGCGACAACATTATTCAGTCTGTTTTAGGACGCTGAATCAGACTGATTGTTTACTGTGTTCGGTATCTCAAAATTCACGAAGCAATGTAGTCGTGTGTCCCGGAATTTATATCTACTTACGCGCATGTGCGATAATAGATATAAATACCAGGGTAAACCGATCGAATTTTGTCAGTCTGTTTTGAGACGTTGAATCAGACTGACTGTGCACTCTATTTGGTAACTCGAAATCGTCTAAGCTATGTAGACGTGTATCCTGGCATTTATATCTACTCACGCCTGTGCGCGATAACAGATATAAATGCAAGTGAAAACGACTACATTGCTCACTCTGTTTTAGGACGCTTAATCATACTGACTATTCACTGTGTTCGGTATCTCAAAATTCACGAAGAAATATAGACGCGTGTCCCAGAATTTATATCTACTGACGCGCATAAACGAGAATACATATAAATACCTCGGAAGCTGACTGCATTGCTCAGTCTGTTTTGAGACGCCAAATCAGACCGACTATGCACTCTATTTGGTAACTCCAAATCGTCTAAGCTATGTAGACGTGTATCCTGGCATTTATATCTACTCACGCGTGTGCGGGATAACAGATATAAAATGCATGTGAAAACGACTACATTGCTCACTCTGTTTTAGGACGCTTAATCATACTGACTATTCACTGTGTTCGGTATCTCAAAATTCACTAAGCAATGTAGACGTATGTCCCGGAATTTATATCTACTGACGCGCATTCGCGGTAATACATATAAATACCTCGGAAGCCGACTGCATTGCACAAACTGTTTTGAGACGCCGAATCAGACTGACTGTGCACTATATTTGGTAACTCAAAATCGACTAAGCCATGTAGACGTATATTCTGGCATTTATATCTACTCACGCGTGTACGCGATACCAGATATAAAATGCAGGTGAAAACGACTACATTGCTCACTCTGTTTTAGGACGCTGAATCAGACTGACTGTTCACTGTGTTCGGTATCTCAAAATTCACGAAGCAATGTAGACGTGTGTCCCGGAATTTATATCTACTGACGCGCATTCGCGATATTAGATATAATTACCTGGGTAAACCGACCGAATTTCTCAGTCTTTTATGAGACGCCGAATCAGACTGACTGTGCACTCTATTTGTTAACTCCAAATCGACTAAGCAATGTAGACTTGTATCCCGGCATTTATATCTACTCACGCGTGTGCGCGATACCAGATATAAAATGCGAGTGAAAACGACTACATTGCTCAGGCTGTTTTAAGACGCCGAATCAGACTGACTGTGCACTCTATTTGGTAAATCCAAATCGACTAAGCAATGTAGACGTGTGTCCCGGAATTTATATCTACTTACGCGAATTCGCGATAATAGATATAATTACCTGGGTAAACCGACCGAATTTCTCAGTCTTTTTTGAGACGCCGAATCAGACTGACTGTGCATTCTATTTAGTAACTTCAAATCGACTAAGCAATGTTGACGTGTATCCTGGCATTTATATCTACTCACGCGTGTGCGCGATACCAGGTATAAAATGCGGGTGAAAGCGACAACATTATTCAGTCTGTTTTAGGACGCTGAATCAGACTGACTGTTCACTGTGTTCGGTATCTCAAAATTCACGAAGCAATGTAGACGTGTGTCCCGGAATTTATATCTACTGACGCGCATTCGCGATATTAGATATAATTACCTGGGTAAACCGACCGAATTTCTCAGTCTTTTATGAGACGCCGAATCAGACCGACTGTGCACTCTATTTAGTAACTCAAAATCGACTAAGCTATGTAGACGTGTATACTGGCATTTATATCTACTCACGCATGTGCCCGATAACAGATATAAAATGCAGGTGAAAATGACTACATTGCTCAATCTGTTTTAGGACGCTTAATCATACTGACTATTCATTGTATTCGGTATCTCAAAATTTACTAAGCAATCTAGACGTGTGTCCCGGAATTTATATCTACTGACGCGCATTCGCGGTAATACATATAAATACCTCGGAAGCCGACTGCATTGCACAGTCTGTTTTGAGACGCCGAATCAGACTGACTGTGCACTATATTTGGTAACTCAAAATCGACTAAGCCATGAAGACGTATATTCTGGCATTTGTATCTACTCACGCGTGTGCGCGATACCAGATATAAAATGCGAGTGAAAGCGACTACATTGCTCAGTCTGTTTTGAGACGCCGAATCAGACTGACTATGCACTCTATTTGGTAACTCCAAATCGACTAAGCAATGTAGACGTGTGTCCCGGAATTTATATCTACTTACGCGCATTCGCGATAATAGATATAATTACCTGGGTAAACCGACCGAATTTCTCAGTCTTTTTTGAGATGCCGAATCAGACTGACTGTGCATTCTATTTGGTAACTTCAAATCGACTAAGCAATGTTGACGTGTATCCTGGCATTTATATCTACTCACGCGTGTGCGCGATACCAGGTATAAAATGCGGGTGAAAGCTACAACATTGTTCAGTCTGTTTTAGGACGTTGAATCAGACTGACTATTCACTGTATTCGGTATCTCCAAATCGACTAAGCAATGTAGACGAGTATCCCGGCATTTATATCTACTCACGCGTGTGCGCGATAACAGATATAAAATGCAGGTTAAAACGACTACATTGCTAACTCTTTTTTAGCACGCTTCATCATACTGACTATTCACTATATTCGGTATCTCAAAATTCACTAAGCAATGTAGACGTGTGTCCCGAAATTTATATCTACTTACGCGCATTCGCGATAATAGATATAAATACCTCGGTAAACCGACCAAATTTCTCAGTCTGTTATGAGACGTCGAATCAGACTGACTGTGCACTCTATATGGTAACTCCAAATCGACTAAGAAAGGTTGACGTGTATCCCGGCAGTTATATCTACTGACACGTGTCCGCGATAACAGATATAAAATGCAGGTGAAAGCGACTACATTGCTCACTCTATTTTAGGACGCTGAATCAGACTGACTGTTTACTGTGTTCGATCTTTCAAAATTCACGAAGCAATGTAGACATGTGTCCCGGAATTTATATCTACTTACGGGCATACGCGAAAATAGATATAAATACCTGGCTACCGGGATAACCTATATACATAGCCAGGATATCGACTACATGCTTAGTTTGTTCTGAGACGCCTTGAATAAATTTACGATAGTTTAATTGAATACATTTTTTTTTAATATTTGCATTGTAGCAGTAAATATATTTTTTTTCTATCCGTGGCTTAGAAAATAGCAACAATTGTTTCTGGGACTGAGATAGATCGTTATAAAGATTGTTGTTAAAATATTAAACCAATTTTGTCCCATAAGAGTTTTCTTCTTTATAAACTTTCATTTTAAAGTTATATAATATACATAGATATTGCTAGATCTATTTGTGCATTTATTTTAGCTATATGGGTTTCAGTGGAGGGGTGCTGTTCGTTTATTCGATCTGTGAGACGGGTCCGAAATTGTTTCCGCAATCCTAAAAATTTATGCGCATATATTTAGGCTTACTTTAGGAAAACGATATTAACAATTGAGGATGACCTTGACCTACTAACGTAGTTAGGGACTGGAAAAATAAAAATCTGAATATAGCTCCTTATTGTAATATACATGATAGAGGATTAGTTTATAATATAATAAATACTTATTTCTAGCTTATTTCATGCATTATAATTAGTTGCTGTTTCTAAAATTTCCATGTTTCACTGGATAGCACAATTACAGTTTTTGATTATCTTGTTATGTAATATATAAATAGATTTAAATATAAATATAAATAACAGAAAAAAGCAAATACCTTTATACGGCACGTTCTTTGCTTTATTCAATATACCATGCTGATACACTCAGCAAATTGATTAAGAACTATTATGCAATATATTGTAACACCTCATTTTGTGTGGGTTACACAACTTCTAGTCTGTCGAACGAACTGCTCAGCGCAAGTCCGATGCTCGACAGAACTGGCCTATATCACGGATAGCACACTACTCACCCATTTCACTCACTATACAAATACACACACACACTATTTCTTTGGACGACACAGAGCAAGCTAACTCTCCAATGCCCTGAAGCAGCTGAAGAGGAGACACAGCTGCCAGCCTATAGAGCCACGCATAGGTGGGAGCTGGCTGGTCTCGGCTAGGGTGCGTTGAGCATGTCCTGGTGTCTCCTCTCCTCACTCCCGTCCTTTTGAAATAACCTAAGAAAACACGCATAGAGATTAGAAAGGAAGAATATAAGCAAAATGGTATTAGAATAATACCCACCTGATTTTATGCCTTGAAAGGCATGAATGGATCCACCTTGGGCGGAGAGGCTGCTTCTCTAGATACTTTGGAGGCCTGCAGCATACACCCTAGAAAACATTAAGCTGAGTTAGTTTATAGCAGACATGCACATCAAACTAGAACTCTCTTACCTGGTTTGGAGGGTTTGCAGAGGTAGTGTGGTCTCTCAAGTGCAACAACGTAGCTCAACTCATAGCCCGCTCCTTTATAACAGCAGCAGCAGCAGCCTCCAAAGCACTCGCCGAACACCTAGAAACAACATAGCATTAGCAAGGGTAGATTACAGTGATACACGAAACACTATTCTCACCTGATAACAGTGGCAGTTGAGGAATGCAGTGTAGGAAGCTGCATGTAAATATAACCTCTTCGAGGTTAACCGTGCCCACTGCTCCTGCTGCAAGTATGCAGTCCTGGGCCTTGCAGCTCTCATCCTTGTGTCCCTTCGTCGGCACCGTTGTCCAAATATACCTCCTGCTGCATCCCCCGTCGCACTTCCTCGTCTTGGCCACTCGTCCTTCCTCGTCCTGTCCAACACCGTCTGCGAGCCGTCGACTGCGTGCCACATAGCGTGACGTCACCGCGAGCAGACGCTCCCCTTTCCTCCTTCTTACTTCTCTTTCTTCCTCGCCAGGCGCATGCTCTACGCCCTCAACCGGGGTCCGTCCGCACTATCGAAATCCGAGTGTAGCGCCGCGGGAACGAAGCGACAACTCGCTCACTTCGTACTGAGCCACGTTCGCAGACGCTTCGGTCTTTGTATCAGCTCCGTGCGAAAATATAAAAAGCCGCTTGTTCCGCTCGCGAATATATAACAGCTTCTATACCTCGACGTTATTGTCGACCTTGTACCGTGTGTGCCGACCAGCTTGTATCGTCGAAGGAGGCCACACCGGATTTGGAAAGAGTAAGTTGCACAGTATATTATTGTGCTTAACCCTCCTGCGCAGAAGTTTATTTTCGTGCATATGGACTAGATCGAATGTAAGTCTGCAACAGTAGTTTCTGCAAATTCGTAACATTTTCTAAATAATAGCTATACTATTTAGCTTCAATTTGTGAAGTTGTAGATGTCCCAACAAAGTAAAGATTTAAATTTGTGATACAAAATGTATACAAAAATGACGTGCGGTTTGAACGAGTATACTCGACTCTCTGCGCAGGGGGGTTAATAGGTACACTCATATATATTTATATAGATATATTATGTAAAGCTTGCGCCGCGTGCGTGTCGAGCATCGCGTTCTGCCGCCTTTCCACGTGTATTTCGCCGCCGTATATTCTGTTGAATTCGCGTCCCTGAGTATTAGCTTCTTCCCCTTTCTATTATTTACCGTTTCCCATCGTACCGCCGCGCTCACCGTAGTTAGTTTAATTGCATAAATAATTCTGTGTCGGTAGAACATTTGTAATATCCAGCTGCGAATTCGCGCAGCTGGGGCTCAACACCTTGTAAATTGAATAAACTACAAGTGTTCATACTTTTACCCTAAATTCCTGTGAGTGTAATTTATTTAAAGTCTCGAATAAAATTAATGTTAAAGCCTGCATGTGCGGCGCAATAATCTTTGCTAGTATAGCTAAAATTATTCTCATAAAATTGACGCCCAACGTGGGCCCGACAAATTGTGCATATCTTATATTGTCATAAAATTGACGCAACAACGTGCCCGACAAAAATTCCGGTGATATTTGAATTAAATTAAAATTAAAGTTAAATTTAACATTTAATAACTAAATTAAATTAAAATTTAATTAAAATCAAATCGTGATTAATAATTCGAGGAATACGACCGTGCAGGTGAACTTAAATATAAAGTGGCATCTGTAAGATATAGTCTGAATTTTCGCGAGTGTTATATACGCGGCCGCGGCGAGACGCTTGACAACGTCGCGACGGTTTGTAGCTGGCCATTTTTGCATGTGCGCCGCGAGGTAGTCTCGCAGGCAGCCATCTTTTTTTTTCCTTTGGCGTCAGGCGATAGGCCACGCTAGCTTTATTTGGCATGAATAATTTATTCTGATTATTTTGCATTTTGCACATTGGCATAAATACAATAGAATAGATGCCCAAATTTATACGTATGTCCTAAATAATTAGGATTGTATAAATACAAATTTAGTGTAATAAACAGTGAGTGAGTACGTGGTGAAGTTTCGACAAAAATTTTTTTTTCGAGTATTAATTGTAAAAATTATTTAAATAAAATTCGTGATAACTATCAACAATTTCGAAATTTTTGTGTAATATTAAAACGATAATTTTAGAAGGTAGTTGAAAAATAATTTTTGGCAACACGTGTTCATTAGATACAGTATATATAGACTCTACAATCCACTTCAACATTTTTTTTTAAATCAATTTAATTAAAAATCTTTTTTGACTCAATTGTCATTCCATTTGTTTAACGATTTTATATAATAGTATAACAAATAAAATTTTGTTTTGATTAAAGATATTTACAGAAATTTGTAAATGTGATTAGCAATGGTACAGAACTGGAGCAATTATATTCAGATTTAAATACATTTTTCGTATAAACACACGCAGCGTAAATAATTGTCAATTAAATAGACGTTGAATCGATACTTTTATTTTTATTTTTCTTTTAAATTATAATATTCACAACATAAATTTAGTAAATTAAAATGAATCATCATTACTATAATAATAGTATATTCATATAATAATAGTATATTCACATAATACTAGTATATTCATAAATTTCCACGACTTTACGAAAAGTTTTCTGGAACTTGAATAAAAGCATAAAGTTTAGAAACCTCTCTCAGTCGAAAATAAAAGGTAACATTTGTATTACTATTATATGTTCATAATTTTATATTTTATGCACATTTACCCTATATTTTATGTATGTTATGCACAATTTCGTAATATATATAATTTATTTTCTCCGCCTATCGCTACTATAAATTCCCACCTTCCGATAAATAACATTCTACACCTATTCCCCATGAATCCTATAATCACTACGGTGATTTAATCGTAGCAAAGTGGATTTATCAAAAATAAGTGAATAGTTTTTTCCCCTTCGATAAATTTTTTTTTTTTTTTACGAATAGATAACACCTAATCTACTTTTGCACAATTTGTATAAAATTTCGTATAAAACTTTTTTAATATTGAGTTAAAAAATCTTGGAAATTAAAACTTGTATAGTATATTATTTGTGGTAAATATTTGTATTAAAATTCGAAATAAATATTTAGCATAAATATTTTCTATTTACCTCATATAGTCGGAAATATTTTGTGTAAAAGTGTAATTTACTATTTAGACCTGGGTAAAGGAATTGTAAAATTTTCTGCTTTCATGGTAATTAATTGTAAATTTAAATTAAAACTATGGTCATTTTGATTTTTTTTCTCGTTATTAACTATAAAATTCTTTTTTTTATTATTTCGTAATTAGTTAGTAACCCTTGATTACATTTGCAATATTCTTTCATTTTGCAAGACAATTCTATTTTTCTTTGTTAAAAAAAAGGCTCGCTTATAATAATCCACCTTTATTAAAATAAGTGTACCATATTATTTTTAATTATTAATATTCCACCTATCGAACTCACATCCCTCAGCCTATATCGAACTTAAACAATACCACGACCCTACCCGACTACAAATTGCCCGTAGTTGAGTTTGACCTTGTGAATCCCTACCGCATGAATGCAGAAATATTTGTATGGAATTTCCGTTTAGTGACCTTGCTTTTGCTTGTTAATTATATTATTTTTTGTTTGGTCGCATCTTCAATACCACTTAACAAAATTTCCCAGTCTTCTTAAATAATAGTAATTTCAGAAGTTGTACGAACAAAAAGATTATCATCGTGTTTGTTGTTAAATATCTTAAATTAATAACGTTGGTCTGGATTTATTTTTATCTATTTAAAGAAAAAACTACTAGAAATATTTCTTGTTTTTTATTTATGTCGAAATCATAAGAAAGTAAAAATTTTATTTTTCCCTCGTAAAATGATTTTTCTTTAAGGAAAACAACTCGAATTTTCTTTCTTAGTATTAGCTTTTTTAATGAACCCCTCCACCCAATATCGTACTCGATCGGAACCCACCATCTACCTTTTTACCCAATATATTCCTGCTTGCATACCGCATACACGCTTACGCTTAGACAATCGTAATACTTCGCTACAACTTTTGTTTGCTTTACACACTGCTTATTAAAAATTTATTTTTGCTATCGTTGCTTGCTTTCGCTTAATCATTTTTTTCGTACTGTATGTAATACTTCATCTGTGATTTTTTTTTTGAGAACTTCATTATTTTTCATTTGCTTTTTTTTTCTTGATCTAAATTAAGTTTTTTTTAATATTTTATTTTTTTTTCTTTTATATACCTTTCGTAATACCAGATCGCACTTTCTAGTGAGCAAGCAAAATTGAGCTAAACTCAGTCATGCTAACTTCGAATTAAAGAAACGTAACGTCCCTTTACCTTCAAATATCGACGGCTGACCAATTGAAACTTGTCGAGGAAGCGATAGTTGCTATAAAAACAGTTTTCGAACTACTTTACTCAACTTGTGGATTAGATTATATATAGTACATTAGGAACCAAAAACGAGATACTGGATCAAGTAGTTAGATATCAGCTTAAATTGATTTTTGGATCTGATGTTGTGCCATGGTTTCCGTGCAATGATGATTAAATCGCACGTAAAGAAAAACCTTATTTATGTCTTAATTCTAACTCGATGCAAGGATATTTGTCCAATGTCGCGAACAAACAAGAGATTGTACGATCTGTATTCGCAATATATGATATAAATACTCTTTCGAATAGCGCGAAATATTTTCAGATTAGTACAGAAGGAATTTACGACGAGATACTTAATCGATTTGTTGAAATCTCGACAAAAGCTCAAAATTACGTTGTTGATACGAGTTGTGAGATTAAAGCAATTGAAAATCATACCGGAGTAACATTTGAACCAAAAACCTGCTGTACAATCTGATAATGTCTCGCAAATACCGATCCACCTAATGGAACCGTATAGATGTATCGCCCCACAACCTACATTTACCCCATAAATACCAACCTACCCTACAGTACAAATTTCGAAACTTTCACAAGCACCAACTTACCCTACCGAATAAACCTCACATCCTTTAAAAGTACAACACACCCCTATCGCACAACCCACACACCCTATATCAATACAATCCTACACTACTATACAAAATCTTCTTACACAAAACCCTAACATACAAACCCCTCTTTGCCCACAACAATGTAACTATTATATACCACAATACAACACAATACCCGACATCCCAACATACAGTATAGCATCAAATACCTACCGCACCGCTATACCATTCCCTAATCTCCACCCATACCAGTATTATTCCCCCATATCTTAAATTACCGGACAACAAAACCCCATCGAATTGCAAAAACGTCTCGAATCGTACCCCGCACAATGATCATTGTCGTCGGTAATCGTCAAACCACCTCCGCTGGATCTAACAGTATCTCCTAACACAGCTGATAAGATGGAGAATGAAAATTTGTCGGTATCCTGAGCGACTTTCGAAATTGATTCTTCTTTGGGATTAGCGACAGCAATTGTATCGGCGTTTACCCCCAAAAATTTTAATTCATTAGGAAAGAGTGAAGAGAAATCGTCGGTTCTCACTTCGGAAGAAACTGCAGTAGAGCATTATTCATTGGCTGTGAACAACTTCGAAGTTCAAAATACAACTGCGTTAAACGAATCTCAGTCGAATCACCTTTCTACACTCTCAGGTTACGGAATCGCAGACGAAGTTACGGAAAATTTCCCAATCATAGCTACCGCGAGTAAATCTGCAACAAACCGTTCGAAAGAACATATAAGGAGTGATCGTAACTCGAATCGGACAAACGTTTGAAAAATTCATCGAAAACTTTGAATAGTGCCCGCAGGTCGGATTGTTTATCGTCGAAATCATATCGGACTTCGAATAATAAGAACTCGAACATAGTAGAATCGAAATTGTCTGAAAGATTCGGAAATCGAAATAGCAACACACCCAACTGTTCACTTTCGGAACAGCGGGTTCGTAGTCCGAAAAATCATCGTACTGTTGATTCATTGACGAATGAATCACTCGAAACCACCAATTGTAAATCGTCGAACAGAACTCGTCAAATCCCGAATGAATCGCGAATGTTAGATCGATTGACATGGAGTCAATCGAATGGAACTTCGAAAACTCTGGAAGTCAAATCCTTTTCCTGGAAATCACAAGCAGAAACATTAATTTCTTACCAAAATCGTAAGAATAATTCGAATTCGTCGAACTCATCGTATATAGGCAAACCAACGTATAGCAAATCTTTATATGCTTGCTGGGCTTGTCACCTTACCGGACACCAGGCAAAGTTCTGCCCTAATAAATCTGGAATTTTATGCTACAAATATGGCCACCTAGGAGTCACAATTCCCAACTGTCCTAACTGCAACCCACTTCGAAATAAAAAGATAGGTCACTCCCCTGTAAGAAAGACCATTGCGGTACCTGTAAACATGAGAACACCGTCGGAAACTCAGCCTTCGCCTCGGAAGCCTGAGCGGGTGCCGGTTCAACGTTTACCGCCTTCGAAGCCTAAAAACAACACCGCTAAATGGAGAAATTCGAAGACAAGCGATCGGGAAAACTTTGCAGAGTCGTCGCGGAAATCAGAGCCCGCATCGGCAGTCACTCGTAATAAAACTGACCGAGTATGTTGGAATTGTAAATGTTCGGGACATTGTTATTGTGCTTGCAAAGAACCACGTGATAAGCGATTTTGTTATCGTTGTGGGAAGAAAGACGTGGACGTTAATACGTGATCTTTTTGTAAGTTTCGCCATCTTTTAAAAGATTCGAAGGCGTCGCTACAAACTTCGCAAAATCTCGTATTGCAGCCGATAACTCACAAATGATTGTCTCAGCCGCGTTAGTAGACCCCGCATTTAAACTATTAGCAGCATCACGGCAATCAGTTATAATAATTTTTTGCGAACATTGACGCATACCGTTTACACCAAAAATATTTCTACCACATATGCCACAAATTTCCCTATCGTAAATGGCAACAATTTTTCCTACCGAAACTACCCTTTAAAAACTGTGATAAAAAATAGATGTAAGACCCTCCTCTAGGCCGTGGGGTCGCGGCTTCGCTTCCGTGGGGGGGGGGGGGTGGGAGGGGAGGTCATCTCCTGTATTAGATAAAAAACAAGATAAGGACGGATTTTGGAAGGATTTCCGGCCTCTTCGATGTTTTGCCAATAACTGCCCCATCGTCTACGAGAGAACACGTTTTTTGACAGATAGATTTTGGGAGTGAATAGAGTCGAGTTAAAGTTAAAGTTATTGTTCTTAGATTTGTTAGATTCAAGTTTATTTGGGAGGGTGTTATAGTTAGCAGGTAATAGAGTTATTAAAGATTTGCGACCGGGAAAACTGAGGAGACCGTGCACGGAACGAGTGATTCAGCGCAAGCATCGTAGACATTTTGAAACTGCGGTGAATTGGACTGTTAATTGTCAAGTGACCCTCGGCATTACTTCAGAGTCGGTGAAATATTTATTATTATTCATAAAATTATTTATAACACTCGTAAATTGCGTTGGTGGTGTGACACCAAGTCCATAAAATCAGTGCGCGGCTCGAAAATTATGATACGAAAATAGTGTGCCGCAAAAACTGTATTGCGTCGATAAAAGGGGATAAATTCGATTACGTCGATAAAGAGAATAATTGAGTGATAAGGGGAGAAAGACGCGAAAGCGGGTTGATTAAGGGTTTATACAAAAATTTATTAGTTCTGGGAAAACGGGGTGATTCGGTCGTATAAGTGGAGTGCGCGGGATTTCGTAGCCATATTTTTGGGAAAGCGACCGTTAACTTTGTAACTTATATCTGTAAATAATTAGTCACCGTTTTTCGAGTATATATATGAATAAAGCCTTGGTACTTAAATTGATTAAATCA
Source organism: Gastracanthus pulcherrimus (assembly GCA_949152435.1). Lineage (NCBI taxonomy): Eukaryota > Metazoa > Arthropoda > Insecta > Hymenoptera > Pteromalidae > Gastracanthus > Gastracanthus pulcherrimus. The sequence continues at coordinate 68,214,875 of OX424574.1, forward strand.
CAGTATCATTATTTAGTAGTAAATAATTCATCCTGATTTCCTGTATCACGGAACCTCCTTGCGGATATACTTCATGCTAGGCAAGCCGCGCTTTACCTAGCGTCTTTTTATTATAGCTAAATTCAGTAAAGTGTAGAGCCAACCCTTGGAGTAAATATTGAAATAATCAATTAACACTAAAGAGACCAAAGTGACACATTAATATTAGGAATATTAGCGAAAAAAAAATTAAATAAATTAGTCATTTCGTGGAAAATTGGCAATTCTTTTTACACAGTACCCAAGCAAGCGACAGTTTAGCTACTTAAAGTGAAAAAAAATTTGTGTATAAAATAATTATTTTAGACAAAGTGGAAAATTTTGTTTTGTTGTGTTTAAGATTTTTTGTGAGGGGACTTAGAAAATTTTCACTTGTGTTAATGGGTTATGAATAGGATTCAGAAAAATGTTCACTTAGGTTACCGGGTTATATATAAAATTTAAAAATTTCGGAATTTTCTTTTTGAAAATTTTTGAAATTTACAAGATTTTCCAAAATTTTTTTTTACAATTTTTTGATTTTTTTTTTTAATTATTGTAATGGTATTTTTGAAAAATTTCAAACATTTTTTTTTAATTTTTTAATTTTGAAAATCTTTTAGAATTTTTGAAAATTTTCAGGAATATTTTTTTGAAAATATTTCAATTTTTAAAAATTTTCCGAATTTTTTTAGGTATTTTTAAAAATTTTCCAGACTTTTTTTTGAAGTTTTTTTTGTATTTTCAAGGCTTACCAAAAATTTATTTTTGATTATTTTCAGTTTATCAAAAATCTTTTTTTTGAGAATTTTTCAATTTTTCAGAATTTTCCAAGGTTTTTCCGCATTCCCACAGCTTCAAGGATCATTGAACACGATAAAACCTACAATAGCGACTCCGAAGGCGACGATACCTACTCCGATACCAGCCACCGCACCACTGTTGGGCAACGGACCTTTTACAACTGTAGAAATGACAGAACCGTCCAGTACCGTTATCGGTCCTGGGACCAGTCAGATGAGTCTGAACCCCCTAGAGATAAACAACCCAACAAGAACGGCACAGGGCCCAGTACAGCAGCGGATATTGGACCGAAATGACAGCATCCAATTAGTAAAGGAAGTCAATCCAACAGACCCAGGAATCGTCACTTCAGGGAATGAGGACCCAACAAATAGCAGTGAGTCGGGAAGTGAGCCAGATGATCACAATCAAGAAGTAAATGCTATTACACCGGTCATAGGACACTACGAACAATTACTGTGGACGTACTAGGAAATGAGCGTCGTACGGCCAAGGACAGTAGATCCACTTCAAGAACTGGTATACGCTCCACAACCTCCGGTAGTTCCACCACCAATGAAAAATCCACATCATTACGTGGAGACTCCAAAATCACAAAGGGGATACCAAGAGAGGAAAGAACGCCCGAGGAATCACGAGCTGGCTGAATTTAGCAGTCCCAAAATTAATAAGTATGATGGACTTGTCGACCAGAAGTCAGAATAGAGAAACCAAGAAGAAAATAACAAAAGCAACCGACATCGAATAGCTCTAACAACAGCGTCTAGGAGTATAAACAGATCAAGATAAAAAATAACCACAAAAAGAAAGAACGGAAACGTAGATGTCCCAGTAGTAGCATTACATGTACCGATAGCAGTATCACATCATCGGATACAGATAGTAACCAGAAGAAGAGAGCAAGAAGACATAGACAAAATCGCAGTAGAAGAGACGCTACATCAAGTAGCGACTCAGAGAAGAATAGGAAACAAAATCGCAGACGATCACGTTCAAACTCAGATAAAGCAGGTAAAAACGTGAAGTCACTGCAGAATTGGAACCTAAAGTTCGGTGGATATGATAAAGAGCAGTAGGAATTCTTGGAGCTATTTCAAGACTGCAGGTCCAGCTCAGCAATGAGCGACAAGGAGCTGTTAAATGCGTTACCCTTGATATTTTCCAGGAATGCCAGTAGATGGTGTCGCTTATAGCGACCGGACTTCGACTAGTGGAAAGACTTCAAGAAGGCGTTCAGATGGCAATATCTAGGCCAGAGAGATGAAGAAGACACGATGGCGGATCTACGCAATCGATCCATGGCGAAAGGAGAAAAGATCGCAAATTACATTTCCTGCGTGAAGTATATCGTCGATCATTTCAAGCGACCCGCGTCCTCGAGATCGGTAATTAAACAAGCATATGCAGGATTGAGGAAAGATTACAGACATTTCACAGTCGTAAAAAAAGTTAAGACGTTGAAATAAATGGAGAAGTTTGGCCGAATTTGGGAAAAGTAAACAGAGTTAGATGGCTGATTTAAAGAGCCACCACCAAAGGAGAAGATGAGCATTTCTGGTGCAGCCTACACGGGATCAATCCCAGTTCGTAAGGCTGCAGCAGTATTCGAAGACTCAAGTACAGAGAGCGACAGCAGTGTTAGCAGCGACAGCATATTAGCGACAATCCAGCCGAAAAAAAAGAGGAATAGAAACAGAAAAGGAACGAAAACCAACCCCAGGCGAATGCAGTAGCCGCCGACAGGAAAAATCAACCGGTCAAGGCCAATGTCCAAGCGACCCCAGCAAAGCTAGCCGTACACAATGTAACTGCAGCAATGACGCACAGTACACCGCTGAACGCTCTGCAGCCGAGTTTTGTGCCGGCATGGCAATGGACTCCTCCCCAGAATATTGGACCCTATCAGGGTAGAGGAGGGGGTGAAAATCAAAAATTCACAGGCAGAGGCGTTTATCATAATAATGATAGACATCCGACCCAAGACCCACCAGTCTATGGCGCCTGCTATACCTGTCAGACGGTTGGTCACAGAGCAAAAGAATGCCCTCAAAGAACGTGCTACCTGTGTAGAGTCAAGGGACATGACGCCAAGGAATTTCCGAACAGACAACCGACATGGCAGGCCGGCCAAATAACCCGGCCGTGGGAAATGGGATGCAGGGGGAGCAGAACATTATTCTACCCCCCCCCCCCCCCACTCCCCACCCCCCAGCAACCACCTGCAGGACAAAATTGGCAGCGATAGAAAACAGCCAGCACAGCGCCTAGTGATCATGCAGGAAAAGAGTTCTAGCGACCCTTCAGAAAGCGAAGACAATCAGAGATCAAGAGCAGAATGAATCGATGATTGTACATGAGTCGAGAAGTGTTAAGTCCATACTAACAGATGGGGATACTCACCAAGTATGGAGTAACACTTCAAACAATATGGAATCAAGGAAAACCACACCGTTAACGACTAAGAGTAAATTAGAGAATAAGATAAGTAAACTGAGTGAAATCGAGAGCGACTATGGAGAAGAGATAGAAATAGAAGAAAACATAGATATTCCAAGAGAGCAGAATAGAGAAAATTAAAGTCGAGAGTGAAAAAGCAGAGAATAAGAAGTTTCAAAAGAGCGACACAGAGAATACTAGAGAAAAGTGCGAAAATAGAGAAAATCTAGAAAAGTAAGAGAGTGAATTAGCAACAATGAGAGAGCAGAGAGGCGACATTGGAGCAAGCGGTCAAGCCAACTCTCAACAGAGCATCCAGTGACTCCTGCGACAGAGTCACATCCTTACCGATTCTTAAATGACCCAATTTAACGGCGCTCAATCTAGAGGCTGACAAGCAGAAGGATTTTGAGCATCTAGCACTCGTGCGAGGTGCGGTTGACCATCTAGAAGGATCACAGGCATATACTCCCCCATTGGCGTTCCTCTCCTCCTCTGTGAAAGACGTAGATGTTTGGTAGCCCACTTCTAGTCTGGGGGTGGGGAGAGTAGCGTAGTACGCATTTTCACAAAGGTCATACTAGGTGGCGAGTCATACGGAGCCCTAAGATGGTGGAGCTAGGTTCTCTCTAGCAGGACCAGCGATAGAAGCTGAATTCAAAGACCGATTGCGACCAACGAACTCTGTTAGAGGAAGTGTATTAGGTGGAACCAAGAAAATATTAGGATATCTGGACATTCACATTGAATTGGATGGCAGATCAAGAAAACTAACGGTAAGAGCAGTAAATCCTTGCGACCACGACATATTATTAGGTCAAGACTTCACCACTCCATTGGAGTTGATGTAAGATCACATAGATGTTCTCGCTGCAGCCACCATTAAACACCGCCCGAGAGGAATGTCACCCAAACTTCTTCAAGTGGAGCACGAAGAAATACGTCTGATGGATACTCAGTTTTGCGCCCAGTATGAACCATCTGTGTTTGGATACTTGGACGATATCATCATAGCGACCGAGACCTTTGAGGAACATACCCAATGGCTAGAGTTGGTCCTCAATAAGCTGGTGAAAGCAGGATTGGTACTCAACCAGAAAAACTGCGATTTCTGCTGCTCAAGAGTGACTTATTTAGGTTTTATGCTGGATAAAGATGAACTGCGACCGGACCTAGAAAAGATATCTCTGGTGACATATTATCCAGCGCCGAAGACTGTTAAGCAGCTGAGGCCTTTTCTGGGAAGGGTACTCGCGATTCATTGAACACGATACATACATAATAATCCCATTATTAAAGCTACTAAGGACAGGGCGGATTCTGAAAGAGCGGTAAATTTTACGTTCGAATATAGTTTGACCCATGCTTTCCAGTGACCTCTAGAGGTCATATAAAGATCGAGAACATTCTTTAGAACTACTGAGCCTAAAATCTTGTCATGGTTTGCGAATATCAAGGTATTGACCTATACAAAACTTATTGGGCATGTATGGAGGGTTTCAAATTATATACAAAGCAAATCAGGCAAAAAATGTACATACCTCATATAACGTTGTGTATGAGGTTCTTAAGTTATGAGGTACTGGACTATGGGGTACCTGGAGTTAAATTTGGTCTGGGTCGTCAGTCTTTTTTCACATAATGTAGGTTTCGGTCTCGACTGTCCCATTCAGAAATAAAGCATGGCTGTTTTGTGAATCCACTTTGTTGGCCTAACAAAATGGTCGTTACTTTTAAATTACCGATCAACTGCCAGCCGTGAATATCATAATTGAATTTATCGATCAGAAAATGAAGATTATGATATTCTTCTTTTAACACATTGGAATGACCGACTGGTATAGGGACATATATTTTGCCATTATGGAGCAAAACAGCTTTTAAACGTCTCGAAATTTGAAGAACCTATAAATAGACGCCAGTCACTAGCTTCATACTTACAAGGGGGGACCGAGCTCTGCGGAACACGGATCCTGTCCAGACTTTTGGAGGGTGCTTCTACCATAAACAAATGAGCTCTATACAGTATTACAATCCCATGGGGCTTCTAAGCCAAGTTGTGGAATATTAAAGTTTAGAAAAATAAGCTATTTTTAATAATTTCACTATTTTAGCATTGAATTCTTGATACACCGTTTAAGAACTATTTATGTAATTACATCAGGTATCATAAGAGAAGGATATATACGTATATTCTTGCTCATAATATTAATAATTTAATATTTTTTAAATGTTTAACATCGTACAAACAAATTCAATTTTAAAAAAATCATTAAAAATACTGTAATACCCGTATGTCATATAATTATTATGCTACAATTATCAACTACATTTTTCAACAAATAAGATTTTGACTAAAGATAAACATTCAGATGACAAATAAACAGTTTTCTATTAGGGACTATAAAAATATTAAAGAAATATAAACATTATGCGAATAAAAGCTTGATACATATAACCACCAATTGATCCTATGTCGCTTTTATTATTTCATATAACTCTCAGCACTTGCACTACTCTAACAATGCTTTTTCAAACTGTAAAGTTATTATTCAACAATAAACAAACACTAATATAAAATACATTATAAAAAATGTCCTAAATGAGGTATCTCGATTTCGGTAGAAGGATCTACGAGTTTAAGGAGCTAGAACCATATATCTTTTAACCTAGATGTTACTAGCTCAGAAATGTCTTTCGATAGTTCTGCGTCTCGAACCCAGTCACTCAGTTCATCTTGTTTAAACATATTAGAATTTGTATGTTGATCATCATCATCCATTTCTTCCGATTCATCCATTAAACGGTCATCCTGTTCATCTCTTGATTCTTCAACTTCCATTATAATATTTCCAGCATCTATATTAGAAGAATCTTCATTAGTCGACATCTCATTTCCACTCATATTATGATCAACGGTGATGCACATAGGACGAATCATAGACTGAACAGATGCATAGGATATAAGAGATATATTTTTACGGTTGTACCCAGATATATTATTTAAGCAAAAATAGCAATTCTTGTTATGATCTGTTGGATTTCGCCAGATCATTGGTGAAGAAAATGTTAATTTTTTATGATAGTAAAGTGGCAATCTACATATAACGCATATAGTTTTCGGAGTCCAAAAATTGTCCATTGTACTAGTTTCAGAGCACATGAGAGGATATTAGAGAATATATAGCGAAAAAATTAAAATACTCACTTAAGATCAAAACTCTTATATGTATAAATAAATAACAAAGTATAACCTTAAAATTGTTGCAATGACAGAAGAGTTCAATTTAAATACATTATAACCTTGAACTTGTATATACAGGCAGAAAAAATATAAATCTAATTACCCCATAACTTAAGAACCTTATTCACAACGTTATATGAGGTATTTACATTTTTGCCTGATTTGCTATATATATATTTTGAAACCCTTCATCCGAGCCCAATAAGTTTTGTATAGGTCAGTATCTCGATCTTCGCAAACCATGACAAGCTATTAGGATCAGTAGTTCTAAAGGAATGTCCCGACCTTTATATGACCTCTACAGGTCAATGGGACCCATGGGTCAAACTATATCTCAACGTAAAATTTCCCGTGCTTTCAGAATCCGAGGTCAAAAAGATGATATCTCTCGAATTAACGAAGTAGACCTTCCAATAAACTTGATCCTGATATGTATATGGCATAAAGACCACGGATTCGCGATAACCGCACCCGAAAACTTATTTTGTACGGGTCATTACCTCGATGTTCGCAAGCCATGACAAGTTACTAGGTTTAATAGTTCTTAAGAATATTTTCGACCTTTATATGACCTCTAGAAGTCACTGGAAACCGAGGGTCAAACTATATTCGAACGTACAATTTCCCGCTCTTTGAAAATCTGAGGTCAAAAAGATGATATCTCTCGAATTAACGAAGTTGGCCTTCAAATGACCTTGATCCTGACGTGTATATGTCATGAGGACCACGGAATCGTGATCAGAGTACCCGAAAACGTTTTTTGTAAGTGTCATTACCTCGATATTCGCAAACCATGACAAGCTACTAGGTTCAAAAGTTCTTAAGAATATTTTCGACCTTTATATGACCTCTAGAAGTCACTGGGAACCGATGATCAAACTATATCCGAACGTACAATTTCCCGCTCTTTCAAAATCCGGAATCAAAAAGATGATATCTCTCGAATTAACGAAGTTGTCCTTCAAATCCTGGTTTCCCGTATCACGGAACCTCCTCGGGGCTAGAGTTTATGCTAGGCTAGCCGCGCTTTACCTGGCGCCTTTTTATTATAACTAAATTTAGTAAATTATAGAGCCAACCCTTGGAGTGAATATTTAAATAATCAATTAACGCTAAAGAGACCAGAGTGACAAAATCCTACCTTACAGTCTATGACTTTTTTTATTTATTGAAATAACTATTTTGACATTAAATAAGTCATTCTACACGAAAATTTATAAAAAAAGTATACTGGCAAATTGTAAATAATTTAAACATATACAACAATTAAAGATATACCTTTCAGAATTGTGTAATTAACCAGACAATTGGTCATGTCTTCACATACAACATTTCTCGAAAAAAAGATATTATTCACACTTAGTCCGTTGATTGTATATCCTGGTTTTGCTGAAAACGAAAAGAAGACACAATGATATCAACTCTTTCTAATAGTCAAATTACTTATAAAACTATAATACTTCCTGGATTTAATCAATTTGTAATACGATAATATATTTCTTGATCCACTGTTTATACTGTCAAGACAAACTATTTTCCTCATAAATGTAAACATGTAATTATCGCTCCATCGGTAAAACAGATATTGTTCTATACAAGACATGCTATACCAGTTATACTGATATTTGAAACGGAACACGCAAGAAACATTAAAACTGTTGTACTAGTAAAATATTAATTTAAGAACTTTAACATTTTTATATTTGAATATATAATGGTTCATAAAATTTTATTCTTAAGTATAAGATACCCTACAAATAATTATATCACAACATTTATTTATAATTTATCATACAAAAAAATCATTAAAATAAGTCGAAAAAAAATTAGTTTCCGTGTAAAACGTTTTACGTTTGAAAGAAAAAGGGTTGAAAAAGGGTTCTACCACTTAAAAAAATCTATTTTGCTACCAATAATCGGTAGTTTCTTGCCTTAACTTATTTAGAGTAAGCCATGTTGACACTTGATTTAGATATACACTCATTTTGTCCTGTGCTAAAGACGACGTATCATCATTCGCGATGATAACAGTGTCGTCAGCATAATACATGATTGTATCCTGTTGAATTTTAACTCTTTGTTGTCTATCAGAGAGATAGCTCGTTAACAGGTTTAAGACACTACCGCGTATACCATATCTCTGTAGCGTTACTAGTAGTATTTTATGATTCACAGTATCAAAAGCTTTGGCCAGGTCTAAAAAGGCTATAATTATATTTTCAGATATTATATTACATTTTTTCAAACAGCAGTATAGTCATAAATAAATGTGTTATAAATTATTTTCTCAAAAAATTTTTGAATGTCATATATAAGCGTTATCGTTCTCAAGACACAGATTAAAAATATGTTAAAGTGGTAGTACTATGTATTCAGAGATTGATTTTATTGTATTAACATTAATATTATCTACCCCTACGTATTTCTTTTTCCATAGAAATTATAATTTTATATATCTCATGGAAATCTGTAGGACTGGGAAAAATTGAATCGTGGTTCCTTGTAGGGAGTTTTAGTTTATCAGTATTTGATTGCACAAATTGTGCACTCCATTTAGCTCCTACTTCACAAGAATAGTTATTCATTGAATTTGCAATATTGGTTTTATTTTATATTTTTTATTATTTTCACATATATGTTCAATCAACTTGCCCTGAATATTAACTAATTTAACCTATTTTTGAGTTAATTATATTCTGCAACTGCCTTGGATTACCACTATTTAATTTTACTTCTTCCCTTCCAAATTTGTATTTCTCAACTTTTATAACTTTATCTAGTATTTTATCATAATTGTTATATTGATTTTTTTAGTTATCCAATTTTTCCTCGGTATTAGGTCTTTGTTTTTTCCCTTTAATTTTGTCTACATAGTGGCCTTTTCAGTAATATTATTTATCATTTGTACTAGTGTGTTTACTGCAAAGTTTGGGTCCTGTATGGACAATATTACGTTCCAGTCTAATTCATTTCTGACAATATTCTTTAGTTTACTACTTTCGATAGAATCAACTTTCATATTATTATTTTTGATAAAAATGTTGTCGATGCAGGTGCATCCTTCATTATCTAATGAGGGCCTCATTATACTCGTACCTATAAAACAGAAAGTATATTTATACTCAAAAAAGTTATTTATACACTCTTGAATAATGTTTTTGTCACTTAAATCTTTTCTATTAAAATTCTCTTCCATAATATCAATGTTAAAATCTCTAACTATACAATGTACAGTACTTACAATTCTCAATCTATCATAAACTTCAGTTTTAGTAGTGTCAAATATATTATCTTTAATATACATCATTACACCATCTGCTTTGTTAATTCTTCTATCATTATAATAATTTTTATATTCGGTTAAACGATAGTATTGTGGATATTGTAAGTTTCAAGTTTCAGTACATATTATATCACAAGGTTTTTTGTGTAGACACTCAATAAATTTTCCGATCTTTCGAAATTCGCATTAAGACTTCTTATATTTATATATAAGGTATACACGTAAAATCAAATTCTATTTACTTTTTAAACTTTTATTATCCATATCTTCTACCTCACATTCACTAGTATAAATGTCTTCGTAATTTAAATTTTGATCCATAGTTATGATGATTTCCTTGTTTAGATCTTTGTTTTGAGGACGTACTTCTTTGTGTTAATCCTTGCTTGTATACAATGTTAGAGTTTATTACGTCGAGCGCTTTCGTGGATACTTTAGATATCTTTGGTGTCACCGACTAATTGTTAAAATTTTCTACCTTACCGAAGTGTATCGGTAAAGTAGGTTTGATTGTATATTCGGTGAAATCTATAAGCCTTTTAATTTTAGCTTGTAGAATTTCGCACTCGTGGCTGTCTGTAGCCATGTGTTCACACTTATATTTTGTTTTGAAGTTTGTGTTACTAAACACCTTATGGTTGTTTCAAAATACTGCACTTTTTAACATTATGTCCAAATCTTTCACAATTTTTACAAGTTTTGGGATAATTGAGGTTGAGAAAAATAAACTGCAGTCCAAAACACATAACTTCACTTTTATACTTACTTATTATCAAACTTAGAAAAGTCTCTTATAAGGTAAGATCGCTCTTCTGGACGTGCTTGTCTTACGAGAGCTCAGCACACAGTGCCTACTCGGCAAATAAGGGGAACGCAGCTCTACTCATCCATGAGTAGTGGGGGTAATAAAGGTGAGTTCTACATTACCGATGCTGGGTATTGCACGTAATATTCTAACACCTCCTCCCGTCAATACTTTAAAATCATTTACAAGACGCTCTTTTTACTTTTGTACATTCTCCCTTCAATTATCAACAATAAAGTATTTAAACTGTATTCAACAACGCATATAAAAATGAATATTTTCCTTCTCAATATCTAGTTCTTTTCTTAGTATCTAATTTTATCCTAATATCTATTTTCTTAAATCTCGTTTCATGTTGTCTTATGTGCTTATTGATCTTTTGAACTAATCCAGTGCACTGTTATAAAGTCTTTCTTTACGCACTGTTTTATGCAATCCTCTCTTACTTCAGTCATGTACCTCAGTTTATTTCCTCCGCTCGTTTTCGCATTAGCTTCTGCTCCTTTGCTATCACACCACAATTTCATTGGATAGAATCTTTTATTCAACATCAGATTAAGTGATTGCTCAGCGCCATCATTTCTTGACAAGCTTCATTCATTGTGAGATACTCTGCTTGGCAAGTTGATAAGGCCACATACGACTGTTTATGCGTTCTCTATGCTACTGTATCACCATATAGTACGAGTAGCATGATGTAGCTGCAAGTTGTCAGTGAAACTTTGCAATCAGCAAAACTTGCATCTGAGAACCCTCTTAAGTCATCATTTTGTGCTAGGTATGTCAGACCAAACTTTCTCGTTCCTTGTAAATATCTAAATACTCTATTGACTATTCTCCAGTCATATTCAGTTGGATTCACCTGATGTCAGCTCAATACATTTACAGCATATGAGATATCAGGCCTTGTCGCACAAGCTAGATATATCAGACTATCGACTGCTTCTCTATAAGGTGTTATCACTCTCGTTTCAGTCTTACTTAATGCTTCATCATCATTTTCAGTCTCTATTTATTTGCCACTTGTACAGTTTCCATAGAAGTTTTCTGCGAGTGCATATTATCAAACTTGAATTATTTCTGTCTCTCTTGATTTCAATCCCAAGAATCTCTTTGGGTTCACCCATGTCCGTCATTTCGAACTCTCTTAACAATTCGTTTATCGTTTGATCGAGATCGATTTTATAATTACTTGCTATAAGCATATCATCTACATACAAAACCATTAACAAAAACTTTTCATTTTTTCTCCACACAAATAAGCACGGTTCTTTATCATTATTTATCAAGCCTACTTTATTTGCAACTGACGTTAATTTCTCATTCCATTTCTTTGGACTTATGGGTAATCCATACAGTGCTCTTTTTAGTCTACAATTTTACTCTTCTCTCTTTTTCTGTGTGAAATGTGCCTTCTGAAAGATCCATGTAGATTTCTGCATCGATTTCGCTGTTCAAGAATGCCGTCTTTACATTTAATTAACGTATTTCAAGATTTAGTTTGTTTACTATGGCTAGTAAACATCTTACTAGATATAACCTTGAAACTGGGGCGTACGTCTCTCTTAAATCATAGACATTTCAGTCTTTGAATCCTCTTATCATTAATCTAGCCATAAATTCTTCTTTTCCATTTTGATCCATGTTTCTCTCCACGACCCATCTAGAATCTATAATGTTCGCTCTTCTTCCAACTTTTGTTGTGTCTGGTCTTTCTAAGGTTTTCCAAACATCATTCTTTTCCATTGACAATAATTCGCTTCGTATGGCTTTTGGCTTTTTGCCATTCATCTCTCTTTTTGGTTTGCATTGCTACGCTATACGATACTGTATCTTCATTAATCTTAGCTAGCATTACATAGCATATTTCATCTTTAATGTGATCTATTTCTACCTTTGTTTCTTTGTTGTCAGTAACAGTAAATAAGGCTCTGACCACTTCTTCTGTTAAGGCAGGAGAACTTGCGTCAATTATTTATTTTCCTCTCTTTTCGATTAGACTTTTATCAATTAGTTTTCTTGGTCAACCTTTGTCTTAGATTCTCCCTCCGATTTTAATGATTCTTCACTCTTTTCCTCTATTTCATCATTAAAATCTACAAACCAATTTTCTTTATTGATTTGCTTTTCAGTCGTAGGCCAATATTTTATACTCTATTTATTATATAAATCTCCATACACAAGTTTCTCATTGAACCATACATTTCTACTCTCATAATATTTGTCACCTTCAGGATTCAGAAATTGATAACCGGCGGGAGTGTATCCAACTAAAATCATGACTGAATATTTGTAACAGAATATAATATAAATCATAAACAATATTTAAAACTTATTAATTACTTGTATTATACATAAGCAAAGCAAAGTCACGTTCTTTCGAAAGGTTAAATTTCTTCAATTTATAAAAGATATATTATAAAATTGAATATCTAAAACTAAATGCAATGTAACGAAAAACAAAGTCAAAAGAGAGAAATGGAGAGAGAGAGAGAGAGAGAGAGAGAGAGAGAGAGAGAGAGATAGAGAGAGAGAGAGAGAGAGAGAGAGAAGAGAGAGAAGCAGTGTGTTAGAGGCAAGGGACCGGCCGACTGCACGGACAAAGCTAGCAACGAGATGCTAATTGGTACCTACCGCAGCACGCGGATCACTACAAAGTCTCTAAATTAAGTCTAATTGAGTGCTAATGAAACCCCTCCAGATGCACGCGCCCTATGGTGAATGGAAAGGTATAAGGATAGCTACTTAGGTATCAGACCCGAACTGCAGTGGGCTAGATACGTTTACCTATAACTCTTGCTCAGCTCTCGATGTTTCTCAGTTTTCCTTCAGTCATCGCGAGGCACGCGTCGCCGAAATCTCGAGTCAAACTTTAAAAATATTCTACCTGAATACGTAAAGTCGCGTTAGATACTTTCAGGTAGAACGTCGATTGAATTTGATTTTGATTTCATTTAAAGTAAAATTATCTTAATATTTCTATAACGCATTTTACGAGAAGTGACTTCGTCTTCGCTTATAAGAAAATTATTAATGTTTAAACTTTTTTAACCTGTCAAAGTTAAATAAATAAACATTATTTGAAAAACTATAATTTTTTCAAGTTTGAACCGGACCTAGCAACGAGATGCTAATTGGTACCTACCGCAGCACGCGGACCACTACAAAGCCTCGAAATTAAGTCTAATTGAGTGCTAATGAAACCCCTCCAGATGCACGCGCCCTATGGTGAATGGAAGGGTATAAGGATAGCTACTTAGGTATCAGACCCGAACTGCAGTGGGCTAGATACGTTTACCTATAACTCTTGCTCAGCTCTCGATGTTTCTCAGTTTTCCTTCAGTCATCGCGAGGCACGCGTCGCCGAAATCTCGGGTCAAACTTTAAAAATATTCTACCTGAATACGTAAAGTCGCGTTAGATACTTTCGAGTAGAACGTCGATTGAATTTGATTTTGATTTCATTTAAAGTAAAATTATCTTAATATTTCTATAACGCATTTTACGAGAAGTGACTTCGTCTTCGCTTCTAAGAAAATTATTAATGTTTAAACTTTTTTAACCTGTCAAAGTTAAATAAATAAACATTATTTGTAAAACTATAATTTTTTCAAGTGTGAACCGGACCTTGTATTCCAGAACATCAGTGCAAACAAATTTGTGTCTAAACGAAAATAATAAGATAATTCAAATCATAACTAAAATCCGTGCTTAAATCAGAAATAACTTTAATTTTGTTTAAATAATTAGTGTTTCCAAGTTATCTATTTTTCACAATTTATAATTAATATTTTACTTTGCTAATAATTATATTTTACTTCAAATCTTTGTATACTAATTTTCAAATCGATGCATAAATATAAGACCAGACATTTTAAGCCCTTGATCTTAAGCATACTATCCTCGTACGGTGGCTTAAAACTAGGATAAAGCGCCGAATATTGAAGAGCTTACGTTGGTAGAAACGTTGACGAGTTCTTAACGATAGCATTGCGATTTTCGTTCAAATTCGCTAATTTATCCTTAAGGAACTAGCTAGTTTAAGCACTATCGGACGACGTCTGCTACCTAACGACTTGCTAACGACTCGTTAATTTTAAATATTCTATTTCAAGCGAATTTAATAAGCTTAATACGTTTTAGTCAATTTTTACATTAATTTAATTAAAAACAATAAATATTTTCAGATATATAATGACTATTTTATGAAACAAGAGATTAATATTGCTATTTAAATTGTTTCATTATGAGGTTATATTTTAGTATACTCTCAATTTAAAATTTTATGTTTATAAACATAGTATGAATATCATTTCCTTTTAGATTATGTAATATATGCATACATATTTTTATTTTTTATTGAAATTTTTACAAGACTAAGCACTGAAAAGTTTTCATTTATAATGCAATTCAGACAAGCTGTTGCATACAGTAATAGAGACAGAAGGACTATAGTCGAATTTATAATATGACGTCAACAGTAAATACTCATAACAGGAAGACGAGATACTAAGTATCATGTAATTACCTACAAAAGTTGAAAATAAAAATTAAAACGTTTTGACTAAAGGGTTACAAGGACTAGAAACACGTACACATACGAGGGTAGTTCAATAAGTCTTTAGAATGACCAACAGATGGCGCGCGAATCGCTCCAAATCATCTGTTTTCAGTCAGCACCACTCCCGACTAGATATATGGTGCAGTCACAGTCCACATCTTCTGAGTTTACGTGTTTTTATAACCAATTGAAAAAAAAAAAAATTGCTTGTTAAGAAAAATGGAAAAAAACGAGTTCAGAGTGGTAATTAAACATTTTCATTTAAAGGGTTTAACTCCATATGAGATAAAAAATGAATTGGACTCAGTTCATGGCACATCTGCCCCTGCCTTAGCAACGGTTTATAACTGGGTAAATGAATTTAAGCGTGGTCGTACATCAATAAGTGACGAACCACGTTCAGGAAGGCCCGTAGAAGCAACTACTCCCGAAATCATCAATAAAATCCACGATATGGTGTTGAAGGATAGAAGATTAAAAGTGCGTGAGTTAGCTGAGGCCACAAGGATATCTATAGATGCAGTTGTTTCAATTCTACATGAAAAATTAGGCATGAAAAAGCTATCGGCAAGATGGGTGCCGCGTTTGCTCTCAGCTGAGAATAAACGCAATAGAGTGGTCGCCTCTGAGGCTCTTTTGGCGCGCATAAGTCGGAATCCTGAGGAATTTTTTCGTCGATTTGTGACTGTGGATGAAACATGGATACACCACTACACTCCTGAGACAAAGGAACAATCCAAACAGTGGATTTCCACAGGCGAACCAGCTCCAAAGAAGGCAAAGACCGTAAAGTCAGCTGGTAAGATTATGGCTACAGTTTTTTGGGATGCACGTGGAATTATACTTATTGACTACTTGGAAAAGGGTAAAACAATTACTGGTGAGTATTATACATCATTATTAGAGCAGCTGAAAGAAGAAATTAAAAAAAAACGACCACATTTGGCGAGAAAAAAAATTCTCTTTCATCACGACAACGCCCGAGTTCACACATGCTTCGTTTCAATGGCTAAAATTGAAGAACTAAAATTCGAATTGGTCGAATACCCACCGTATTCACCAGATTTAGCCCCCAGTGACTTTTTCTTATTTCCAAACTTGAAAAAATGGCTCGGTGGACAGAGATTTACGGACAACGAAGACGTCATTGCATCTGTAAGTGCTTATTTTGAGGAACTTCCGAAAACGCACTTTTCTGAAGGATTAAAAAAACTTAAAAAGCGATTGACCAAGTGTATAGAGCTCCAAGGAGATTATGTTGAAAAATAAAAAAAATTTACCCAAAAAAAATTGTTTTTATACTTTATTCTAAAGACTTATTGAACTACCCTCGTACATATGAGAGAGAGACGGAAAAGATAATATTACTTACACTAAAAGCTATCACGTACACAGACGGCGATAGATACACTTTCACATATCGGTTAGAAAGATAAAGAAGCGCAGGGGTTTGCATAAAAGTTTCCGAAATAGCCTGCTGTCCAAAAACATCTTCGAGATTGTCAAAATAGACAATGGATAACCTCGTAACGCGCGCAGATGTCAGTGTTGAAATATGCACATGTGCATGCAGCCGATGCAGCTGACGCGGGTAATGCGGTGCGACTATAGCTCCTCGCCGCGGACGCTGCCTATAAATCCGCCGCTTTTACCACTTGTCGGATCCTTAACGAGTTTTTTCTTTAATTACTACTTAAGAAATAGCTAACGAAATCGGCTATGCACTAGTGAACTGACCATTCGAACAAGTCAATTTTCTACCATGGTATATGCGTTCAAACAACAAGAAATTCGCCGTGAGAATCTCTACAAGAGATACCTAACTTCAACCCTCGATCGTTGAGTAATCCGATTGAGAAGAGAAGACACTGTGCTTCTACCGTAAACTAAACGTGACATTATTGAGTGTTATTTCTCTTGCTGTTATGCTTCTCGTTATATATTTCGGTTCTTTGTCATTTTCATTTTTTCATCTCTCGTTAAGTTTACAAAAATTCTGTTCTTTTCTCTCTTTTCATCACTCATACCTGCATTCTCATTATCTGTCTGAAATTCTATTATCTAGTATGGTCTGCCATAAATTCTACAAATAAAAATTTCATGAGATATTTTATCAAATATATTTATCCTTTAATCATCCAGATAGACAGCTAGAACTATTTCAACAAACATTCAATGATAATAAATTTTCAGCTAGTTTTTCTGCACATATTACATTATTTATTTCAAGGGAATTTTCATTATCTAGCTTCGCTCTTACCGTTTCCGCTCCCTTCGTTTTTAAGTCAGAGGAAGGATCGTTCTTTGCTCATCTTATTTTGTCACAACTTTTCGGACTATTAGAGTGGTGTAACATCACTCTAGCGGCCCGAAAAAATGCCTAATTTGTACGATTTTTTACAAGAGTAAGAAAGAAGAGGTCAAATTTATTTTTTGAGGGTTTACTATACATATATTGAGGTACAAAAATGTATTTTTTTTACATTTAAATACAAAATGGCGGCTATACAGCGAATCTCGTGTGAAGCCTTTTTCAATTTTTTTTTAATTCAAGCAAATAACGACTTCCTTTAAAAATATATATATTTAATACAAAAGAAATTTTATTTGCTATAATGACCTATTACCTGTATTCTAATAAATGATTATTTAAATTAAATTATTAATTATTTAATACTAAATAATTTTTTTTCAGTTTAAGTAAATAATTACATTAATTAAACAAATACTATTTTGCTTCAAACAATAATTGTGCTTTGAACTAAATTAATTTTTCTTTGCCACTATTAAAAAACAACATTTTTTTAAATTAATTAAAGTCTGTTTGATTTTAGTAATTTTTTTTCAGTGCAGTAATGGATATATAATTATAGTTACATAGGAAGCTAAGGCAAATCGGAATGCAAGGCAAAATGGAGTACAAGCTTTATTTCGTGTTGGTGTGTTACGTCTAAATGATATACACTTTAAACGCATCAAATTATTTTAAAATTTTCTTAATTGAGTAATGATATACTTTCTTTTGTAAACTTAACGTACGCAATCGAGTGACGTATCTACGCAAAAAGCGCTAAGTTTGACAAAAGGAATGCAATTTCGAAGTACAGGCGCGCATCAGTTATAAATCAGGGGATGTAAAATTGCATCATAAGCATTTCATAATTGTTAAATAATGTTTCCTTTAAATGTAAAATATTATATATTTTTAATCAATAAGAAAGACTTTATAAAAGAAAATGAGTGCATAATTAAGGCAGTTCGTTCGTAAGGCCCACAGTAGGCTGTTTCGTTGCTTACCTAAATACACCGTCGATTATAAATTTATAAAATATCTATTAAAAGTTAAATCTATTTTTATCAATCTTTCTACAGAAAATCGATCTTACAAATATATAACTTATATTAGAAAAATTCTTAAGTATTTTACGAATCAATTGCACAACGATTTAATAGTTTCAATTCATAAAAATTAATAAATAAATAAGTGTTAGTTATTAATATTAATAAATCATTAATAAAATTCTTATTAAAAGTCATTCAAATATACTATATTTTATTTAATTTTCATAAAGTCATTTGAATTATATTACTCAGGAAAAAGCTTTTGCTTCGAATTTTTAAATATTAAACATTCAAATAAACAAAGCTATTATTCAATAATCACCGGATGAAAGGTATTTTATATACAATTAAACAATAACATACTACAATAATAAACATTAATAAGATTTGAAACAAGTATAGGACATTCAGAAAGACATTTAAACATCTCGTATTTGTTTCGGCATACGAGAACAAGTACAAGGTGTTGGAACGTAGAAGTCAGATATCAGTGTAACCTGACACCTTCTTACTATCGCGCATTCTTTAACCCCCCTGCGCAGGAGTTATCGTGCCAGAAATATCTTTCAAATGCAGTAATTTTTCAAAGCAAGTCTAAAACGTAGAGGGGAATGATTTTAAAGCTTTTGGGGTCGCTGATTACGAATCTGCAGTCAGAATTACGATATTCAAAATGGCGGATCCAATATGGCTGCTACATACTAAATTCTTGTATATTACGATTTTTTTAAAGAAAATAACCATACATGGGTTTTTGGGGTCGCTAATTACGAATCTGCAGTCAGAATGCGCCATTTTGAATTCTGAAATTCTGACTGCAAATAAGTAGTCAGCGACCACGAAAACCCATGTAAGGTTATTTTCTTCAAAGACACTTGTAATGTCCAGATATTGCGTATGTGGCGGCCACATTGGATCCGCATTTTGAATATCAAAATTCTGACAGCACATTCATAATCAGCAACCTCGAAAACCCATGTATGGTTATTTTCTTCAAATACACTTGTAATGTCCGGATATTGTGTATGTGGCGGCCATATTGGATCCACCATTTCAAATATAGAAATTCTGACAGCAGATTTGTAATCAGCGATCCCGAAAACCCATGTATGGTTATTTTCTTCAAATAAACTTGTAATGTCCGGATATTGTGTATGTGGCGGCCATATTGGATCCGCCATTTCGAATATTGAAATTCTGATAGCAGATTCGTAATCAGCGACCCCGCAAACCCATGTATGGTTATTTTCTTTGAAAACAATCGTATTAATTTACGATTGTTTTAGATATTATTAAATAATATACAGGAATTTTGTATGTAGCGGCCATACTGGATCTGCCATTTTGAATTTTGAAATTTTAATAATAGATATAATATTGATAATGTTAAAAGCTTATTTACGTTCATATTTTTAGAAAATATTCTTATAATTCTCGGGAATAATTTTAACAGCCGCCATATTGGATCCGCCATTTTGAATTTTGAAATTATAACTGCAGAATCGTAATAAGCGACCTTCAAAACCCCCGAGTAAGAGTTTTCAAGCTATTTTGAGCTATTTTAAGCAATTTACGAAAGATTTTACAATTGCATACAATAAGTATAAAAAAACGTAATTTTCTTATTTTTCAGTTTATAATAATTTTATAATAACATTCAAAATCGTATTTCAAACTCCAGCTATCTTATTACATATATTCTAGGCTTTCATTTGCGGGGTCGTTGATGTCTTATAGTTATTTTGTTCAAAAGTTATGATAAAAAATGTTTGGACGAGTATACTCGTCCTCCTGCATACGGGAACAACTTCATTTGGACGAGTATACTCGGCTCTCTGCGCAGGGGGGTTAATTCTGGTTTTTCTTCTCTGTTTTGATTCATATTCTGTACATTAGTTACTTGAAAAAATTAAGCAAAACCACCTTTGGAATTTATTTATTTTCTTTATTTTACAAAATATTATACTAGTAATAATATTAAAGTAATATAATCGAAAAATAAAATAAAATATTTGGGAAATTTTTTTTTTAAATACTATTGTATACAATTTATATGATAAATTATGATAAAATTAAATGAGTGATACAGATCCTACTTCAAATACAAAACCATATGAAGACAAACGCTTAACAAAGAGTCAATTTGCGTCAAATCCATAACTTAAAAATAGTATAGTTGATCCAATTAAAAGAAGTCCAAATTTAGGTCACCCACCGAATAAAAAATCAGCAGGGACTAACAATAATTCAAATTTAAATAGCATACCAGAAAGGAATGAAATTTTTTTAGCAGAGGCAGGAAAAAGTGCTTAACAAAACTTAGGGGTTAATCCAAACCGAACAGTAAATAATTATCTAAAAAATTTAAATTTAAGTCCATCAAAGAGAAATGTTAATAACAGTGATGTTGAAGATTCAGATACCTTTAAGAAATTTATTTTTATCCCATCAAATTACGAGTTTGATTTAAACGCTGCTTTCAAATGTGGTAGACAAGACAATTATTCGGATATAGACGGCATTCCAAATGAACAAAGCTCGATATTGGGTACATATAAAGATATACATAATAAAAGGGATAGCGCTTGAAGGTTTTCAACTAGCATTAATTTAAATATTACACAAGATAATAGCAGAATTTTAATAGATTTTAAGAGTCCACCAGTAGTCGCGGTGCCGGGGAGACCAAAGGTCGTCTGATCCAGAAATCCAGTTAACAGAAATGTTAAGGAGTCAAAAGATAGTTTTTAACCTCTAGAATTCAACTCTCATGTCTAGTACCTGGCTTTGGACCGGAAATATGTTTATTTAAGCCAAATGTAACCTCAAAATAGCTTGTTTTTACATTTCTTGAAATAACTCAGAAAATTTGAATATTATAAAAAAAAGACACTAATAAAGATGTCTAGAATTAAATTTTGAATAGGCCTAATACTTTTTGAAAGTTATAAATCAATTTTAATAGTTGAAAATGCCCGTCGAAGGGTAAATTTTGAAAAATGTTTGAGCCTAAAAAGAATATGTTAAAAAATTTTGAATGCTACTAATAATTTATTTAGGGATTCCAATAGGTGTGCCTAAAAAGATGCCCCTAGTCCAATTTCCAAATTTCAAAATGGCACCCTATTGCAATGTTTCTTATGCAACACTTCGAATTCGCTGTTTTTAATGCAAATACCCGCCAAATAAAGGTTTTAATGTGTAAGGCATGCAAAATTACAAACTTTTTGTTTGAAAATTTTCCCCTTGTTTTAAGGAAAAATGCGAAAATGGATTTTCGTAAGGGGCGTTATCTTCGTAGCTTGTAATATTTAAGTTGTAACACCACATTTTGTGTGGGTTATACAAACTTTCAGTCTATCGAACGAGCTGCTCAGTGCAAGTCCGATGCCGGACAGAACTGGCCTATACAACTAATAGCACACTACTCACCGATTACACTCACTATACACATACACACACATACACACACACACACACACACACACACACACACACACACACACACACACACACACATACTATTTTCTTCGACGACACACAGCAAGCGAGCTCTCCAACACCTTGAAGCAGCTAAAGATGACGCACAGCTGTCATCCCATATAGCCTCGCATAGGCTGGAGCTGGCTGGTCTCGTCTGGGGTGCGCTGAGCGTCTACTGGTGTCTCCTCTCCTTGTTGCTGTCCTTTCAAACCAACCTAAGAACACATACATAAAGAGTAAAATTTAAGAAAATAAGCAAAATGATATTAGAATAATACCCCACCTGATTTTATGCCTTGAAAGGCATGAATGGGTCCACCTTGGGCGGAGCAACTGCTTCTCTAGGTACTTTGGAGACCTGCAGCATACACCCTAGAAAACATAAAGCTGAGTTAGCCTGCAGCAGATACGCACATCAAACTGGAACTCTCTTACCTGGTTTGGAGTGTTTGTACAGGCAGTGTGGTCTCTCAAGTGCAGTAACGTAGCTCAGCTCATAGCCCGCTCCTTCATAACAGCAGCAGGAGCTCTAGCCTCCGAAGCACTCACCAGTCACCTAGAAGCAACCTAGCATTAGCAAGGGGATATGACAGTGATATACAAAACACTAATTTCACCTGATAGCAGTGACAGTTGAAGAATGCAGTGTAGTAAGCTGCAAGTAAATATAACCTCGTCGAGGTTAACCGTGCCTACTGCTCCTGCTGCAAGTACGCAGTCCTAGGCCTTGCAGTTCTCGTCTTCATGCCCCTTCATCGACACAGTTGTACAGATGCACCTCTTGCTGCATCCCTTGTCGTACTTCCTCGTCCTGGCCACTCGACCTTCCTCGTCCTCCCGAACACCGTCTGCAAGCCGTCGACTGCGTGCCACATAGCGTGACGTCATCGAGAGCAGACACACCCCTTTCTTCCTTCTTGCTTCTCTTTCTTCCTCACCAGACCCATGCGCTGCGCCCTTAACCGGGCTCGGTACGCACTACTGAAATCCAAGTGTAGCGCCGTGGGGACGAAGCGATAACTCGCTCACTTCATACTGAGTCGCATTCGTAGACACTTAGGTTTTATACTTGCTCCGTGCGAAAACATTAGAATCAACTTGCTCCGCTCGCGAATCTATAACCTCTTCTGTACCTCGACAATATCGTCGACCTCGTACCGTGTGTGCCGACCAACTTGTATCTTCGAAGAAGGCCACACCGGATTTGAAAAGAGTAAGTTGCACAGAATATTATTGTGCTTAACAGGTATATATATATATATATATATATATATATCTATCTTCTATCTTCTATATATAAAAATACTTGTCCTGACTGACTGACTGACTGATTCATCAATGCCCAGCCAAAACCACTCATCCGATTAACTTGAAAATTTGTGAGTACCTTCTACCCACATAGTAGGTGCTCACTAAGAAACGGTTTTTTGAAATTCCACCCCCAGGGGATGGAAAGGGTTAAAATGTGTTTTTTCGATTTTTTACTATATTTCTGCGGGAAAAGGAGATTTCGAGACGGTTCTCGTGGCAAAAAGTCTGGAATAACATCAGGAAAAAAGCAATTTCTGGGTTTTTCGGAATTTCACCCCCAGGGGGTGAAATGCGTCAAATGTGCATTTTTTCCAGCTATACTATATTTATGTGGGGGAACGAGATTTCAGGATGGTTCTTGCGGCATCATATCTGGTACGACATTAGGAAAAAAACAATTCGAAAAAATCACACCCTCCGTGCGTGCAAACGGTTGAAACGCTTCTTCCATTTCTTACTAAATTTTCGCAGAGAAAAAAATTTTCGCAGAGAAAAAAATTTCAGTATAACAGAACGAGACTGTTTCCGTGTCGTAACTTTCGAAATGATAATACGAAGGGAACGTGCAGTGTTAATATCTCTCATGAATTTTAAAGTATGTAATACCGATAAAGAGCCGCTAGATGGCTACGCTGAGCTTCAACCACAAGAGAAATAATCGAGTCTCATTATATATAGAGGCGATGAAGCCTTGAAAAGGCATTAGGAGTCTGAGAACTCTAGCCTATTGTGAGTAATATCACGGTTTTCCTGCGTTGTCACGATGATTGCGGAAATATTGAGCATAAATGGCGTTATGACGCCACATAAAGTAGTTCCCATGTTGGCGGATGGTGTTTGCCTCTTCAATGCATTATCTTTTCATCTGTACGACACTCAAGTTTTGTCTCGGGAGATTCGTATTCAGATTGTAGATCATATTGTTAACAATTGGCAATATTTTTCGATCATGTCTCATGATGATATAGGAAATAATTATAGAAATTCTGAGTAATACTCGATCGATATGTTAAAATATTCCACTTATGGAAGTTTATGCGAGTTAGTAGCTGCTGCACAAATATTTGGTTTCACTTTTGAGGTATATCGCAATGGACATCTGTATGAAAGATTCGGTGTAGAAGTAAGTCCCATTAAGAGACTTCGTTTCACATTAGACTTATCAAACGGACATTTTGATGTTTATTTACCTTGCAATGACGCTACAACTGTTCAAAATATTTCTGATAAAATACCGAGTCCCGCAAAGCGTATGGAAATTTCTGATCCAATATCCAGTTCTGCTAAGCGTAATAAGAAACGTCGTGCAAGATTCACAAATAACGTAAGGAAAAATTAACTCAAAAGAACCGCTAAAAAATATCAGATGAATCATACGGAAGTTCATAGAGTCGCTGCTTCTTCTTATCAGCATAATCATCCGGAAGCTCATAGAGCCGCTGCTTCTTCTTACCAGCAAAATCATCCGGAAGCTCATAGAGCCGCTGCTTCTTCTTAACAGCAAAATCATCCGGAAGTTCATAGAGCCGCTGTTAGTGTTTATGAACAAAGCCGTCCAGGATTACGCTCAGAAAGGCGCTTACTTCCATGGAAGATTAAAGCTCTTTCCGGAATGAAATACGATCCAGAGATATCATATGAAACCGATAAAACTGTATCCATCGGCACTATGAGTCACAAATGCAAACACTGTGGCGCTTTAAAGTATAAAACTGAGCCACCCGGAATGTGCTGCAGTGCCGGCAAAGTGCAACTGCCACCTACTTTGCGTCTTCCCGGCTCTCACCCGGACCATGTACATTTCATGGACAGGATTAGAAAATATAATAGCTGTTTCCAAATGACATCTTTCGGAGCCAAACAAATCAAGGAACATGGATTTATGCCTACTTTCAAAGTACAAGGTCAAGTGTATCATTTAATTGGTGGTCTTCAACCTTTGCCCCAACAAAATCCTCAATTTCTACAGATTTATTTTGTTGGAGAGGATGAAAGAGAGGTACGTATAAGATCTGGTCACATCCCTGACGTACGCCAGGATCTGGTAAAACAACTGCAGACGATGTTGCATCGTTATAACTCCTACATAAAGGATTTGAAGACTACTCTCGAAAAAATACCTCAAAATTGTAAAAACTTCGAAGTTGTAATTCATGCTGATAGGAAACCAGCCAATGCTCATCGTGGCCGATATAATGCTCCAGCAGCAAGTGAAGTTGCATTGGTCATAGTTGGGCAGCAGTTTGAAAAAAGGGATATTGTATTACAAAGTCATGATGATAAGTTACAAATAATAAACGAAGTGCATCGTTCGTATGATGCCTTACAGTATCCTTTACTGTTTTGCCGGGGTGATGACGGTTACTCTGTAGATGTTTATCAGATCGATCCAAAAACAAATTTACCTCTAAAAAAAACAATATCTGCAATGAATTTCTATTCATACCGCATCATGATCCGAGAAACAGAGATCAACCATTTACTGTACTGTCGATCTCTCTTTAATCAATTCTTAGTAAATATATACGCGAAAATTGAAACAGAACGATTAAACTTTATTCGGAACAACCAGACGCAACTTAGAGTAGACAATTATATGCACCTAAAAGATGCTATTGGAAGACAAGATACCGATGTCGCCGAACTAGGTCAGATGATAGTGCTTCCATCGTCTTTTACTGGATCACCACGGTATATGCATGAAAAGGCCCAGGATACTATGACGTACGTCCGCAATTTTGGTCGTGCGGACTTATTTATAACATTTACGTGTAATCCCCGACGGAGCGACATTACAGAAGCATTACTACATGGCCAAAAGTCTTACGACCGGCATGATATCATAGCTAGGGTCTTCCACTTGAAAGTGAAATCGCTTATAGCATTATTAACGAAGGGTGAATTATTTGGAGAAATGAAATGTTACATGTATTCTGTTGAATGGCAGAAGCGAGGTTTACCTCACATACATATTTTATTGTGGCTTAAACTACGTTTCACTCCAGATCAGATAGATGATGTTATTAGCGCAGAAATACCAGACCCAGCCGAAGATCCTCTTCTTTATGAAATCGTCAAGGCCAACATGATCCACGGACCTTGCGGTAGCTTAAATAACAGGTCGCCTTGCATGAAAGAAGGTTGTTGCAGCAAAAAATTTCCTAAATAATTTCTGCAAGAAACTCAAACAGGAGATGATGGATACCCAAAATATCGACGTAGGAAACCGGAAGATGGTGGTTTTATTGTTGAAATCAATGGCATCACCATTGATAACCGCTGGGTCGTACCATACAATCCTGCTCTTTCGCGGATTTTTAAAGCTCATATCAATGTGGAATCCTGCAACTCTGTTAAATCGATAAAGTATGTTTGTAAATATATCACCAAAGGCAGTGATCAGGCTGTATTCGCTATAGAAGATAAAAAAGACGAAGTTAAAATTTATGAAAGTGGTCGATATATCAGTAGTTCCGAGGCAGTATGGAGAATCTTAAGTTTCCCTATTCATGAAAGATTTCCAACAGTCTTTCACCTCGCTGTTCATTTAGAAAATGGTCAACGCGTCTACTTCGATTAAAAAGATTCTAATCGCTTGAGGAATATCATAAATCATCCTCCTAAAACTACACTTCTTGCATTTTTTGAATTATGCCAGGTAGATAGTTTTGCAAGAACGCTTCTTTAGGTTGAAGTTCCATCTTATTACACATGGAAGAAAAATAAATTTGAAAGAAGAAAACGTGGGGATGATCTCACTGGCTGGCCTGAAGTAAAGAAAGATACGGCTCTAGGTAGAGTATATACCACCCACCCTAATAACTCTGAGTGTTATTATCTACGCCTTTTGCTTCACGAAGTTCGAGGTCCAAAATCTTTTTTGGAATTGAAAACTTTTGATTGCATTGTACAACCTACATTTCAGGCAGCGTGTAAAGCCTTAGGTTTATTAGAAGACGAAAAGCACTGGGATGCAACTTTGGAAGAAGCAGTACTTTGTGACTCTGCACTCAGATTGCGAAATTTGTTTGCGGTTATGTTATTATTTTGTCATTTATCTGATGCTTCAAGTCTTTGGGAAAAGTACAAAGATCATCTTTCAGAAGATATTCGGCGTGAAATGGAAGCTCACTTACAAGATGGGATCATCAACTCAATGTTGAGTAAAATTTATAATAAATGCTTAGTTTGTCTGGAAGATAGTTTGTTGTCAATGGGTGGTCAATGTCTGCAGCAATATGGTCTGCCTCAGCCATCTAGAGATGAGTTATCTCTACAAAACAGAGACTATATTCGGGAAATCAGTTACGATACGAATGCTCTGGAACAAATTATAACTGATAGCGAAATTTTACTGAAGGATAAACAGTCTCACGTTTATAGAATAATTTTAGAAAGCGTCGAGAAAAGTAGCGGTCAAATGTTTTTCCTTGATGCTTCTGGAGGAACCGGTAAAACATTCCTCATTAATCTTTTACTTTCGAAAATAAGAAAACACAACCGTATAGCCTTAGCTGTTGCTTCTTCAGGAATTGCAGCTACATTGCTGCAAGGAGGTAAAACGGCTCATTCTACTTTTAAATTACCTTTGAACTTAAATAAACTCCAGACACCAATTTGTAACATTTCAAAACAGTCTAATATGGCACAAGTTTTGAAAGAGTGTAAGTTAATAGTTTGGGATGAATGCACAATGGCCCATAAAGGTGGATTTGAGGCTCTCAATAGAACATTGCAAGATATAAGGGGAAATGATAGATTGGTGGGGGGAGTCACCATTCTATTAGCTGGAGATTTCCGGAAAATATTGCCTGTTGTACCTAGAGGTACACGTGCGGATGAAGTGAATTCTTGCATAAAGAAGTCATATTTATGGCCTCACATTCAAAAACTTTCTCTGCACACAAATATGAGAGTTTATTTAAATAATGATGAATCTGCCGGAATTTTCGCAGAAACACTACTCCAAATAGGCAACGGAACTTTCCCGTCCGTAGAAGATGAGATTGTTATTCCATCAAATTTATGTACGGTAGTCACCACATTATCAGAACTTATTTCCAAGATATATCCTGATGTGAATAACATAAAAGATAAACCCATAGATTTGTTGTGCGAGTGAGCTATTTTAACGCCAAAAAATGATAAAGCAGCTACCATTAATGATCTACTCTTGAATGCTTTTGAAGAACAGATTGCTTAATATAAATCATTTGATTCTGTTATTGAAACCGATGATGCTGTCCACTACCCTGTTGAATTTTTAAATAGTTTGATTTCACCCGGGTTTCCACCTTATAGATTGAACCTCAAAGTTGGAGCGCCTATAATGTTGCTGAGAAATCTTTGTCCTCCTAAATTGTGTAACGGAACTAGACTACAAATAAAAACTCTTCGTAAAAATGTTATAGAAGCTACAATAGTCACTGGAAGTGCTCGCGGGGAATCAGTTCTTATTCCGCGAATACCTTTAATCCCATCAGACTATCCGTTTGAGTTTAAGATTAATACAGTTTCCAATCAAGTTGTGCTTTGCCATGACCATCTACAAATCTCAAGGGCAGTCATTGAAAATGGCTGGCATCGACTTGATAGAAAACTGTTTCTCTCACGGACAGTTTTATGTGGGATGTTCTAGGGTAGGCTCCGCCAGTAATCTGGTAATATTAGCTCCAAAAGGCAACGTCGCTAACGTAATTTACAGAGAAATTTTAGACTAAGACATTTTTTATTGATTTATTATTACAAATGAAACGGAAAATCATAATTATATGATTGAATGAATTCTATTAACAAATGAATTCCAGACACTCAAATCGCGGGCAAAGCCGCGACGGGGGACGCTAGTTTATTATAAAAATACTTATACTTAGACAAAACCCAAACTCGTTCGCCCTCCATTGAGTAGTAATACACCTCACCACAAAGTTTTAGACGTTAAAAACAATGGCACCCAACTAAATTATTGGAATGAAATTTCGTCAACAATAATTCCAATAATAACACAGGACTACAAAATGATATCGGAAGAGTCCTTCAACCAAACTAACAATAAATGGTCTATATGTTCTCGGGTGCTCTGATCACGAATCCGAGGTTCTTAATACATATACACGTCAGGATCAAGGTCATTTGAAGATCGACTTCTTTAATTAGAAATATATCATCATTTCGACCTCTAATTCTGAAAGAGCGGGAAATTTTACGTTCGGATCTAGTTTGACCCATGGCTCCCAGTGATCTCTAGAAGTCATATAAACGTCTAAAATATTCCTAAGAACTACTGAACCTAGTAGCTTGTCATGGTTTGCGAATATCGAGGTAATGACCAATACAAAAGTTATTGAGCACGTATGGAGGGTTTCAAAATATATACACATCAAAGCAGGCAAAGAATGTAAATGCCTCATATAACGTTGTGTATAAGGTTAAGTTATAGGCTACTTAGATTTATTTTGTTTTTCTGCCTTTGTATAAAATTTCAAGGTTATAAGGTATTTCAATAGAAATCTTCTGTCTTTGTTACGATTTTAAGGTTATTTTTCGTTTATTTATACATATACGGGTTTTTATGTTATGTGAATATTTAGATTTTTTCGCTATATATTCTCTAAAGTCTTCTTATATCTTCTCAAACTAAGAAATTTTGTTTTATGGTTCAGTCCTCTTTTTGTCCTCTCTTAGTCCTCGTTTGTCCTCCGTATTTTATACACGAGAGAACTTAAGTTCGCAGCCTCGTGGAAAGGAAAAGCTACGCTCTCAATAACAAAAATTCATGAATGACGTGTTTGTTTACTGGCGAAAGAACTAGTTAGAGATTTTCATTTATGTGGAATAGTAGCATCTCTCTTGAGAGACCAGCAATAGTCCGACATCATATTTATGTCCCAATAACCTTGGTATTTTTTTTCGTCATCCTTTAAGTCTTGGTGAAATATCTCACCCTGTTCCTCGCTGATGTCTCCCAATTTTTTAGGGAAGTAATTAATATGAGAGTGAAGAAAATGGATTTTTAAATTCATTAGATATCCTATTTCTCTAAAATTGCTTAACATTCTATTCACAATATTTTTTAAATCAGCATCTTTATTATTTCCTAGAAATTTTTGTTGAACTTCTCTGAATCTTTATCATACCGCTCGCTCCTTATTTAGCATTCCCCTTTCGAATTCTTCATCCTTTAACAGGTCCCTTATATGTGGGCCGTCGAAGACTCCTTTACTGATCTTAGCTTCAGAAAGTTTTAGAAACTTCTCGAAGATGTACATAAAGGCACGACTTCCTTCTGGTAAGTTCTTCATTGCTTTGATCAACTGTTTAACCAAACCTAGCTTAATATGTAGAGGTGGAAGGATGACTTTATGTACAGGGATAAGTCTTTCGTGTATAATATTCTTAGTACCTGGAGTTAAATTTGGTCTGAGTGGCTAGTTTTTCTTCACATAATGTTGGGTTCGGTCTCGACTATCCTATTCACAAATAAAGCATGGATGTTTTGTGAATCCACTTTGTTTGCCTGATAAATTTTTCGTTATTTTTAAATCTCCGATCAACTGCCAGCCGTGAATATCATAATTCAGTTTCTCAAACAGAAAATGAAGATTAATATATTCTTTCTTTAATACAATGGAATAGAGCAAAACAGCTTTTAAACTTCTTGTCGAAGAATCTATAAATAGACGCCAGTCACTAGCTTCATACTTAACGCACTTGTATTCATTTATTAGTCCTTCAACAGCGTTGCAAAATACTAAATTTAATTCTTTTGAAAAAAATGTCCTAATTGAGTGATCTCGATTTGGGTAGAAGGATCTACGAGTTTCAGGAGCTAGAACCCTGTATCTTTTAACCTAGATGTTACTAGTTCGGAAATTTCTTTCGATAGTTCTGCGTCTCGAACCAAGTCACTCAGTTCATCTTGAGTAAACACATTAGAATTTGTATGTTGATCATCATCATCCATTACTTCCGATTCATCCATTAAACGGTCATCATGTTCGTCTCTTGATTGTTCAACTTGCATTTCAATATTTCCAGCATCTGTATTAGAAGAACCTTTATTAGTCGACATCTTATTTTCTCTCATATTATGATCGACCGTGATGCGCACAGGAAGAGTCACAGACTAAACAGATGCATAGGATATAAGAGGTATGTTTTTGCGGCTGTACCCAGATGTATTAGTTAAGTAAAAATAGCAATCCGTGTTATGATCTGCCGTATTTCGCCAGATCATTGGTGAAGAAAATCTTAGTTTTTTATGATAGTAAAGTTGCAATCTACATTTAATGCATATAGTTTTCGGAGTCCAAAAATTGTCCATTTCACTAGTATCTAAACTGAAGACATTTCTGTAATTTTCTTTTAATTTATCTGAGTGTGATAAAAGGAACTACGTCTGCTGAATATATCTTGTGTTGACCCCCAGGGCTCCTCCACGCGGTGACGGCGGGCAACGGGTCACTGGCGTTATATGAGGTATTTACATTTTTGCCTGCTTTGCTGTGTATAAATTTTGAAACCCTCCATACGTGCCCAATAACATTAGTATAGGTCATTACCTCTATATTCGCAAAACAATGACAAACTACAAGGTTCAGTAGTTCTAAAGAATGTTCTCGACCTTTATATGACCTCTAAAGGTCACTGGGAACCGTGAGTCAAACTATATCCGAACGTAAAATTTCCCGCACTTCAGAATTCCAGATCAATAAGATGATATCTCCCGAATTATAATAAGTTTACCTTCAAATAACCTTGATCCTGACGTTTATATGTCATAAGGACCACGGATTCGTGATCAGCGCTCCTGAAAACGTATTTTGTAAGGGTCATTACCTCTATATTCGCAAACCATGACAAGCTACTAGGTTCAGTAATTCTAAATAATGTTCTCGACCTTTATATGACCTCTAAAGGTCACTGGGAACCGTGAGTCAAACTATATCCGAACGTAGAATTTCTCGCGCTTTCAGAATCCGAGGTCAAAAGAATGATATCTCTCGAATTAACGAAGTTGACCTTCAAATGACCTTGATCCTAGCATGTTCTTGAGAAAATACGTCTACATTTATCAAGGCAAAAAGAAAAATCATAGAGGACTTGGTTATAAAAAATTAGGATATTTGCTCATTAGGAGGGGAAAAACTAGATTTCTGTAATATAGAAGAGCAGGAAATGAATTTGATGATTATAAACCAGTATACGTCAAACAATTTCCTTTGCCGTATAAACTAAAAGAAATAGCTATTGAAAAAAAAAACAAAAAAATTAATAAACAATAATCTTGTTAGGCCTTCAAAAAGTCCTTATAGTGCTCTGACTTTCCTCGTCAGTAAGAAGCCAGGAAATGATGGAAAAATTATGGCGTTTAGTAATTGACTATAGGAAGTTAAACGAAAAAACAATACCAGATACATTTTTATTACCTAATATAATCGAAATGTTAAGAAAAGATACATCAATAGATATGGCTTCAGGCTTCCATCAGATAAAAATGAACTCATCCAATATTCATAAAACAGCTTTTAGAGTACCTTCGTTAGGAGGTCTAATAGCAGATAAAATTTGTTATGTTTCTATCGACTGTATTATAATTTTTGGAAATACAATAGAGTAACACAACAAAAGATTTAATTTAGTTGCAGGAAGACTCAGAAATGGCGGGATTATAATTAGAATCACGTAAATGTAAATTTATACAGAGAGAAATCATATCTTTAGGCTACGTTTTGAGTGAAGATGATCTTAAAACCGGTCTGAAAAAAGTAGAAGCTATTAAGAAATTCCCAATTCCCAAAAATGTTAAAAATATTCGAGAATTTTTTGGACGTACAGGTTACTATCGATGAATGCATAAATAACTTTGTAAATATACCTAAACAACTTACAAAATTGTTACAGAAAGATATAAAATTTTCGTGGGACGCTGAAAAACAGGAAGCTTTTAACAAGTTAGTTGAAGTACTATGTACAGCTCCTGTATTAGAATTTCTTGACATGGAAAAACCTTTCGTAATTACGTCAGATGCGAGCCAGGCAGCTTTAAGTGCCGTTTTGTCTGAACAGAATAAACCAGTCACCTAGGCCTCTAGAGTTTTGAAAACTGCAGAGAAAAATTATCACACATTTGAAAAAGAAGCCCTAGCTATAATGTGTGCTGTAAAAACCTTTGGAAATTACATATATGGAAATAAATTCACAATAGTAACAAACTATAAACCTTTACTGTCATTAAAGTCAGCCGATAATAATATTATGACGCATTATCAAGAAATCCGATAGTGTATATTCAGATAAATGTAATTACTAGAGCTTAAGAAGATAAAGAATTCGGTTTAATAAATATTCCAAAAACAGTACTAATAAATGCCATGAAAATCCGAAAGATAAATGATGAACATATTCGTGTAAAAGAAAAGAAAAGAAAACCAATAAGAAAAAAATATCAATAATTAATTTCGGAAATGATAATAGAAATTTAGAGAATATCATACATGTACACAAACCACGAAATATTATTTTTTTAAATAATTGTACTCAATTTCAAAAAAATAATGTTGTGTATTTAATTACTGTGCAAAGAAAGTCTTTTGATAGAAATACTGATAAGTTAATCGAAAATAAAAAAATAATTTGGAATGATCATTTAAGCAAAAATGAGATTGATGTTGTAAATTTTGAAAGTAAGAAATTGTTTGTACTATGTTTTGATACAGGAGAATCAGTAATAAAAGTAAAAGAAAATTTATAAAAAGTTTTTGAATTGTTAAAAGAAATAAGGTTGCAAAAAAGTATTTTACTTTTAGTATTTCTAAAAATTTAATAATTAATAATATAAATTGGAATAAAATTGAAGAAATAATAATTAAGATATTTAAGGACATACAAATCAAAGTAACTATCTGTTTAAATATTGCAGAATATGTAGAAATGGGAGACAGAGATAGAATAATTAAATTAAACCATTCTACAAGTATAGGAGGAAATTCAGGTTTTAACGGAACGTATAATCGAATAGAAAATAAATATTTTTGGAAAAATTTGAAGCTAGACGTTCAAAATAAAATAAAATCTTGTAAAGTTTGTCAAAGGAATAAATTGAAACGTTTTAAATCAAAACAACATATGGTTATTACAAACACACCTGTAAAAAAATTGGAGAAAATTGCTATATATATAATTGGTACATTAAATTTAACAAAAAATGGTAATAAATATGGTTTGACAATTCAGGATTAAATATCAAAATTTCTAGTTACTATAGCACGTAAAGATAAAAATGCAAAATCACTAGCTGATGCTTTCATAAAAAGATTTATGTACTTCTGTCTCACCTCAATCTAATGGTTCTTTAGAAAGAGCTCATTATCTTTTTTGTGAATATTTGAAAAAAATTTCGACTAAGAAAATTGCATGGGATAGTTTATTAGAACTAGCTCAATTTCATCATAATACATCTATAAATACAAGTAATAAATTTGCTTCTCATGAACTTCTTTTTGCTCCTAGATTACAATCTAGTAACCATGTACAAAAATCTGAACAAATTCCAAATTTTAATAGTTTTATAGAAAACCTAGTTACTAATATGAGAGAAATTTCTGTTTAAAAATTTGATATTATCAAAAGGAAGATCAAACAAATATTTTGATAGATTCATAAATCCTATGGATTTTAAAATAAGTGATAAAGTTTGGTTAGTAAGAGAGGCAAAACCTGGAAAACTGCAAAAAAATCATAATATTAGTCCTTTTGCAATATTAAAAGTTAATGAAAATTGTAACATTGTCATCAACTATAGAGGAAAATTAAAAACAGTTCATGCAAACAAGTAAATTTTATATAAATAACAAAATTAACATATTTTTCTGTTTTTGGAACGTCGAGATCATGCTCATCAAAATACTAATTTTTGTTACATTCTTTGAACTCAAAAAAGCGATAATTGGATATGATTACGGTTCAACAACTACAAATGTTACAACATTCTCTTTATTGGAATCCGTAGAGTGCGATTTTCACAAAACACCACTAACAGTATCAAATGTTATAATAGAATTAATACAAATAGAAGATTTTCGGGACATTCATATAATACTCGTACAATGCAAAATCCAAATTCATTGTACAATTTTTCAATGCGGAATTTTCGGACATCTTATACCTACGGAAAATGCAGAACAAAAATACCTTTACGATATAAGTCATGAACAATATAAAATTATTCACCATAGATGAATATTTAAATATGACAACGGATATACCATAGTAAATATGAAAGTAAATTCATCAGCAACAAGAGGAGTCGACTTGGCGGGCAGTGCAAAAGAAAATTCGTGTTCAGGAATATCCTATTGAGATAATTTTGGTACATGGAATAAAGTTTTCGTCCATAGTATGATTAAAGTAACACTAGTAAAACCAATGCACAAGTAAATTTAAATAATTATAAGTTACGTTTAAGCTCGGGAACAGTTTGTAAATTTTCGGATAAACACTGTATTGATATGAACGGGGAGCATACTTTTTGGGACATCTTACATAGAGAAGAATGTTTTAAAAATTCTTATGATATTTTATTCAAAGGTGTAGCAACTAAACTTTTTAGCCGAGTAAATAATGAAGATATTTATACATTAAGTTCAAATTATATAACTTTTGCTCTATCAGCTAGAGACAAAATTATGCATTGTAGTCGGGAATTTATTCGCACTGAACATCCGAAACTGATGATTTTCGAAAGAAACTTTGAGACAAACGAGTATTATTTTGATTATGATGTTGTTCGATTTAAAAACGCAATAAACCTAGATTTATTTACATATATTAATTCCAAGTTCGTATAGTAGAAAAACATTTAAGGAATCAACTTCATAATTTATATTTAGATTTAATCACACAAAAATGTTAAATTAAAAGAAAAGTCATCCAAAATTTCTTATCCATAGCCACACTTTCCCCAGATATATTTGCTTTCAATATTATGAAAGATTAGCAGGATAAATAGCGTATTTAATACAGTGCTCACCCAAAAACGTAAAATTAATACATTTAAAAGAATGTTATAATTAGCTTCCTGTAATCTCAGGAAACAAAACATGGTTTTTGACTCCAAGAACCGATATTCTTGTCAAATAATGAATTCAGATCAATTGCAATTGAATTGTACCAACTTATTATAAAATATCAGATGAATGGATAAAATTTATCCTTACTCCAAAAAACCAATTGCACCGAATGTCTTTTAGCCAAGTACCAAGATTGGTTGGACATATAAAACCGGGGATTCCTTTGCGACTAGTGGAGTCTACTCTGAAATAGATTTGTATAAATTACAGCAGCAATTCATGTTTCCTTTGGAAAAATCATCACTTCTCAATATCATTGCTATAGAAATAGCAGGACAGGAAAATACACCTGGAAATTCAATAAATAAACTATTCACGGAAAACACGCTAAAAATATAGCAGAAAGAACTTGGAGTATGCTTATAAACAAGTTAATAGCATGCGGATCCGTTTCATTAGTAGTAATAATAATTCTAATTATTCTACATATAATCAAATTAGCCATCGATACTAGGATTAGAGGATACACGTTTCACAAAATTTTTGGCTGTTCAATACACCTGCTTGCATCTGTATTTAGTTATATGGTACATTTGTTAATTTACTTAGCAAAGACAGATTATGAAATAGATGTAAAAATGAAGACAAATGGAAACATCTCAAAATATGAAGAAACTGATCTACAGGAAATTAAAGTGAAGTCGCCAGTTTCTCGCCAAGTACCATTACCAATTTCACATTCAGTAACATTTAAAAAATCAAATGATCTACCAGCATCAAATAAAAAATTACCCTTTCTACTACCCTTTCTACCACCTCCACCTATACCAAATAAACCACCAATCTCAGAACTGTCAAAAACTAAAATAAATCTAGGTACGAGACATTTTCCTTGAACTTTGAATATAGCCTTAAATGTTTGTTTATTTCATGTATGATCTTGGCGGGAAGGAGTACGAATGATAGTCATTTACTCATTTTTATATATTTTTTAGAAAAAGTTTAGAAAGTCATAAATTTATATTTTTTAATTATATTTTTTTTCAATATTTTTTCAATATCCCAGGTGTTACGTCTAAAAGACGTATGCTTTAAACGCATAAAATTATTTTTAAATTTTCTTAATTGAGTAATGACACACTTTCTTTTGTCAAGTTAACTCTTTGCGGGGCGGGTGCCACTATTGTGGCACCATATTTTTGTTCAGTTTTTTGTGCATAACTTAGACAGCTTGAGGTCAATATCGCTCAAATATTTTTCTATATAATCCTAGATACCTGAGGAATAAAATCCTGAGCTTAAATTTACAAATGTTTGTTTATATAATTAGTTATAAACAATTAAAGATGAAAAAATTTCGATTTTTTAGATTAAATTCGTCCAGAGAGTCAGTTTTGGAGGAAATTCTTTGATATTACGTATATAAGGGTTTTTGGGGTCGCTGATTCTGAATCCGGCGTCCGATTTTCGGAGTTCAACATGGCGGATCGAATATGGCGGGTGCACGTACCGAAAAACCCACAAACTCGATGAAGTTGCCTGAAATTACGTATATAAAGGCTTTTAGGGTCGCTGGTTACATTCCTGAAGCCAGATTTTTAAAATTTGAGATTTGCAATTCAACATGGCGGATCCAATATGGCGGCAGGTAAAACCAAAAAAATCTACAAAATTAATATTTTTAGCTAAAATTGCGCATACAGGGGTTTTCGGGGTCGCTGGTTACGAATCTGGCATCAGATTTTCAAAATTCAACATGACCGATCCAATATGGCGGGCGGAAAAAACGAAAAATCCACAGATTTTATATTTTTAGCTAAAATTGCGTATACAGGGGTTCTTGGGGTCGCTGATCACAAATCTAGCATCAGCTTTTCAGAAATCAACATGATCGCTGACAAAACCGCCGAAAAATGCAAAACCT
Organism: Gastracanthus pulcherrimus; assembly: GCA_949152435.1. Lineage (NCBI taxonomy): Eukaryota > Metazoa > Arthropoda > Insecta > Hymenoptera > Pteromalidae > Gastracanthus > Gastracanthus pulcherrimus. The sequence goes on from OX424574.1 coordinate 68,253,156, forward strand.
TGCTGATTTTGGCTACAATTGCGTATATAGAGGTTTTTGCGATCGCTGATTACGAATCCGGTTCCAGGTTATCGAGATTGAAGATGCTGAATTCAAATTGTGGTATGAATCTTCAAAAATAGGTCCTGTCCACGTATGCAGGGGCAGATAAAAAATATTATTTTTGGAGTCGTGTGCTGCTCGCAAGTAATTGTCACATTCTTGAAATATCGGGCAAACATTGAACACACACTCGACCGGTATAATTGTTTGTAGTCATCATATTTTCCGTGTTGGAGATCACGTTTGAGTGGAAGGCTAATGGATAAATCATATTTGTATATTTCTGTATAGTTTGGTACCAGATTTCCTAATTGATCATTTTGACAATTTATAGGCCTTGGGCTTCTGCGACTAGACAGGTGATATTTTCTGTAGTTATATTATCCGCGTTAGAGCTCATGTTTGATTGGCAGGCTAACGGATACGTGCTACTTATATATCTCTGTATCGTTTGTTATTACATTCTCTGATTGGTCAGTTTTACAATTTATCTTAGTAATTTCGAAGAAGGCAAAATGAGTGATTCAGAAACAGAATATGAGGAAGCTGAAATTCCATCTGACAACGAATCTGTAGATGGAAATGATATTAGTGACGATGAAAGTTTTGATAGGAATGTTGAATCCAAAAGTCATTCTTCCAACTATTCTCGTGTATTCGAGAGCGATGGAGGTCCATTAGGTGGGATTTGGTCTAATAAAAGTATGCCTCATAGTGATTTACCTTTTACAAATGATGTTGGACCAAAAAATATTCCAGGTGATGTAAAAACTCCTGGAGATGTTTTCTTGATGCTTTTATCTGAAAAAAATATCGAACTAATGGTTCAACAAACTAATCTTTATAGTCAACAAAATAAAAATAAGAACGAAGATTCGGTAACAGCAGAAGAGATAAAGAAATTTCTTATATGGGTCTGAAAAGGTCACCATCATATAGCGATTACTGATCCTTGTACGTCTGCGTTGTCAAAGGTGCAGAGAAGACAAAAAGATGGTTCTTTGAAAACTGTAACTTACCCGCAAATGGCCAAAGATTATAACCCTTACATGGGATACGTTGATAAGTCAGACATGATGAAATCATTTTATGAAATTTCCAGAAAGAGCAAAAAATGGTGGCACCGTTTATTCTGGCACTTCATCGACGTGACTTTGGTCAACTCTTTCATAATTTTCAAACTGCGCAATCTCAATAGCAATTTTAAATTTAAGGAGTTTCGATTGTAAGTTGTGGATAAACTGACAGGACCAGCTGGCCGACTGAAACGGGTAGGACCCTCTTCCAAAACCCCTACACCAAAAAAAAGTAAAACACCTGATAGTGTTAGAACGTCACAACAGATGCATTTATCTGCCGTTCATGAAGGAGTTCCCAAAAACTGTGAAAATTGTAACACTAAAAAACTTCGGATTCAATCGAAATTTCATTGTACAACCTACAATGTGACATTATGCATCAAAGCAGAAAATAACTGCTTTTTGAAATACCACCAATACACATTTTATTCCACAAACGAAACAATAAAAGCCAGATTTGTGATCAACAACACCAAAAAACCCTGTTTACGTAATTTCAGACAGAAACATCAATATATGAATATTTTGAGGTTTCTTTTAGCCATATTGGATTCGTCTTGTTGAATTCTGAAAAGCTCATACCAGATTCGTAATGAGCGACCTTCAAAATCCCTGTACACGCAATTTTAGCTAAAAATATCAATTTTGTGGATTTTTTTGGTTTTACCGGCCGCTATATTTGATCCGCCATGTAGAATTTTGAAAATCTGATGTCAGATTCGTAATCAGCGACCCCAAAAACCTAGAGAACCAACATCATTTTAGTTGTCGGTATTGGAGAAAAATGTGCCCCTGAAAGGGTTAACATACCCAATCGAGTGACGTATCTGCGAAAAAGAAGCGCAAAGTTTGACAAAAGGAATGCAATTTTGAAATACAGGCGCGCATCAGTTATAAATCGGACGATGTAAAATTGCATCATAAGCGATCCATAATCGTTTGTAATCGAGATATTTGCGGTATTATATGTCTTTTAGAAATAATGTTTCTTTTAAATGTAAAATATTATATATTATAACGGGGTGCTCAATTGTCAATAATAAAGTAATTATTAGCCGAGCTAATAACCTGCTAGCGTGCGCCACACGAAACACGTGTACGCGACTTACCGCAACTTTTACCTTTGAGGTAGCAAGCGGCGAATCGTCGCTGTAGCCTTACCCCGATGCAGCTGTGCAGGCTTGTCTCTCGTATACGCCTAATCCGCGAGAATTCGGCTTCGTGCGTAGTTTTCTCGACGCACTGGTTTTCACGACCTGGAAGGAGCGCGGAAACGCGAAGGATAATTCTTTCACAACACGAGTAGCAATCTAGCCTTGCTTGCCGGCCTAACGCGATGCGAGGAGCAGGCGGGTCCGGGTAAATTATCGACACGATGATTTAATGAAAACAATAAAACTATATTTTAAAAAACCACTAATAAATTCATACAACGACATTAACAATACATACAAATGGACGATAAAATAACAATTCGCGTAGGTTGAGAGTTCCGGGCATCTCAAACTCTTTACGTAACATGTTTAAATTTTTAGGATATATTTATGTTGCAAACAAAAATGTGCCGGTATTTTAGTTGCCCATTAAGTGTACGCGACGTACGCCTTATGAATATACTTAAAAACATGGTTTTACAGAGAATTTGAAATACAAAACTAAAACAAAAGTTGTAGCACATCACATCGTTTCAAAATATTTGCCTATAAATTTTTCAATTAGAACTTGGCATGGATTTTTTTATTTGATATTTTAACAGTTTATGCAAATAAGGTATATCTGTTATATGTACACTCGACGTGGATATCGGACAATCTTATTGGAGTATTTTAAAAACCGTATAAAAAAGTATAAAAAAAACGTTCCATCAGTATATATCCACGTCGAGTATACATCAATAATATGGAAACTTTAAATGACTAGATATAACTTATTAAATATCTACTTTTATGAAAAAAATAAATAATGCCATTAATATTTTTCATTTCTCTACTTAATTCATGTAAAAGATTAAAAAAATTACAAAGAAAAAACTATATACTATGGTCTACAAGAACACACTTTTAATTAAATGTATATCAGTTTTCTTTACTATTAAGGAATGTGAAATACCGATGTCATTGATATTTTTCCGGCATTTCACTTTCACATAAATTTTTCTTGATATTTAACATATATCACTAGAAATTCCCAGTTAAATTTTTTCATTGATTTCATTACTAACTGTAGGAGAAAAACGTGTTAAAAATTTCATAACATATAGTTGAATAGTTGAACATTTTGCAACTCATTGACAATGTGATAATTATAAGTTTTTTTTTTTTTAAATAAAGATATATGAAAAGATAGATACTTTATTTTTGAGTGATAAAAAAAAGAAATACAATATCTAGTAAAAGAAGTAAGACTGGAGATGAATGACTACTGCAAACTTTTTGATCACTCAAAATAAAGATCCATCTATCTATTTATCATTAATATTCTAGAGATTCCTAGTTATAAATACATTTGAATGCTTATTTAGAAATTTCTAGTATTAATACGGAGGATATACAATAGCGTTTTTCGAGATTTTATTTTAATACAAGAAAAATATGGTGAGTTAAGGGCTAACGCCACTTTGGTTCTTTAAAAAATGAGCGTTTTTACGTAATTTTTTGTGAGGAAACGAGAAAGCTTACAGGAAATTCATTAATAAGGGGTTGCAGTACATGTTTTAAGGTTGTAAAAAAAATTTTTATTGGCACTTTAATACAAAATATTGGCTGTAATGTGGAAAGTCCGAAAATTTTTTTTTCGAGATAGCTTCACGTTGGGGCATTTAACTGTAACAATTTTTAACTTGAAACACAAAATCAAAGTTTTTTGAAAATTTGACATAAAAATACATAAGGTGACGTAGGACTTTTTTGAAATATTGATTTTTGACAAAATGACACTGTTTTGAAAAAAAATGCGATTTTCACCAAAAATTTAGCGATAAATTGTTTATAAAAAAAATAAACATGATATCAAAAATCCCCTACATCATCTTATGAGGAATGTTATTAGGAAGTTATAGCTCAAATTTCAAGTCAACCTGATTAAGAATAAGGACGAAACCCTCCTCGAGGTTTTGAAAAATGTTGATTCGAGAAAAACGCATTTGAAGTTTTGAAAGCGATAAAAGTATAGAAATTTTCACTGTACCTTCAATCTGCGATGCTTGCTCCATACTTGAGACCAGGTGCATATCAATTCTAGGAACCTTAAGCATCATTTAAGCCAAAAAAAATCGATTTTTTGTCTATCGTCTATACTTAAAATAGACTTCAAGTGACGTAAATCACCTGCAATAAATTCGTTTAAATTTATTAGTAAAATAATGCATTATTCAGACTTTACTTTAAATACTTTTTTATATCCTTACATTTGATAATAGTTCTGCAGAATTCATTTCAAAACCAAAATTATTAAAAATTTGAGTCACAAAATTTTTTAAAAAATTCCGAATAAGGATAAAAATTTGATGTACAGAAAATAATTCTGATGACAGAGCCGGACTTTATTGTCTACGAAATTAAGATCGCAAATTTTTAATTTTTTTATCCCAAATCATTAAAAAGATTTTATATTAAACACATTATTATTATAATACAATTTTTTAGTAACTTTTTAAAAAAAATTTAAGCTATAAAAGTTACAAGTGTTTCGTTATCGCTTTGAATGTAACTTTTAACAGCTTATAACTTCCATAATTTTAAGTTTAAGAAAAAATGACAATACTATAAAATAGTAATTTCATCCCTTATTCCCATTTTCAGACAAATTTCTCAGATAATCATTTTTCAAAATTTATTTAAAAAACTTGTCACTTTTATTGCTATAAAAAGTGTGCAATTAGATAGACTGTGTTAATTATTTTTCCCATGTTTGATATATTGTAATGTATTAAGAAGTGCCCTAAAACATATTTTTAATTATTTGAACAAAAAAAAAGAATTTTTCAGTTCATACTCTCCTACATGCAAGTTCATATATGATCATATACGATTATATATGACCATATATGAGTATATATGAACGGTAGTCATGCGCACAAATATTCGTTAAATGTGATATTTGTAAATAGCAAAAGTTGCTCAGTGGTTAGGTTATGGCTCAGAAATCTGAAGATCCGAGGTTCAATTCCCACCTCGGGAATTTTTTTCATTTAATTTCATAAAAATATGCCTTACAATTTTCATATATGATCATATGTGATTACATCTGTTATAACTCGGATATGCTCATATATGATCATATATGAACCCTTCATACATGATCATATATGAACATGTATGAACTATTGTTATCCGGGAATATGTTTATTATATACATGTCTGTATCAATGTGTGTATGTGTCAGTGTGTGCGTGTGCGCGCGTGTGTGTGAGTGTGTGTGTGTGTATGTGCGTCCGCGCATGCGTGCGTGCGTGCGTGTGTGCTTGAGTGTGTGCATGTGTGCTTGCGTGCGTGCATGCTAACGTGCGTGCGTGTGTGTGCATGGACGTGGATCATCATTACTCTGCATATACATGGTAAAACTTAATGTTTCAGAGCTCATTTTTATTGTTTTTCTTAAAGGAAGGCGGCACAATAATTTTTTTATTCTTTTTTGATTTGTTTTTATCTTTTTAGGGGTTTTTCGATTTTTGAGTTTTAGTTTTTCGAGTTTTTTGATACCTTAGAAATAATGTTATCGATTGAGTTATAAAGCATTTTAAATAGCTAAAAACCACCTATATTTCATCACCTACAATTTTCGTTTTTATAACATTTTAAACCAATTTTTGTAATATTTCTTTATTCTCCTTGATTTCGAACGCAGATCACATGCATTTTATTTGATCATTAAAAGGTTTAAGAGCTAGTAAAATATACAGCATTCCTTTTAAATCAGAATCAAAAGATGCGATATAGTCCAGTAATTTGACTCGCAAAGATTAATCTATTTATTTTCCTACTTTAAAATCTTTTGAGCGAGTAATAAATTTATTTCCTAGAGTAGATAGGCTGTAGGCATACTGGATCTTGCGGGTTCTGGCTCACCCCCTCCCCTCTTAAAGGGATCCATTATCCATAGTGTGTATAAGCCCTATCCCTGTATTGTTCCCTGTTCTAATTTTTCAGCTTTTTATTGTATGTTTTAAGCCCCTGCCCTCGATTTACCCCTCTCAAAGTGACCCAGCTTCCGTCGTGTGTATAAGGCCTGGTCTATCCCTTCTCCAATTTTTACGGATTTGTATTGTGTGTGTGTTTTAAGCCCCGCCTCTGAACTATCCCCTCTTAAAGAGATATAGAATCCGTATCTGATTTTTTTTAACCCCACTCTGCAGGCCCGAATACGTTGGCGTTTTACTCCCACTTGGTTTTGAAAATCCATTAGCTATTTTTTTTAGAAGAGAGGGATAGGAGCAGCCTTTTTGCTCCTCTTTTCGAAGAAACAGATGGCATGCGTAGGAAATAGAAAGTAGCCGAAAATGAATGAAAAGAAACGGTCAGCCTTTCTTCCCTCTGGTTTTAAAAATAGATAGAACGTTGCTTCCTGACTTTGCAAGCAATAAACGTCTTCGTCACAGGTATGTGCTGTAGGTGCGCGCAGGAAGCAGGAAAATTTCATCAGTAAACTGCCTTCGAGAAACGCTTACGGTGTGCAGGCATTCGAAAATTTATTTTTCTTCAGGCTGATACGCTGCCAGTTTTTTCCGCTAGAAATGAATTTATTACAGTAAGACATAGCGCAAGTTTGAAGGTCCTCGCGCAGGTGGTAGTAAATTACTTTACAGCAATAAACTACCTTTTGAGAAAGGCATACTGCGCGCATGGATTTGAAAAATTTATTTTCGAGCCAAAAAGCTGTCAGTTTTTCTCCGCAATAAATGCTATATTAGAGTAAGGCTTAGTACGCGTTGAAGATCCTTACGCAGGTAGAATTAAATTGCCCCATAAATAATCGACCTTAAGCGAAACTCTCACTGCGCACAGACATACGAAAATTTATTTTTCTTCAGGCTGATACGCTGCCAGATTTTTTCGCTAGAAACAAATTTATTACAGTAAAGCTTGGTACACGTTGAAGTTTCTCGCGTAGGTGGTAGTAAATTGTTTCCATCAATAAATAACCTTTGAGAAAGGCTTACTACTTGCAAGTACTAGTAAATTTTCTTTTCTGGCCGATACGCTGTCAGTCTTTTGCTACAAAAGTTTTATTACAGTAAGGCATGGTGTGCATTGAAGAGCCTCGTGCTTCGATTTCCAGTAATTATCGCTGTGTTAGTGACAATAAGACGCCAGCTTCTAGAGATGCACTTTCTCACCATCAAGATTGTAAAAACTTTCACGAAAAAAATGTGTAGGCGTGGATGTGATCGACAGGGACGTGGTTCTTAAAATAATTCTGGGAGGAAAATTTCTGTAAGGCAGGCGTTTTTATAAATTAAGGGAGGAGAATTTTTTAACCAATCGCAGAATTTCTTGAAAAAGTGAAAGAAAGGGTAAGCTCTTCTGTGGATATAAATACTAGGGCGCAAACTAGGGTCAGTCAGAAAATTTTCACATTTCAAAAAATACATCAATTTCCAGCTCAAGTTCCAGCTCGAGCTCACGTTCAAGGGCCAGCTTAAAGGCGGCAAAAGAAAAAAGTATTCACGACGTTGGTCGTATATCAAAAATTACATCGCCGAGCAGCAGCAGCAACAGCAACAACGAGTAAAAGAGGAAAGATGATGGTAACTTTTTTTTTTCATTTTTATGCTAAACTTAAATAATAAATAATAATTTTTTTCAAATAATAATCCAATAATTTGTTTTTTCTTTTCTTTTATAGATGAAGCAGAAAACTAGCCGAGGCCGAAAACGCCTTCCACGCCACCCAATTTGCGTAAGCTGAAGTCGCCTTCCAGGTCTACAAATGTTGGTAAGCAAGACATTTATTTTAAACTTGATTATTTTTTAATATTTATATTATATTATATTTTACAACTTTTTTTCGCAATTTTTATTTTTTTCAGAACAAGTGAAGGATGCTAAAGTTTCGCTTCAAAGTAAGCTGCAAGCGAAACCCGATTGGCTACGAATGAATAGCCGAGTGCAGGATAAACCAGCTCAACCAAAGATAGCAGCAGCAGTAGCAGCAGCAGCACCGCCACCATCGCCTCCACCATCACCACCACCACGATCATCATTAGCAAAACCTCGCATTTTAGAAGATGTTACATTCATTGATTAAGTATTAATTATTATGTAATAATATATATATATATATATATATATATATGTGTGTGTGTGTGTGTGTGTGTGTGTATATATGTATGTAAAAAAATAATTATTTTATTATATATTAATTTTAATTTAATAAGTTTTTTCTTAATATAATGTAAAATATTTTTTCAAATTGTTTTCTTTTATTCCCCTTGACATTCCCTCCATTTTCCGTCGTTTTCCTTATAAGGTAAATGTAAGAAAACTTCAAAGCACTATAATTCTGTGTAAATACAATGAATGTTCATTTTTTCTTTTCTTTTTTTTAAATGAAAGACGGCTGATAAATATTTAGTGGGAAGCCCTTTAAAAAGTTAACTAGAATAGTCCAAAAAAATAGTGTTTTTGCACATTGATATTGTATATTGTCTTTCTGATAAACAATACTTTATGCTTTAACAATCATATTCTATGGATAGATTTATAATAAAGTTTGTTTTCTCGGTCTTGTAAAATATCCGCAGTAACACCCACATATACGCTATGGTTGCTACAGATTTTTATCTATTATATTTTAATTTTAATTTGATATTTTGTGAAAGAATAATATCGTACAATCATTTTTCTTTTAATTTTTTTTAATTCAATCGTCAAGCTTCTCTTTTGTTTTTACAGAATATTAATAAAAATTTATTTCCAATATCAGCAGAAGCATGTATTCCGTTTAGAAATGATATCTACTTCATTTTTTGGTTGGTTCAAACGGAAGAAAATTCATCCCTTCCTAAGAAAATCTCCCTAACCTTCATTTTATCCTCGGTCAGATGTTTGAATTTTCTGCCTCTACTTACGTCGACATTGTCTACAAAAATAGAAGCAGTTTCTTGGACAAGCACACTTGGTCTATCACGGTCAACGAGTTTTAGTCTTGACTATCGTGCACATTTGCCAAGTGCTATTCTAGTGCTATTACAGTGAGAAAAAAGCAGATATGGCATCCGTCGATCTTTTTGAACGCCTTGTTAAGGTTCATCGTGATGCTTTACAAAGTATAAATGATTTAAGTAATAACGATATTCATTATTGGTTGGACATGTGTAATTCCACCATAAAAGAATTAAATGAAAAAATTTCAAAATCTAAACTTACAAGAGGAGAGAAACAGAAATGTCAAACTTGCATGAATCGTCTTTCGTGTGTGCAAGTTGAATTTGACCAACATCTTAAACGAGGAGGTAATCTACAATCTGAGAAAACAGAAGCTAGTGTAGAGTGGCGAGATGTGCAGTCGGCTTTCCAAAATCGAATCAAGACTGGCGTAGTTGTAAATATAAAACAAATGGACATTCTGAGTTTCTTAAGTGATGCACAAAAGCTCTTCAAAGTAAAGGCACGAGCATGTTTATAAAAATACAATGCTGTGAAAATAAATTCAGATTTTATCTCGGAATTTTCTATGCAGAAGAATGGAGAGGAAACAACAGATATTAAATATTTCACGAGTGAAAGTGCTACAGTATACATGTCAACAGATTTAGAGGAATGGTTTAAAGACTATATCAAAGAGCTCATTTTTACACAACTAGAAGAATTTCAGGAAAAGGATTCCGGCTGGACATTGAAGAGTATTAAAAGTTTGTGTATGAATATTAAAAAATATTCTCCATTCAAGGGCAGTTCTTTCATTTCTCTTCCAAAGTTTATAGAAAACATAAAAGCATGTGTTAATGTTCATAACAATTACAATTAGTGTTTCAAGTATGCTATTCTTTCAGCATTATACTCCAACAAAAATAATTCCAACAGAGTTAATCAATATCGTTTACATGAGAACAAGTTTATCTTTAGTGATATACAGTTCCCAGTAAAACTGAAAGATATTTCAAACTTCGAAAAATTGAATAATATTTCAGTAAATGTATACATGCTCAGAAAGTATGATTCAAAGTTTAAAGTATCGCCTTGTCACGTTACGTCAGAAAAGACGGCTCAACAAGTAAATCTACCAGAAGAGGAAGATCAACATGTAAATCTACCAGAAAATAATGATCAACCTGAAAAGAAGTGTAGACATGTAAATCTACTCATCATTCAAGATTTTTACATTGATGAGCATGAAGAAAATAATTTTGCTGATGGTGATGAGAGCATACCTAAATACCATTACGTTTGGATCAAAAGCATGTCTCGTCTTCTGAGTTCTCAACTGCTAAAACTAATAAAAAATCATCCCACTGTGAAAGGTGTTTACAAGTTTTCTATAATGAAAAAAGAATCGAAATTCATGAAAATCATTGCAAAATATAAATAATTGTCGAATCAATCTGCCAGAGACAAAGAATAACATTCTCAAATTAGAAGATTACAAAAAGAGAGAAAAAGTTCCTTTCGTTATTTATGATGATTTTGAATGTTTATCGAAGCCTACTGAGAATGAGAATGCTTTTAAACTTCATGAAGCATACATCATAGGTTACTACACAAGATGCAGCTTTGATCACAGATCATCTGTCTATAAATCTTACAGACAAAAATTTGGAGATCAAGAAACACCTGCAGAATGGTTTGTTCGAGAACTAAAATCAATAAGTGAGAAGATAGATCATCTCTACAAGAATCCTAAATCAATGAAACTCACTGCTATAGAAGAATTATCTTTCCAGAGGTCAACTATTTGTCATATATGTCGAAACTCAATCCGTGATGAAGAACATGCAGTCCGAGATCATTGTAATTTCACAGGACGGTATGTTACGAGGGTAGTTCAATAAGTCTTTAGAATGACCAACAGATGGCGCGCGAATCGCTCCAAATCATCTGTTTTCAGTCAGCACCACTCCCGACTAGATATATGGTGCAGTCACAGTCCACATCTTCTGAGTTTACGTGTTTTTATAACCAATTGAAAAAAAAATTGCTTGTTAAGAAAAATGGAAAAAAACGAGTTCAGAGCGGTAATTAAACATTTTCATTTAAAGGGTTTAACTCCATACGAGATAAAAAATGAATTGGACTCAGTTCATGGCACATCTGCCCCTGCCTTAGCAACGGTTTATAACTGGGTAAATGAATTTAAGCGTGGTCGTACATCAATAAGTGACGAACCACGTTCAGGAAGGCCCGTAGAAGCAACTAATCCCGAAATCATCAATAAAATCCACGATATGGTGTTGAAGGATAGAAGATTAAAAGTGCGTGAGTTAGCTGAGGCCACAAGGATATCTATAGGTGCAGTTGTTTCAATTCTACATGAAAAATTAGGTATGAAAAAGCTATCGGCAAGATGGGTGCCGCGTTTGCTCTCAGCTGAGAATAAACGCAATAGAGTGGTCGCCTCTGAGTCTCTTTTGGCGCGCATAAGTCGGAATCCTGAGGAATTTTTTCGTCGATTTGTGACTGTGGATGAAACATGGATACACCACTACACTCCTGAGACAAAGGAACAATCCAAACAGTGGATTTCCACAGGCGAACCAGCTCCAAAGAAGGCAAAGACCGTAAAGTCAGCTGGTAAGGTTATGGCTACAGTTTTTTGGGATGCACGTGGAATTATACTTATTGACTACTTGGAAAAGGGTAAAACAATTACTGGTGAGTAGTATGCATCATTATTAGAGCAGCTGAAAGAAGAAATTAAAAAAAAACGACCACATTTGGCGAGAAAAAAAATTCTCTTTCATCACGACAACGCCCGAGTTCACACATGCTTCGTTTCAATGGCTAAAATTGAAGAACTAAAATTCGAATTGGTCGAACACCCACCGTATTCACCAGATTTAGCCCCCAGTGACTTTTTCTTATTTCCAAACTTGAAAAAATGGCTCGGTGGACAGAGATTTACGGACAACGAAGACGTCATTGCCTCTGTAAGTGCTTATTTTGAGGAACTTCCGAAAACGCACTTTTCTGAAGGATTAAAAAAACTTAAAAAGCGATTGACCAAGTGTATATAGCTCCAAGGAGATTATGTTGAAAAATAAAAAAAAATTTACCCAAAAAAAATTATTTTTATACTTTATTCTAAAGACTTATTGAACTACCCTCGTAATAGTTTAGTTATATTTAAAATTAATTTTTGGTGATCCCCAAAAAAAAGTAATTTTTTTTCTCTTCAGTTTCAGAGGTGCAGCTCACAATTTATGTAATTTAAATTATAAGAACTCAAGATTCATTCCCGTTGTTTTTCATAACCTCAATTATGATACTCACTTCATTTTGAAAGAGATCGCAACTTCTACATTGATGAAAGGACGAGTTAGTCTAATACCTCATAATAAGGAGAAATATGTTTCGTTCAGAAAATACATAGATGACTGCGACATCAGTTTTAGATTCATAGATTCTTGTCCTTTTCTACCATCATCATTGGAAAAGATCGCATCATATCTACAAAACGTGCCGATAGCGGTGGAAGAGTTTCGATCAGATGGATTCACAGATGAAATGATAGATCTTCTCAGACGGAAAGGTATATTTCCATATGATTATGTAGACGCATTTGATAAGCTATCGTCTACAAAATTGCCAGAAAAGAATGAGTTTTACAATAAACTAACAAATTTCCATATTAGAACATCTGTTTTTAAGTAAAGATCTGAATACTCTCCCAATGTTTTTATATTGAACTTATCCCAGACTCGAATAGCATACTTGTAGTCTTCTTCAGTAATATGGGAATTTTCAAATAATATCATTAGTTGATTTTGGTGAACTAACCAAATTTATTTATGGCGACGTTTCGACGACCATTCGTCGTCCTCATCAGGCTAAATCTTTATTACAATTTTATTATTAATATAAAACATCTTAACACAATTATATTATTTGGCTAAATACTCACTATTCGGGCCTGCGGCGGCTCAGTCGGTAGAGTGTCGGATTCCCACGCCGGTGACCCGGGTTCGAATCCTAGTCTCTGCCGATTGATACAAGCACCTCTGTAAAAATTACATGTGCTTTGTTTACAAACACACCGCAGACCCCCGTCGTCGATTAGCACCACATGGAAGCACAAACATGGCGACGTTAAATAATAAAAAAAAAAAAAAAAAACTCACTATTTGTCAATTTTACATATTAGAATGTTATAATTTCTCCGATTCGCCACCCTATTAATTAATAAACTAAGGTAATGATAATAATAATTATACGAGGACAAAATATTTACACAGATAAATTAAGGTTATGATCTTTACCTTTCCTTTTGTTTCGTTGCAGACATAGTTGTTGAACATGTTGATTATTGAACGAAACAAAAGGAAAGGTAAAAATCATAACCTTAATTTATCTGTGAAAATATTTTGTCCTCGTATAATTATTATTATCATTACCTTAGTTTAGTAAGCTTCTTTAATACACCACCAGATTCAGATATAGGTTACATTGCTGAAGTAGACTTGGAGTATCCTGAGGAAATACATGATGAACATCGAGATTTCCCTTTCTGCGCAGAGCACCGTGCACCACCTGGCTCAAAGCAGAACAAACTTCTCACTACTCTAAACGATAAGAAAAAGTATTTGATTCACTATCGAACACTTAAACAGGCGCTGGATAATGGACTTCGTTTGAGAAAGGTGCATAGAATTCTGAGTTTCGAACAGAAGGCCTGTCTTAAACCTTATGTCGAATTCAATACTGAGAAGAGAAAGCAAGCGAAGAATGAGTTTGAAAAACTCTTCTATAAATTATTAATTAAGGCTGTCTATGGAAAGTGTATCGAGCGAGAACGGTCTCGTGTTGATGTACGATTAGTAAATAAATTCACAGGCAGATATGGGGCAGAAGCACGCATAGCTCAACCACATTTTCATGAGCAATCTTTGATGAAAATTTAGTTGGTATTCAACTAAACAGAACAAGTATCACAATCAAGAAACCGATATATGTTGGTCTTTGTATCCTTGAGTTATCAAAGACATTAGTTTATAATTTCCAGTACTCGTATATGAAACAGCGAGTAGGAGAAAAATGTAAACTTCTCTATACGGATACTGATAGTTTGATATATGTAGTTGAGGACATTGATATGTATAAGATAATAAAAGAAGATATTCACAGGTTTGAAACTTTTGATTATTATGAAAATAATCAGTTTAACATTTCACGTGTCAATAAAAAAGTTCCAGGATCAATGAAAGACGAATGCTGTAGCAAGATCATGATGGAATTTATAGGATTAGGAAGCAAAATGTACAGTATTTTAGTTGATGGAGGAGAGAGTGAAAAAAGCCAAAGGTATAAAATCCACCGTTGTGAAGAAAACAATAACTTTCGAGGATTATAGAAGATGTCTTCAGGATCTTATTATTGTAAAACGTGCTCAATGCAACATTCGTTCAAAATTGCACATCGTGCATACTGAAAGATAGAATAAAATTGCTCTTAGTCCTCACGATGATAAGATATTCTTATTGCCTCAGAGTACAGACACTTTACCTTGTGGTCATTTCCGAATCATGGATGAGCAGATGGTGCAAGCTGCACTTCGAGTAGAGGAGGATGCCGAAAAACAAGAAATAGAGGTAGCGATGGAAGTGGAGAGGGGGTATGAAGTATTCAATGAATGTGGGGCAATGCGAGTGGGGATGGACGTTGCAGAAGATGAAAGAGAGGGCGAAATACGACGTGGGGGTGAAGCAGCCAATGAAAATGGTGTAAGGCGAGTGGGGATGACACTTTATGATAAGGAAGATGAACCAATCAGAATTGAATAGGATGTGTTAGAGGAGTTTATGCATGACTCGGATCCATCAACGGAGGGGATACGCTCTGAGGGAGGAGAGAGAAGGGATATATTACAAGAGGCAATGGAAGGGGCAGAAATTGTGGTGGAAAATGGGCTATATCAACAGACAGACCACGACGAGGAGCACATTCGAGCAGTCAAGGAGTTGGAGAATTATCATCCTTGTGGAAAGAAACCAAGACTCAACTAAATTTCTAAGTAAGTTTACAGTTAATTCTCACCAATTTTTTTTTCTCTAACAAATCTATTCTCTATTAAAAGTTTTAATTTTTTAGGCGAAGACAAGATTCGGAACGAAGGTTGTAGCCGAACTCGACGAAAGTTTTTAAATCTTTTTACCAGAGAATATTTCATTAGCCATCCTAAGAGATCAAGAGTTTTTTGACAGACTCTCCAATACTGTAAATAAAATTAATTTATTTGTGACATATCAGGGTGGATCATCCTTTAAGTTTGAATGAAATACACAGCTTGCTTTGTTTATAATATTTATTTATTCACATTAAAACTTGTGCATAATAATACATAAATAAATACAATAACATAATATGATTGCATTCTTATTTACTAGTACATTATTGAGTTTACGTTAATATTTTTGGTTAAATATAATAATTTCTTTTTTATCTATCCAACTATTATGCTCATTACTAAAGCCTAACCATTTAACATATGCACGGTTTTCACTTTTCGTTAAAACTTTTTCTACTAGATAAATTTCTGGATACATAGTTTTCTGAATTTCCGTTTCATAAAAGCCGCCAGAGATGGGTTTATCATAATAATCTTCGACATTATAAGTTACCGGATTGGTTTTTACAACTCGTGATATTGTGAAAATTTCAGTACACCCGTTTGGCGTATAACCTTTTTCAAAAACATGTTTAATCTTACGTATCCGCACTTTATATCCTACTTTAAATGTCGGTTTTTTCACAGGTAACTTTTCATTTGGAAAATGCTTCTTGACCTCTTTTTCATTTGCCTGCGTAACATTTTTAGGCTCAATTCCTATTGTCCGATGTTTTCTTGAATTGTAAGCTTTCGCCAACTCAAGCAGGATATCCCACCATTTATAGCTCCCTTGTTTTCTGATCTCTATCCACATTGCATTTTTTAATGTTCTATTATAACGCTCACATATGCTTGCATGAAGATTACTATGTGAAGAGTATAGGTTTATCTTGTACTTCTTTATGGGTTTCTGAAAGTTTGAATTGTAAAATTCTTTTCCTTGGTCAGTTTGTAGATTTGTTGGTACAAGTTCTTGTTTCAGTATTGACTCCATAGCTAGAGTAACATTATTACCACTATTTGACTTGATTGGGATGGCCCACGCATACTTTCAAAATGTATCTATGACAGTGAGTAAGTAGCGAAAACCTTTGTTTTCGTTGGCGTATGGAATCATTTCTACAAGATCAGCTTGCCAAGTCTCATCTATTCCACGTATATCATATTTTGTTCGCTTGTAGACGCGGCGTGCTGGTTTTTGCAACTCTTCAGCTATTTTTTGTCGCTCCATTTTTCGATAATATGTTTAAGGTTTAAGAAAAATTCATGATTATGAAACTTTTATT
The DNA here is from genome assembly GCA_949152435.1 of Gastracanthus pulcherrimus. Lineage (NCBI taxonomy): Eukaryota > Metazoa > Arthropoda > Insecta > Hymenoptera > Pteromalidae > Gastracanthus > Gastracanthus pulcherrimus. The sequence continues at coordinate 68,269,822 of OX424574.1, forward strand.
GAGTAAGAATTTTTTTCAAAGCATTCATTCAATTTTCTCTCAAGGTTATGTAATCGAATTTTACGATGGGAAAGAATATTATTCATTTTATTAAATTCAGTGTTTATGGAAATCTCTAAGTCAACTTTTATTGCAGCCATTATGTTAGTTAGATTTATAACTTCTTTACTTATAGTTTTCAGAAGCACTTCCAAGGTGACTGCATCATTAGACTGACTTGGATAAGCAAGGTTACATAACCTTCTATTTTGTAAATCAAAATTACCATCTAATGTAAGATTATAACCAATGATGATGTTACTGATCTTATAAGAAAAGATGCATTTCAATATATATGTCCTGCTTGACGTAGATCCTCAATGATCGATTGTATTTCATTGTCGAGATTGTTATTTCACGCAGATCATTCCGCAACTATTAATCGCAGTCGCTCGATAAGCTCGTTTGGATCATCTCAGTAGATTAGATCTATAGAAGAATTTTTCTTTGCTATTTTATAATCAGGTATGAGGCCTCTTCCGGTAGTGGATTTATTTTTACGATCGCTGCGGAGCATGGGTTCTATGATATTTATATATTTTCTACTCTTCGATGTACGTATACTCTCATCTTTGCTGTATCTTTTCCGATGAGCATTTGATGCTTCCAGGATTCTGCGATAATTTTTTCGATCTGTTGAACTTATAAGATTGTCATCTGGTTGTTTGTTAAAGAATAATTCCAATAGATCCCACTTTTAGGATAACTTTTATCCCTCACTTTTATCATTTTATCATGAAATTGAATTTCTGAATCGACAATCATATACACTCCATTGACGTTCCGCACTCCGTATATGTTGTCGATTTTGCTGCGGCTTTCATTTAACAATGATAAAAATGCACTTGATTCATTTCCTTCAAGCACAGATTTGAATATTGAATTCGTCATTGTGTCATCCATCAAAGAAAAATCTGCATCATCATCATCATATGCGGAACCCGACTCATTTGTATCGTTTACTATATAACTTGATCGATCGAATCTCAATCATTTCCTCCGTCTCCTGTTGCTGTGTATATTCAAAATGTGATTAGAAGGTGGCAAGCTTTCGACTTTCGGATCGAGGAGCTACTCGAGTGGTATAATGACTGGTTTTAATGTATAACCAATAATTTTTTCAAAATCTTCTCTCTCCTTTTTCAATAAAGAGTATTGTTGTCTAATAGCCTCAGGCGATCGCTGAGAATATTCTTTTCTATCTTGAAGTCTGACATGCTAACGAGAGGCTGTCTATAATTGAACTATAAGTTTTAGATTCATAACTTCTTTTTTATTGCAAAACAGTCAAATCCTCTTCTGTATCTACCATCATCCATCACTCTATCTTTGTCGATAACAACAAATCCACACTTATCATTTTTCCAGCATTCAGCACAAAGATTTCGAAATTACTTGAAAGTTAAATCTGTATTGACATGATCTTCATAGATATGTTTTAAATTAACATCGTCTTGAAGATAAATTACTAACATTTCAATATTGTCCCTTACGAGGTGTTTCCGTATATGAGCGTACGACTGACATAGATAAAACCAGTCTACACTTTTATGTCTTCCTATACAGAAAAATGCTCTGACGTTGTTCTGCTTCTCACAAGCCACATCATCAAAAATCATAATTGAATTTGGTCGGGCTTCATCTGGAGATATTACAGATTCATGCTCAATAAAAGGTAGATATGATACACCTTCTATCGGTTCCAAAACTTTTTCGAGAAATAGATACTTTGGCTGATTCAAGGATTTAGAGTATAGCTACACATTTTCAAATCTAAGACTATTGGAATGTTTAATTAGAGTCAATAAACTGTTCGTTTTTCCACAGTTAGATGGACCGCAGAATACTATAGAAATCAAAGTTTGTAACGGGGAGTTTGACGTTCTGCTCGCTAAAATCCATGTTCCCGTGACAAAGTCTAGTTTGACATTGAACTAGGGAAATATAAACGCATGTTTTATATTTTTATCTTTAGTTGTAAAACAACACTCAAAGAGACATGATCGTACATAAATCTCGGAATCAACCAAAAGGTTATGGATTGCTTAATAAAGTCATCAGTAACTTACCTTTTGAAATGCATCTTCCTGGATATCAATACTGTGGTCCCGGAGCTAATTTGAAAAAACGATTGAAAAGATGTGATCCTGGAATTAATCCGCTTGATCAGGCATGCAAAGAACATCACATAGCTTACTCTGATAAAAATGGAGATCGTAAAGCAGCTGACATGAAGCTCGCTGATAAAGCTTGGCAACGTGTCAAAGCCAAGGATTCCAGTCTTGCTGAAAAAGCATATCCTTTTGCTGTTACGAATGCTATGAAATTAAAAGGAAAAACTGGAATGGGTCTGAAATTAAGTAAACTAGTGACGGGTGCAAAGAAATCAATGTCACCAAGTAAATTTTCCCGCAAGGTTATTCATTCCGCCTTGAAAGGTGCACGTCAAGCTGTTAAGAAAGTTGTTGGTAAGAGGAAAGTTATCATTCCACGAGTTCTTCTAATTCCATCAGAAATTGGTGGATTTCTTCCGTTTCGCATGCTGCTGTTCGCAGGACTAAGTGCGGCCGGCGCTCTGGCAGGGGGAGCTGCAGGAATAGCTAAACCAGTAAATGATGCTAAAGCTGCACAAAAAAACGATGGTGAAAGTAAGAGATATAATAAGGCAATGGAAGCTATTGCTTTAGGCAAAGGTCTCTATCTTAAACCATATAAAACTGGGATATGATTATTTATGAAACCACATATCGGTTATGATCAAGTTAATAAAAAAAACTTAGATTTAATTTTGCCAAATCGTCCACTGACTGACTATGATCTTCTAAAATATGCTCGCATGTTGCAAATTCCACATTTCCGAGGTGTTTTTATGAGAAATAATCTGCCATCCGATGGTCTACGGAGTAATGAATCTGCTATTTGCAATTGTTAAATCGGATGACATGAAAAAGAAAGGCAATCACTGGGTGTGTTATCGAAAATGGTTCAAAAGTAATTTATTTTAACAGTTTTGGTGATCTTAAACCTCCCATAGAGCTCATGTTATATTTCAACGTGAAAGAAGTACAATATAACTATAAAAGATATCAAAATTTTGACTCCTTCATTTGTTGTCATCTTTGTCTTCAATTCTTAACCCGAAGACTATAAAAGAGAATATTGCAGATGAATGGGATCATCCTCTTCCCATCATGGAAGATCGTTTCACTTTGAATCTTTCAGGAAAATCTTCTGTTCTAGAAGCACAATATTTTCCTTCAATTGAACTACCTCAGCATAAAAATTTTGTTTTGGGTTTAGTTGAACTTTTAACATTCAACTCGATTCCCAATGTGGACTATTCGAATAATGAACTTCATTTGAATGGAAATATTATCACTGTCCCTACTGGCAGTTACGAAATTAATGCTATTAATAAATTTTTACAGGAATCTTTGAACTCTAAAGGAATTGAATTTTCTTTGAGAGCTAACAACAATACTCTCAGAAGTGAAATTAATTGCAGTCATCCGTTAGATCTCACTCCTCACGATTCAATAGGTCGTCTTTTTGGCTTCACTCCTCCCATTCTCAAAGAAAAAATTCATCACAGTTCTGAATTACCTGTGAAAATATTGAAAATCAATGCACACAGAGTAGAGTGCAATATTAACGCAGGTGCTTACATCAACAACAAAGAAGTTCATACAATCCATGAGTTCTTTCTCAGAGTTCCACCAGGATAGAAAATCTTGGAAGTTCCATCTCATATCATATATCTACCACTCAGTGTCAAGTGCATAGATCATCTTCAAATTCAAATCATAGATCAAAATGGAAATTTAGTGAATTCCCGTTGAGAAGAAATTACTATTAGACTCCGCATCAAATCTGTATACTGGGTATCGTTTACAATTCTAGAGTGCATATAAGTCAACCAACATGTCAATCGGTCATCAGTCGACCGAAAAAACTCTAACCGTTAACACGGAAGAACATTCAGTTCCTCAGAAGCCTAGGTCTAAAAGTTCGTGGAGAAAATTCACGTGTATAATTCTCTGCTGTTTTCAGAAAAATGGACGAAATTCAAAGCATTCAATCAGGTGTCTTATTCGATGAGTCTATTGCTCATTACGAGGTTCACGCACATCAACTATACTCGACACTAAATTTTGATAATAGTGATAAAATACGTATTTTTTTTTTTTTTTTTTTTTATTATTTAACGTCGCCATGTTTGTGCTTCCATGTGGTGCTAATCGACGACGGGGGTCTGCGGTGTGTTTGTAAACAAAGCACATGTAATTTTTACAGAGGTGCTTGTATCAATCGGCAGAGACTAGGATTCGAACCCGGGTCACCGGCGTGGGAATCCGATACTCTACCGACTGAGCCGCCGCAGGCCCCGAAAAAATGCGTATTTCCATCCAACATCAAGATCTATGTCTATGTCTCTTACTATTGCGCAGTTCCATCCATGTATGTGGAAAACTGCAAAAACCAGATGAAACAGCACTAACTAAAACTAAATTCGTGAATAATGGCATTTGCCATCTGTTTGATGAAATTCGTTATGAAATTAATGCTGTGGAGATAGATAGAAGTAAAAATGTTGGTTTAAGCAGTCTCATGAAAGGCTGGACATCATTCAATCCGAATCAGACTCTCATGTTAGAAAATGCAGGCTGGCTTGACGTTAGAGAAGATAGCAAAACTTTGGTAGATGCACACGGCAACTTTGACATTTCCATTCCTCCGAGTATGATCTTGGACTTTGCAGAAGGCTATAAAAAAATTATAGTTAATGCGAAGCACAAGATCAAGAAATTACTTGAATGCAATAATTCAGGAAGGTACTGTAGCAAATAGTGTAACTTCATATGAAGACTACCTGGTAAAAATAACGAAGATAGAGTGGTTAATGCCATATGCTATTGCATCTGATAAACAAAAAATCCAGCTGCTGAATTTCATTGGCAAAGATAATCCTATCTCTATGTATTATCAATCTTGAGAGTTATTTGAATATCCTTTACTTCCGAGCACGAATAAACATGTCTGGACAGTGAACTTCAAATCAATTAGAAAAACCTTGTTTTGTCATTCTCGGACTACAAACTAAGAAAAAACATTTGAAAACTGATATTGCCAGTCGATTTGACCATTGTGAGATTAGTAATGTGAGACTTTTATTCAATTCTGAATATTATCCATATAACAATATGAATCTGGAAATATCTAAGAATCAGTTCGCTGTTCTCTATGATATGTATACCAATTTTCAAATCACCTACTATGGAAGAGATCCACAGCCACTGCTGACAAAGTCAGAATTTATCAACCTTGAACCACTCATAGTTATTGACTGCTTACGGCAAAACGAATCTATACCGAGCGCTCCTGTCGATGTCCGTCCAGAGTTTGAGTCTAAAAAAGACTTTTCAGCTAACACTTTAGCTTATTGCATGATCTTACACGTTCGCATCGTTCAGTACAATCCCATCAGTGGGGATATCAAGAAGCTTGTCTAAACAGCATATTATCCAACACACTTTCGTTTCAACACTCATTCCGAGATGGAGTATGCAGTAGCAAATGGGAGATGCTTATGTTTAAAAGAAATAGCTATCATTCCTCTCAATGAAAGTGGTGATCCTATCGTTCATCTATTCAAGAAACCCTTTTCATGGAAAAGACTCTCTGACAAATTGCAAAGGGAGAACATTTGGTTGGAACATCATGATCATGGAATAACCGGGAACACGGATGAGCTTGACTACACACAAATTAGATCATTACACGATGCTCCCAAAATTTTTGTCATGGACGAATTTAAATAGAAATTCCTGCAACGATTCAATTTTTCTGCAGTTCATAACATTCAGCAATATGGCTATCCGACATAAACCTATATAGTCAAGTGCGTTACAGTATATACAAACCATAATCCCATCTACAAGACAGCCTGCACACTTCACACCGTCAATCTCATAAAATTATTCTATCAGTCCTGTAAAGATTTGCAAAGAAAATAAAGAAAAAGGAAAGTAGAAAACGCTAAAGGCATTCTGGTTCGCGTGAGAAATAGGGAAGCTCTTCCACTCTCTCCATTTTGGATTCTGGATCATTCTGGGTTATTTAGAATCCGAACGGGTTCCGGCTCACTTGAGGAACGGAGGGGGGTGAGCCAGAACCCGCATGAGCCAGTAAGCCTATATATAGCCTATCTACTTTCTAGGAAAAGAGCAATCTTTTCTTAGACTTATGAACAATTAATTTAGTTTGATGAAGATAAGTGCTGATGAATTGGCAACGGTATTTTTATATATTATAACATATATTTAGGTTAATAAGTATCACAATTAAAACTGAATCATTGTTATTGAAATTGTGTTGGTTATTAGAAAAAACAATTGTGTGCCTTCACAGGCCCCGCGTGAATCCGGGATGGAACTACCTTAACATATATGGGTGATTGTCAAAAAGACGGTAGTTTTAGTGTCGCCAGTATACTGAACAGAAAGGAAATATTATCATGCGTTCATAAAATTTCAAAGTTCTGCCAAATAATGTATTTGAACTTTTTGAACACAAAACTAAGATAAATATGCTATATATTTAAAGTACATGCGATATATATATATATATATATATACTAGCGTCCCCGTCGCGGCTTCGCCCGCGATTTGAGTGTCTGAAATTCATTTGTTAATAGAATTCATTCAATCATATAATTATGATTTTCTGTTTCATTTGTAATAATAAATCAATTAAATGTCTTAGTCTAAAACTTCTCTGTAAACTACGTTAGCGAGGTTGCCTTTTGGAGCTAATATTACCAGATTAATGGCGGAGCCTACCCTAGAACATCCCACATAAAACTGACCGTGAGAGAAACAGTTTTCTATCAAGTCGATGCCAGCCATTTTCAATGACTGCCCTTGAGATTTGTTGATGGTCATGGCAAAGCACAACTTGATTGGAAACTGTATTCTCTTAAACTCAAAAGGATAGTCTGATGGAATTAAAGGTATTCGCGGAATAAGAACTGATTCCCCGCGAGCACTTCCAGTGATTATTGTAGCTTCTATGACATTTTTACGAAGAGTTTTTATTAGTTGTCTAGTTCCGTTACACAATTTATGAGGACAAAGATTTCTCAGCAACATTATAGGCGCTCCAACTTTGAGGTTCAATCTATACGGTGGAAACCCGGGTGGAATCAAACTATTTAAAAATTCAACAGGGTAGTGGACAGCATCATCGGTTTCAATAACAGAATCAAATGATTTATATTAAGCAATCTGTTCTTCAAAAGCATTCAAGAGTAGCTCATTAATGGTAGCTGCTTTATCATTTTTTGGCGTTAAAATAGCTCGATCGCACAACCAATATATGGGTTTATCTTTTATATTATTCACATCAGGATATATCTTGGAAATAAGTTATGATAATGTGGTGACTACCGTACATAAATTTGATGGAATAACAATCTCATCTTCTACGGACGGGAAAGTTCCGTTGCCTATTTAGAGTAGCGTTTCTGCGAAAATTCCGGCAGATTCATCATTATTTAAATAAACTCTCATATTTGTGTGCAGAGAAAGTTTTTGAATATGAGGCCATAAATATGACTTCTTTATGCAAGAATTCACTTCATCCGCACGTGTACCTCTAGGTACAACAGGCAATATTTGCCGGAAATCTCCAGCTAATAGAATAGTGACTCCCCCCATCCATCTATCATTTCCCCTTATATCTTGCAATGTTCTATTGAGAGCCTCAAATCCACCTTTATGGGCCATTGTGCATTTATCCCAAACTATTAACTTACACTCTTTCAAAACTTGTGCCATATTAGACTGTTTTGAAATGTTACATATTGGTGTGTGGAGTTTATTTAAGTTCAAAGGTAATTTAAAAGTAGAATGAGCCGTTTTACCTCCTTGCAGCAATGTAGCTGCAATTCCTGAAGAAGCAACAGCTAAGGCTATACGGTTGTGTTTTCTTATTTTCGAAAGTAAAAGATTAATGAGGAATGTTTTACCGGTTCCTCCAGAAGCATCACGGAAAAACATTTGACCGCTACTTTTCTCGACGCTTTCTAAAATTATTCTGTAAACGTGAGACTGTTCATCGTTCAGTAAAATTTCGCTATCAGTTATAATTTGTTCCAGAGCATTCGTATCGTAACTGATTTCTCGAATGTAGTCTCTGTTTTGTAGAGATAACTCATCTCTAGATGGCTGAGGCAGACCATACTGCTGCAGACATTGACCACCCATTGACAACAAACTATCTTCCAGACAAACTAAGCATTTATTATAAATTTTAGTCAACATTGCGTTGATGATCCCATCTTGTAAGTGAGCTTTTATTTCGCGCCGAATATCATCTGAAAGATGATCTTTGTACTTTTCCCAAAGACTTGAAGCATCAGATAAATGACAAAATAATAACATAACCGCAAACAAATTTCGCAATCTGAGTGGAGAGTCACAAAGTACTGCTTCTTCCAAAGTTGCATCCCAGTGCTTTTCGTCTTCTAATAAACTTAAGGCTTTACACACTGCCTGAAATGTAGGTTGTACAATGCCATCAACAGTTTTCATTTCCAAAAAAGATTTTGGACCTCGAACTTCGTGAAGCAAAAGGCGTAGATAATAACACTCAGAGTTATTAGGGTGGATGGTATATACTCTACCTAGAGCCGTATCTTTCTTTACTTCAGGCCAGCCACTGACATCATCCCCACGTTTTCTTCTTTCAAATTTATTTTTCTTCCATGTGTAATAAGATGGAACTTCAACCTAAAGAAGCGTTCTTGCAAAACTATCTACCTGGCATAATTCAAAAAATGCAAGAAGTGTAGTTTTAGGAGGATGATTTATGATATTTCTCAAGCGATTATAATCTTTTTGATCGAAGTAGACGCGTTGACCATTTTCTAAATGAACAGCGAGGTGAAAGACTGTTGGAAATCTTTCATGAATAGGGAAACTTAAGATTCTCCATACTGCCTCGGAACTACTGATATATCGACCACTTTCATAAATTTTAACTTCGTCTTTTTTATCTTCTATAGCGAATACAGCCTGATCACTGCCTTTGATGATATATTTACAAACATACTTTATCGATTTAACAGAGTTGCAGTATTCCACATTGATATGAGCTTCAAAAATCCGCGAAAGAACAGGATTGTATGGTACGACCCAGCGGTTATCAATGGTGATGCCATTGATTTCAACAATAAAACCACCATCTTCGGGTTTCCTACGTCGATATTTTGGGTATCCATCATCTCCTGTTTGAGTTTCTTGCAGAAATTCTTTAGGAAATTTTTTGCTGCAACAACCTTCTTTCATGCAAGGCGACCTGTTATTTAAGCTACCGCAAGGTCCGTGGATCATGTTGGCCTTGACGATTTCATAAAGAAGAGGATCTTCGGCTGGGTCTGGTATTTCTGCGCTAATAACATCATCTATCTGATCTGGAGTGAAACGTAGTTTAAGCCACAATAAAATATGTATGTGAGGTAAACCTCGCTTCTGCCATTCAACAGAATACATGTAACATTTCATTTCTCCAAATAATTCACCCTTCGTTAATAATGCTATAAGCGATTTCACTTTCAAGTGGAAGACCCTAGCTATGATATCATGCCGGTCGTAAGACTTTTGGCCATGTAGTAATGCTTCTGTAATGTCGCTCCATCGGGGATTAGACGTAAATGTTATAAATAAGTCCGGACGACCAAAATTGCGGACGTACGTCATAGCATCCTGGGCCTTTTCATGCATATACCGTGGTGATCCAGCAAAAGACGATGGAAGCACTACCATCTGTCCTAGTTCGGCGACATCGGTATCTTGTCTTCCAATAGCATCTTTTAGGTGCATATAATTGTCTACTCTAAGTTGCGCCTGGTTGTTCCGAATAAAGTTTAATCGTTCTGTTTCAATTTTCGCGTATATATCTACTAAGAATTGATTAAAGAGAGATCGACAGTACAGTAAATGGTTGATCTCTGTTTCTCGGATCATGATGCGGTATGAATAGAAATTCATTGCAGATACTGTTTTTTTAAGAGGTAAATTTGTTTTTGGATCGATCTGATAAACATCTACAGAGTAACCGTCCTCTCCCCGGAAAAACAGTAAAGGATACTGTAAGGCATCATACGAACGATGCACCTCGTTTATTTTTTGTAACTTATCATCATGACTTTGTAATACAATATCCCTTTTTTCAAACTGCTGCCCAACTATGACCAATGCAACTTCACTTGCTGCTGGAGTATTATATCGGCCACGATGAGCATTGGCTGGTTTCCTATCAGCATGAATTACAACTTCGAAGTTTTTACAATTTTGAGGTTTTTTTTCGAGAGTAGTCTTCAAATCCTTTATGTAGGAGTTATAACGATGCAACATCGTCTGCAGTTGTTTTACCAGATCCTGGCGTACGTCAGGGATGTGACCAGATCTTATACGTACCTCTCTTTCATCCTCTACAACAAAATAAATCTATAGAAATTGAGGATTTTGTTGGGGCAAAGGTTGTAGATCACCAATTAAATGATACACTTGACCTTGTACTTTGAAAGTAGGCATACATCCATGTTCCTTGATTTGTTTGGCTCCGAAAGATGTCATTTGGAAACAGCTATTATATTTTCTAATCCTGTCCATGAAATGTACATGGTCCGAATGAGAGCCCATGATCAAACTGAAAAGTGGTTCGGGAAGACGCAAAGTATGTGGCAGTTGCACTTTGCCGGCACTGCAGCACATTCCGGGTGGCTCAGTTTTATACTTTAAAGCGCCACAGTGTTTGCATTTGTGACTCATAGTGCCGATGGATACAGTTTTATCGGTTTCATATGATATCTCTGGATCGTATTTCATTCCGGAAAGAGCTTTAATCTTACATGGAAGTAAGCGCCTTTCTGAGCGTAATCCTGGACGGCTTTGTTCATAAACACTAACAGCGGCTCTATGAACTTCCGGATGATTTTGCTGGTAAGAAGAAGCAGCGGCTCTATGAACTTCTGGATGATTTTGCTGGTAAGAAGAAGCAGCGGCTCTATGAACTTCCGGATGATTTTGCTGGTAAGAAGAAACAGCGGCTCTATGAGCTTCCGGATGATTTTGCTGGTAAGAAGAAGCAGCGGCTCTATGAGCTTCCGGATGATTTTGCTGATAAGAAGAAGCAGCGACTCTATGAACTTCCGGATGATTCATCTGATATTTTTTAGCAGCTCTTTTGAGTTGATTTTTCCTTACGTTATTTGTGAATCTTGCACGTCGTTTCTTAATACGCTTAGCAGAACTGGATATTGGATCAGAAATTTCCATACGCTTTGCGGGACTCGGTATTTTATCAGAAATATTTTGAACAGTTGTAGCGTCATTGCAAGGTAAATAAACATCAAAATGTCCGTTTGATAAGTCTAATGTGAAACGAAGTCTCTTAGTGGGACTTCCTTCTACACCGAATCTTTCATACAGATGTCCATTGCGATATACCTCAAAAGTGAAACCAAATATTTGTGCAGCAGCTACTAACTCGCATAAACTTCCATAAGTGGAATGTTTTAACATATCGATCGAGTATTCCTCAAAATTTCTATAATTATTTCCTATATCATCATGAGACATGATCGAAAAATATTGCCAATTGTTAATAATATGATCTACAATCTGAATACGATTCTCCCGAGACAAATCTTGAGTGTCGTACAGATGAAAAGATATTGCATTGAAGAGGCAAGCACCATCCGCCAACATAGGAACTACTTTATGTGGCGTCATAACGCCATTTATGCTCAATATTTCCACAATCATCGTGACAACGCAGGAAAACCGTGATATTACTCACAATAGGCTAGAGTTCTCAGACTCCTAATGCCTTTTCAAGGCTTCATCGCCTCTATATATAATGAGACTCGATTATTTCTCTTGTGGTTGAAGCTCAGCGTATTCATCTAAAGGCTCTTTATCGGTATTACATACTTTATAATTCATGAGAGATATCAACACTGCACGTTCCCTTCGTATTATCATTTCGAAAGTTGCGACACGGAAACAGTCTCGTTCTGTTATACTGAAGTTTTTTTCTCTGCGAAAATTTAGTAAGAAATGGAAGAAGCGTTTCAACCGTTTGCACGCACGGTGGGTGTGATTTTTTCGAATTGTTTTTTTCCTAATGTCGTGCCAGATATGATGCCGCAAGAACCATCCTGAAATCTCTTTTCCCCACATAAATATAGTACAGCTGGAAAAAATGCACATTGGACGCATTTCACCCCCTGGGGGTGAAATTTAAAAAGCTAAGAAAATTTTTTCTGAGTAATGATATTCCAGATATAATGCCGCAATAACCATCCTGAAATCTCTTTCCCCGCAGAAATATAGTGAAAAAACGAAAAATGCATATTCGACGCACATCACCCCCTGGGGGTGAAATTCCGAAAAACCCAGAAATTGCTTTTTTCCTGATGTTATTCCAGACTTTTTGCCGCGAGAACCGTCTCGAAATCTCCTTTTCCCGCAGAAATATAGTACAAAATCGAAAAAACACATTTTAACCCTTTCCATCCCCTGGGGGTGGAATTTCAAAAAACCGTTTCTTAGTGAGCACCTACTATGTGGGTAGAAGGTACTTTATAGTTTATATATATATATATATATATATGTAAATACTTGTCCTGACTGACTGACTGACTGATTCATCAATGCCCAGCCAAAACCACTCATCCGATTAACTTGAAAATTTGTGAGTACCTTCTACCCACATAATAGGTATATATATATATATATATATATATATATATATATCCTAAAAGAAATTACCATGGCCTGTCACCATCGAACAATCATGACAATTCTTAATTCATTAGGCACAACAATTATGATTTAACTATATATAACCTATTAGACTTTAAAGTACATTACATGTGTAAAATGATCTCATTTTTTAGGATTTGTTTTTTCAATTTCTCTGTCTGTATGAGTGTTACGAATGTTCTCGACAACTATTCAAGTTTTAGCGTTTCAGCTTTAAAAATATACATAAACGCGCGAGCAGGTATTTATTTGCATTTTTGATAGTTAGTTTTTAGGTTATTTGTTTTAAAATTCCAAAAGCTAAAGAAATCCGTAATCACCGTGGTCATCATAATTATTGGTAAGTTACATTTGTAGAAATTTCGTTATGAGGTATTCTGGCATGACAATGTGTGAATGAATACAAGCTATGCGGAAAATTACTTTTATTATATTAAAATAAAACTTTTAGGCAGTTTTCCAGCAAATTTTCGTGGTCAATTTGGTAAAATCCCATGAGAAATACATGTAAAAAAAATGTTGTCACCTGTAGGTCTTTCAAAGAAAAGTTTATCTCATTTGACTATAAATGACATCTATAAGCCCAAATTAAGTCTATAAAAAGGATTTTTAGTTTGGTCCAAAAGTTACATGAACAACTACTGTTTTTTTACAGTGACCGATATAATGACTACCTGATTATCCATATACAAACTTTCTAACTTAAATTACATTAGGCTTTTTTTTAGCTGCGTATTCCCGGATAAAAATTTTCATATATGGTCATATATGACAGCCCATATATGGCCATACATCAATTTTGCGTCTATGTGGACATATATTATCATATATTGCTATATATAACTTACATGAATTTCTGATTTCAGTTTTTGTAATAATGCTTGAAAAATTGGACTTCAAGTAATAGCTCTAGTGCCCAATTTTGGATGTATTATGCGGATAATAACACTCAAACTGATGGACTATTCTTTGATATTGCTAACCGACTTCGAAAAAGGAGGAGGTTCGATCCGGAATTTAAATCTCAATTCGACCTGTATATATATTTTCTTTTCTATGTTTGTTCGCGCATTACTTCGAAACTACTGGACCAATTTGAATGAATTTTTTTTAATGAAAGAGGATAATCCCATGGTGGTCTCATTCCAATTTTGTAAGAATTAGTCCAGTATCTGAGCAGTAATTTAGTTTTTTTGCTAGATATTTTCCGTACGTTTCGGCCGCTGCCGGCTCTGTCCATCGATTATTCGGAGACTACTGAACCGATTTGTATTAACTTTTCTGTCAATGAAAGAGGATGATCCCATAGTAGTCGCATTACATTACTGGGCCAGTATCAACTAAGTACTAGCTCAGTACTGGCGTTTTGTTATGTTCGTCGGCCGATTATTCCGAAACTACTCAACCCATTTGAAAAAAATTTTGGATTTGGATAAATAAAATTAAATTTGGCCGGTACAACTAAAAATTATAAAATAACAAACTTAAAAAGAATGAACCGACTTAAAAAAATTGTCTAAAAAGAATAAAAAAAAATTTTTTTTTTTAAAAACCGACTTGAAAAATGCACTGAAAAGTATGAAATAATCGATAAAAAGTATAAAGAAAATAAAAACCTTTTCAAAGTCAGCGCCGCATTTAAAACTAACGTATATTATCTTTCTTAGGGATATGATTTAGAACTTATACTGGATTGGGTCTGAACACATATACTTATAATGAGTCTAAAGTTAGAACACCATAACTGGGTGAAATTTGGCGCCGACTGCGAAAAGGTTTTTATCGATTATTCATACGTTTTATCGATTATTTCATACTTTTTAGTGCGTTTTTCAAAATCGTCTTTTTTATCAAAAAAACATTTTTCTTATTCATTTTATAATTTTTTGAAGTCGGATCGTTCTACTATTTAAAATTTTTTCTATTTTAAAAATATATTTCCTTCTAAATATTAGTCTTAAAAAATGTATTTCAAGCATCCATATACGTGTGCATATATCGACGCTCCGTACGAAGATTAGGACAACTCAGAATTCTCAAAAAACAACAGTTTTAATCAAAATCTTCCTACGAAAATAGGAGTTTTCAGGTTCTCAGACAAAAACTATCACCTTTTCAAAGGTTCTGAGAAAATGTTAGTATTTATTACAGGATCTAAAAAGTGCTAATTTTATAAGAGGTCTTGTAAAAGAACTAGCTGTTTTTGAGAATTCTGAGCTGTGCTAGTCTTCGTACGGAGCATCGATATGGGCATATACGGATTTACGTTAAGGTACAAATAAAACTCCGTATATAATTATATATAACCATATATAACCATATATAACCATACATGATAATATATGACTATATATGGACGTATAATAATTGCAAAATAAAATTACATATATAACCATATTCCATATAGCACGACACGTTGTAGGCACATTGCCGCAACGTTCGTCTGGCAACCAAGCAACGGTGTTCGGAAACGTTGTAGCAACGTGTTAGCAAAGTTTAAAAATCGTTGAAATGTCCGCTTTGGTTGCAAAAGAAACGTTGTAGAAACGGTGTGGTAACGTGCCTACAACGATCTACAACGTCGCTGAAATGGCCTTAGTATATTTTCTACGTTGTAGGTACGTTGTCAGAACGGTGCTGCACAACTAACAAAGTTTGAAAATTAAAAATTAAAAATAATTAATTTTATTCTCGAAGGTGAGATATATGAGAGTCGCAAATTGCAAAGTGTCATCTGGATAGTACAACCAAATAGATTATTCTGCTGTAGCAATTTCTATTATTATAAATATTCACTAATAAATATTTCAAGTTTTGTGGCAAGGTTCTAGCGACGTGTTTGCAACGTGGAAGAGTAACACTTTGACAAGTTCTAAACACGTTTTAAAAGTAACGTTCTAGCAATGTGGTAGAACTTCTTAGGCACGTTACCACACCGATTCTACAATGTTTCTTTTGCAACCAAAGCGGACATTTCAACGTTGCTAACATGTTGTTACAATGTTTACAAACAACGTTGCTTGGTTGTCAGAGCAAAGTTGCAACAACGTCCCTACAACGTGTCGTGCTATCTGGGATATGCCTATATATGGCAATATATGCTAATATATAATCTTATATAGCCATACATGTCCATATAGTCGCATAATTGATATATGGTCATATATGGATATATGGCTATTCGGGTGGTTCAAAATTTTCAAAGTTTCAATTTTCCTTCTTGTAACCCTTTCAAAAGTTGACAAATGTAAGAAAAATAACTCTCCTGTGGAGCAGGCGCTGGACGTTCAGATTTAAAGGTTCCTACCTAGAATTCAAAGTTTTTTAAGTGCACCTATGCAATTTTATAAATAAATTTGGTAAAAAACGATTAAAATTTATAAATCAAGGCAAAAAAATTTAGTATCTTACCATATCACTAAAATGAAAAGTCAAGAACATCCGTTCATCAAACAAATATTTTTTCTAAGTGGAGAGCCATATGCGTCAAATTTTAACAAAAAACAGACTATCTTTGAACATTTTTCAAGACTCTAATTTAAATTTAATTAAAATCTTTGTTCCAAATAGAATCTACATAAAAATTGGCAAACATAAATATATTTAAATATAAAAAGTGTTCCAGTCTCAATATTGTGCAATTTTTCTAGCATCTTAAATGGTTTATGTCATAGTTTGATGTAATTTACTTCCGGTAGTTTACGTCATGGAGATTTGTACATAATTTTAGTTGAATATAGAGAAAAGACCTTTAATTCGAGTGGTCGCAGCATTTCGGAAGTCGTTTTGATCAAAAGTTATGCTTTTTCTAATATTACGAAAAATTGAATAGAAAGTTAGAAAAATGGAAGCAACGGCTGCACCTGGACAGAAGATTAACAAATCAGCAAGTTACAGAATGACCTTATAATGATGTAGTTATTGACGATATAGCTTTACATCAAACTGCAAATGTGATTCAGCTAACCAACACAAAGAGACGTTCCCACATTATAGAATTACCTGTGCTGTTGGACTTACTTGCCCGGCTAGGCTCAACACCATATAAAGAATATTATATGCAAGAGATAAACATGCGACAACAGAAAAATTTACGACGGTAAGATCCATATTAGTGAGGTATTGGCAATATTATTGTTGTATAATATTGTATAATATTGTTTTAGTCGAAGTTTAATTTATTTCACTCCTTTTGCTTTTGAATATTTCCCCAAGTTGCTCCACTTTCATACGAAATATCAACTTAATTAATTATTCTCAAAGTGTCAACATTTTGGTAGCAGAGCATGGTTTTACGGGAAATTTACGTGCACGAGAGAAAAGTGAAAATTCAGAAAGTTCCTGTAAGATTGTTGGTGGCTTCCTGAAGCAACGTATTGCTGAGCATTCGGGGCTTCTGCGTTGAAGAGGAGTCTCCCAGGGTATTTGAAAGATTCCCAGGTCGTCGTTGGAGTTTTGTCAGGCCACCATCAAGGTCACCTTTAGGTAGTGACGTCGAGGAGGAGCGGGCTCGACACTTCCCCCTTCAGGGCTACTACAGCTCCATTCCCGACTCAACAGTGAGGAGAAGGGATATTCGGAGCAAATTGTCACCGCGGGGCGATCTATCGCACCGTCATCTCGGTGCAAGCTTATAGAAAAGGTATTAGAGGGCTCGTCCCTCTCATTTTCATAAAAAAGTCTCTATTTTTCTTGAGAGCGCTCCGCATTACGCGTTATTCTCTGCGTGGCTTCTTGTCGTGGTCTCAGCACATATACGCACCGACATTTAGGCTGCGTAACACGATTTTCTTCGCGCATCAGTGTGTGGCAAGCAAAGCACATCGCTAGCTCGCGCTGCCGCTCTCTCTCTCTCTCTCATTCTCTCACCTTCGCTGCGCCCCCCTTTTATTTTCGCGTTGACGCGCGCTGTGCATCTCACACCTTGCTGCTCATTGTCTATCTCTCTAACTGGCGCTCTCTCAATTTTCATACGCCTTTCCTGGCGCTGCATCTGATTGCTGCGTGATCATCTTTCCGGAGTATTTGTTTACAGAAAATCGCGGCTGCCGCTACGCGCGATCAGCAGTTCGTTCTTTCGCTCTCTCTCTCTCTCTCTCTCTCTCTCTCTCTCTCTCTCTCTCTCTCTCTCTCTTGATCAACGTTCGTTCTCGCTCCCGCACAGTGCTGCTTGTTCTTGCGCTACCTATGCTCCCCAATTACATTTAATCGTGTGAGCTAGGACCGGACTTGTTCTTCGTAGTTGCGATTGTTCTACTCTTGTCTCTCGCTAGTTCTTCAAGGCGTTAGAACACTTGACAATATGCAGAGTACTACAAAAACTGCGCTTGCAAAGCAGCAACGCACGGCGAATTATATCGCTAATCATTGGAAAAATTCAACAGAGAAAAAGGGGACGGACAGTCTTACTGAAGGATGGTTTAAAGCGCGGCTTGATTTATTAGAGGGATATTGGAATTAATTCACTCAGCGACACAAGGTACTGATGGAGAACGAGACTGAGCTCGCTGAGGACGTTTATATCAAAGCGGATCAGTATTTTATTACAGAGGATGATTACTCGGAGGCCAAGGCAAAGGTTTTAGATCGTCTAAAATCATTTCGGACGCCAGAGAATCTAACGGCGGCTGTAGGTTTGCCTTCACCTTCCTCTTTCGAGCATGGCTCCGTCCCAAAGACGGCTGTCTCCACTTTCAACGGGAAACAGTCCGAATGGGAAACTTTTAAGGAACTCTTTTGCTCTGTAATAAAAGACAAAAACAATATTAATGCAGTTTTAAAATTACAACATTTGATGAATAGCGTTGAGGGGGAGGCAAAAAGTCGTTTGAAGGGAATAAAGATGATAGGGTTGTATCTTGAGGTCGCGTGGGATAAGCTTTTACGGAGGTACGATAACCCTAAGTGTCGGCTCGGAACTCATCGCGATAATTTAATTCATTTGAAACCAACCTCTGGGAAAAATGTCGAGGAAATGAACCGCTTACTTGATGCCGCTGATGAAGCGATTCAAGAGCTTAAGGACTTAGATTGTCCTATCGAGCATTGGGACAATTTCATCGTCCATTGCCTTGTGTGCAAGCTCGATCCCGAAACTCGAGAGACGTGGGAAATTTCACAAGAGAATGAAACAGGTTTTCCGACTTACCAAAACTTCAATAAGTTTTTAGAACAGAGGGTTCAGTCCCTGGAACAGGCTCATGCAGGGGAGATTTTTGAAAAGAGCAAAGCTCAAAATAATGGTCAGGGCAAAAAGCAGAAGACTGTATCTGCTTTCGCCACACAGTCTTCGCGTAACTCTTCGGCAAAGTCTTCGTTGAATAAAAATAATATCTTTAAATGCACGATCTGCAGTGGTCCTCATATGGCCAACATGTGTGAGACCCTGGTCAAACTCCCATCCCCTCAGCGCGTAGATTTATGCAAAAAGGATTACAGGTGCATTAATTGTTCAAAAAAGGGGTATTTCGTGTTGGACTGCCCTTCAAGCAATCGTTGCTACGTATGTCAGGAGAGACATCACACCATGCTACACATAGAGAGAACCTACAACACAGATTCTACTAACCATCATGCGGCGGCTGTCGTGGCTGTAGAGAGCGAATCATCAGTCTCTGCGTTAACTATAACTACAAAAAAGACTCGCTTATTGCCTATAGCGCAGGTCATTCTGATGAATGCGCAGGGCAAAAAGATACCCGCTCGCGGTTTGGTCAATCAGGATGCGGTGGCGTCTTTCGTCGATTTCTCGACGTGCCCGAAATGTGCGAGTCACGGGTGTAGGTGCTTCTACAATTTTTGCCTGCTGAAGAAGTTGTAGAGTGGTCGTGGAATCACTTGTCGAGACTAACTTTAGCAGACCCGAATCTACACCTTCCAGCGAAGATCGACTGCATCCTCGGAGCCGACGTATTCCCTGCAATAATCCGAGAGGGTCTGCGGAAGAGGCTGACGAACGCCATGGTTGCTCAGGCTACGGCGTTTGGTTGGATCGTGACTCGTAAGCCTGGAGGTAATGAAAAGGACAGCGCTTCTACGGTTGTGCAAAGTTTCCATACGCATGTGGAGCCGTCGCTGTCAGAAATACTGGTAAAGTATTGGGAGTTGGAGGAGATACACTCTCAACCGGTTTTGTCCCCCGATGAGCAACAGTGTGAAAACCATTTTAAGAAGACGCATTTCCGAGACGCACCGGGGCGTTTCGTAGTGAGATATCCATTCTCTAAGACACCTTTGTTTTCAGACTTTCGAAATATCGCAGTGGTGTGCTTGCTACGGTCCGAGAAGCGCCGAGCGAGAGACCGTCTACTGGACGAGGTATATTGCAAGTTCATGGAGAAGCACATCAACTTAGGCCACATGGAGCCCGTCGATGAGGGTGACACGCTCGTTTGTTGCTACCTGCCGCACAATCCGATCTTAAAAATCGAACCAGATTCAGATCCTGACGCTGAAGAGCCGCTCAAGATCTGCCGACGAGTAGTATTCAATGGTTCGCAAAACTACGGCGAGGGGGAGTCATTTAACGATTGTTTGTTTCCAGGTGCAAAACTCCAGACGGATATATCCGCCATTATGACGAGGTGGAGACTCCTCGAATACGTTTTCACGACCGACATCAAGAAAATGTTCCGGCAAATTCTCCTGCACCCGGACGATAGAGATTGGCAAAGAATAGTTTGGAGAAAAGATAGCGGCCAACCAATCCAGGACTTCCGATTGAAAACGGTGACATATGAGACTAAACCTGCTCCGTTCCTTGCGATTCGTGTCCTTCAGCAGCTAGCTGAAGACGGGGAGGGGTAGTATCCGGAAGCAGCGAAGGCATTACGGCAACAATGCTACGTTGACGACATCCTCACAGGAGCAGACGATCTTGCAGCAGCTGTCCGATTGAGGAATCAGCTGATCGACCTTCTAGCCTCTGCCTGCATGCAGCTCGGAAAATGGAGCGCGAATCATCAAGACCTGCTAAAAGGTCTCTCAGAATTAGGTAGAGTTGAGCACTCAATCGACTTGGCCGATGTTGTTTCGACTTTAGGATTAAAGTGGATTCGGCGGACTGATCAATTCTGCTTCAAAGTGTATATTTCCAACTCTCCGAGAGTCATTTCAAAGAGACACGTTGCCTCAGAAGCGGCTAAACTATTTGATCCGCTTGGTTGGCTAGCGCCTGTTCCAGTAAGAGCAAAAATATTATTGCAGGATCTCTGGTGTTGCAAACTCGACTGGGATTCTCCTGTCCCTGGCGAACTACTCTGCGACTGGACGACATTTTGCAGTCAACTGACGGACTTAGAGAGCATCTGGATACAAAGGTGGTTTGACGTCATGCAAGCATCAAGCTGGCAACTTCATGTGTTTGCTGATGCAAGCAAGCGGGCTTACACTGCGACGGTCTTTATTGTGCAGATCGGACGTCCACCTCGACTCATCGCTGCTAAATCCAAGGTGGCTCCCACCAAGACGGTCTCTGTATTCCATATAGCACGACACGTCACTAGCAGTTAGTTTACTAAAGAACGTGCTGGATCAGCTACCGTGCCAGCCAGACGCTCTACATTGCTGGTCGGACTCTAAGGTTGTATTGGCGTGACTGGATTGCCACCCATCGCGGTGGGACATCTTTGTTTCCAACAGGCTTTCCAAGGTGCTGACAACTTGTCCAAATGCGACTTGGCACCACATCCCGTCCGCGGACAATCCCACCGCCTGCGTGACAAGAGGTTTCACCCCGAAGCAGCTGCAAGCAACTGTCGTGCATTCTGCAAGGGAAAGCGCTTACTAAGAACAGCGAGCTTGCGCGCCTCCTTCCGTTTGTTTGTCAGAATGGACTGTTGCGCGTTGGAGAGCGATTGCAGAATGCCGAGCTCTCGTATGTTGAGAAGCACCTAATCGTCATGCCGAAGTCATGCTTTGTGACAAAGCGATTGGTGGAGGAAGCCCACGGGCAGACGTTGCATGGAGGTATCCAGTTGATGACCAACCATGTACGTCGCTCGGTCTGGATTCCGAGAGACGGGCGCCTCTTTCAAGATATGGCCCGCAGCTGCGTGAAATGCGCGCGCTTTGCAGCTCAGCCTGACCAGCAGTAAATGGCTCCCTTCCCTGCGATTAGCACCACTCTACAGCGTGCATTTTTTGTACAGGGCCAGATTATGCCGGCCCCATCCTCGTGAAAAGCTCAAAAGGACGAGACATAAAAACGACCAAGGGTTATGTCGCTATTTTGTTTGTCTGGTTGTTAAAGCGGTGCATATTGAAATTGTTTTAGATTTAACGACAGATTCGTTTTTAGCTGCTTTTCATCATTTCACCTCCAGCCGAGGACACTGCGGCGGAGATCAAACGTCAGTTCGAAGCCGCTTCTACGATGTCAGTTGAGATTACAGCTCAGGTCGCCAAGGACGGGACTACGTGGAGCTTCATCCCGTCTACAGCACCCCATTTTGACGGACTGTGGGAGGCGGCTGTAAAAAGCTTCAAATACCACTTTGTCAGGGTGATTGGAGAAGCCGTGCTCACTTTCCTACTCACGGCCCTTTCTTCATTTCATTTCATTATGAAACACTGAAAGAAATATATAAGTCCAAAACAAGCAATACTAGAAATATAAGTATTCAATTACCAAAAATAACTAAAACAATAGGTAAAAAACAGCTCATAGTAGCTATAAAAGTGTTCAACGAGTTAACAAATGATCTCAAATCATTGACTACCAGTAAAGTTAGTACAAAGAAAAAATTAAACCGATTTGTAATAAATCTATAAGTTTAGATATACTTATAAGCTTAGATCACTTTGCGTGGAAATTTTATCTGTTGTAAACAAATTTTTTATTTTTTTATTTATTATTTTTCAATTTTTTATTTTTTATTTTTAGTTTTTGTTTTTAAGTTAGTTTTAATTAGTATTTAAGTATTTTAGTTTCTAGGTTATATAGGCCAGCATATGTACAGGTAATTTTATTTACCTCTTTAGGATTTACTTGTAAATACTAATGTAAAGGTAACTCAATTTTATCTCTATTGGTTACATGTACATTTTTTTGGTCTAATAAATATTAAATATTAAATATTAAATATTCTTTTCTTGAAATATTTATCAACAAAGCTAACGAAAGAAATTTATAAAATAATATATCTATGATAAAATAATATATCTATGATAAAATAAAGTAAATTGCTTATTAAATTTTACGCGATTACTTATAAATAATTAGCTTTCTCTTATTACAGATATATTATTTTATAAATTTTTGTAGATAAATGTTTAAAGTAAAGAATAATTCCCGAAATATTAACATTGATTAAAAAATGACAAAAATAATTGGGATTTAGACTCCAAAATTTTACTCAATATTTTTTTTTCCATATTCCTATTTATCTCACTTTTTTGCAAACATTTTCCGCCATATGTTTTTGTGTACTATTAAACAAAAAATGATGATTTCATGTATAACAAAACAATGGAAGGAGCATATCTAAACTTTGAGGCAGAAATAATTAGGTAATTTTATGCTCCTTGAAATTCATTTTCGCTGGATCCATGGTATTATTTATAACGTATTAAAAAACCCGAAAAATTAAAACCCAAAAATCGAAAAACCGCTACAAAAACAAAAGAGAACATTAAAACACAAAAAAATGTAAAAAAACAGGAGAAATGAACCCTGAAACTATATGCAGAGCAATGCTGATGCACGTCCACACACACACACACGCACATACATATACACATACGCAAGCACACACACATGCACGTACACATACACACACTCATCCATATAAACATTTTCTAAAAATGGTGTATTTAGATTTCTTAAGTCTCAAAACATGTTTCTAACACGTTTTTAGCAAAACTTGTTTTTACTATCACAAAACTTCCTCGCTGAGGAAGCAAAAATACATTTTTAAATACTGTACACATACATAATAGGCCTACGTGAAAATAATGCAACATCTAGACATTAATATCAGAAATACTCAGGATATGTTAATTTTTATATTAGAAGAATATGTGTTTTTGAATATATTGTGCGATCTTTTATTTTATCATTTTAATACGTTCTATTTTTCCGATCATATAGTAAAATATGCCGATAAATTCAATCTATATTTATATATATTCTGTGTACAGTGAGAGAAGATCTCGCAAAATACAAAAGCTTTTTTGCGAGACAGACGCCCTATAGAGGCAAACAAAGTTGCCTGTACATTGGTCCGGTTTATAGAAACTTATATGCTAACCTGTACAAAGGAAATAAATTAAAAATTAATTAACCTAAACTTATCCTAATGCTTAAAACCGAAAAACTAATGATATCTTTTTAATTATATACATTTAATATTTAAATTTTAAGTAACTTGTATATAATTTGTCATTTAATAACAATTAAGTCGGTGTATATTTATATTTATTTTTTATTTTTTATCCAGTCTTTTATTTTTTTTTTGTTGTTGTCTTTTGTACTTGTTAAAGATTTTAGTTCGGTTGGCAGACTATTATATAAATTGATTGCATTTATATAGGTATTCTTTATGCTGACTGTTTTCTTTCTTTGGCGTATTTGTATACAATTATTTCTTGTTATACTATTATATTAGACTTAGTGTATATTTATGTAACTCATTGTAATGTAATGGTACTTCAATGATTCATAATCATACAGTTGTTTTAGTATCATTGGTCTGTCTCTTACAAATTTATTTCTGTTAATTATTTTTAATAATCTATTTTGTAATCTTTGCAACGGATTTTTTTTATTTTTATTAAGCTTATTTAACTCTCTTATAGAGAGTTATACAGATGTACTTTAGTATTTGCAGAGTCTTGTGGAGCTTTTCATTTATCTTAATATTACATATATATATATATATATATATATATATATATATTGAAATTTGTATGTTACAATTTTTTAAGAAACTTAGAACGTATTTACAGGCTTGAGTGTTCGGTTTATGCAATAGCGTTGTTGTATTTTGCGGTAAATAAAGTTGACATTTCAGTAAGGAATTGATTCATTCTTTTCTTTGCGAGACAAAAGCGGAGCATTGTCATACTATATGTTCCAGGTCTTGTGATTCGTGATTACAATATAGACATTTTGTATCGCTTACAATTCCAACGCGTGACAGTGAGGCAGCTAAATTATAGTGGTCTACACGACAAGGATTTATAGTCACAACAAGCTCTCGTGATAGTATTTTTCTATTAAACCATGGTTTAGAATTATTATTATGGAAGTATTAAAAGTACTTTTTACCTTTGGTTTCATCTTGTTGTTCTATAAAACACTGAGTTGCATCTAGGGATTCTCTTTTATGTTGTAGATAGAAATCTGTAAAAGGAGTAGATAAAGGATCTGTAATTAAATCTTTGGATGCGCTCTTAGCTAACGTGTCTGCGGCTTCGTTACCGGTAATACCAATGTGAGCAGGAACCCTAACGAGTTTAATCGTAGTATTGGAGCTCCTGGATGTACATATATATTTTCCTTATGTCTAAAATGAAAGAGTTAGTTTTTACACAGATTTTCGTTGATTTAAGGCTTTGTAATACACTCAGTGAGTCGGTGAATATTACGAAATCTTTTTCTGGATGGTTTTTTGCAATGTTTATTGCATCTTTAAGAGCAACGCATTCTGCAGTATATACGGAGGCGTTTTTATCTATAACTCTTTTGAGTTCATATTCATAGATGGACATATACACGCTGAACCAACACAGGTGTCTGGTAACTTACTGCCGTCAGTGTATACTGCAATTGCGTCGAGCTTAGAGATGAAGTTGTTTATAATGGTATTTGGGTTTGAGGCAATTTGTAACTTGGAAGCTAGAGTAGTATCATAATTTATACTCATAGTATTTACTTTATAATCGTAGCTATAAATATTATAGTGGTCTGATGGTTCTTGAAAATTTTTTATTATCTCGCCAATGCAGTGTGTAATAAGCCTCATTTTTTTATTTTTGTATTGTTTCTTTTTAGAATTTCTATAACAATCTTGAATGGTATTGTGTACATTTGAGTTTTTGTTTGACAGAGCTTTCGTAAGGTAGCTATTGCATAAAAATTTTGTTCGTTCGTCAATAAGTTAAACTTTAGATTCGGCAATGATAACATTCTTGGGAGTAGTTATACGTTATCTCAACGCCGATCTAATCGCAGAAAGTTGAACTTTTTCTACTATATCAACATTTTGCTTTTGTTTCGGGAAATAAATATTACTGTTATAATCAATTGAAGAGCGAACAAAACTTTTATACAGTGTTAGTAATGTATTGGGGTGAGATCCCCAACTTGTGTCACATAAGAACTTAATAATATTTGATGCTCGTGCACATTTCTTTTTTATATATTCCACGTGTTGTACAAAAGACAATTTATAATCAAATATTATGCCCAAGAACCGGGCAGTCTCGCTAGATTTTAATGACGTATTCGTCGATTTTTAGTTCAGTTTCACCTGGCTTAATGTTTTTATTATTAAAATGACCTAAAACCGTTTTCTGGGGGGCTAATTCTTATCCAAGATTTAACAAGTTGTTCTTTATTATTTTAATCGCTTTGGTTATAATACTTTTGCATCTTTTTAGTGGTGCTAGTTTAGCATAAATCGATATATCATCAGCAAACTGAGATGCCGTTACCTTTGCAAGATACTCTGTGACTATCATTTAAATGATCTGCGTAAATCTCTCTTTGATAAGTTAGAAATTTTACAAATTTGATTACACTATTTGAGCATCCAATAGACACGAGTTTTTGCAAGAGAATATCACAGAGTACATTGTCAAAGGCGCCGCAGACATCAAGGAAGGCGGCAAGTAGGCCTTTACGGTTAGTCAGCGCCTGGTCAGCTACAAGTGTTAAATTTACAAGGTTGTCTGAGCATGACTTACCTTTTCTAAATCCTGATTGGCTTTTAGGGAGTACATTATTATATTCGTACCACCATTGTAGTCGATTTTTAATTATACCTTCAAAAAGTTTGCACAAACACGATATTAAAGCAATCGGTCTGACTCCTTTGTTGTCGTGCTTCTTAATAAAATGGACGTACGATTTTTTCCAAGAGTCGGGATCTTCATCTGATTAGTATAAATCATTATATATATATATATATATATATATATATATATATATATATATATATATATATATATATATATATATCTAATAATAAATCTTTCGCCTTCTGCAACGGATTTATGACCAGGTTTATTTACAAACGTTTATTAATTTTTTTTATTCTTTTCCTTAGATTTTCGTCTATATTATTAAAAAATGTATTCATATTCCTAGCGATCTCAGTCGGTTCCTTTATTTTTTCACTATTTTCATCACGTATATGACTAATGATATTTCTATTCCTATTTTCTTTGTCAATTTTAGAATTAATCACTCTCCATAACAGTCTACCATTATCACTATTAGCTTTAACCACATATCTTTCATGTTTCATTTTAGAATCTATAATTACTTTATTCAGAGTTTTAACATAATTTTTATATTCATTTTTTAATTGTGTGTTAGCTGGATTGCTTATCATTTGACTATACAGTAATTCTTTTTTTTTCACATGATTTTATTATGGCATTTGTAATCCAATCTCTTCTGGGTGTATGTTTACCATCAGTTTTGACCTTATATTTTGCCTTTTCTAAACAGTCTTGGATATCGCTTATTATTGAGATTATAGCTTCATTTGGATCTTGCATTGATTTGCATGTAATTCAATTTTTTAATCTTGATATATTAAAAAGTTTCCTGTAATTATAATGAGTTTTTATTTCTTTTTCTTTCTTATATTCAGATTTATTTATGTTTATGAACAGAAGATAATGATCTGGCATAGGCATTAATAGTTTATACGTATTTATAGTAATAGTTTCTGATTTTATAAATATATTGTCAATATATATATTGTCATACTATTGTTATCATCATTTGGTCTTGTTATATTTAAAATGCCAGGGTAATATCCATTCTCTAATAGATTACTTAAGAATTCTTCACTTATTATATTGTATTTCAAAATATAAATATTAAAATCACCTATTATTAAGTGATTTTTACTATTTTGCTTTTGTTCTAAATATTTTTTTAGATTCAGATTAAATTCTGTACAGGGGAGATCATGAGATCTATATATACCTGATATTTCAAGCTTACTATTATTGTTTAAATTAATAATTATATTAAGAATTTTTATCTATCAATTTCTATTAAAATAAAATGTAATAAAACGTAAGGAAACATAAGAAAACGTAATAGAAAGTAAGAAACCGTAACAAAGCGTAAGAAACTGTTGGATTTCGGCCATATTTTACGTTTTATTACGTTTTAATACATTTTCTTACGTTTTTTTACGTTTCCTTACGTTTCGTCACGTTTTATTATTTCAGATTACATTTTCACATTGAAAATTCCGCTCATTAAAAAGACTTTCATAGTGCCCAATATTCCAGAAAAATATTTTCCAAATGCCAATGCTTTTTAACTAACTTAAAGTTTCTATTTTGTACACGTGAATTGGTTTATATATGCCTCGCCACCTATCGGTGGAAAATTCTAGCTATATTGTTTTTCATGTAATTGCGAAACGTAATAAAACGTACGAAACCGTAATAGTGTATAACAATTTGTAGGAAATCATAAAGAAACGTAAGAATGTCCGACATTTAACAGAAACTTATATTTTCTTACGTTATCTTACGTTTTCTTACATTTTCTTACTTTTTCTTACGTTTTATTAATTTTTTTACTTCCATAGGGGAATGAATAACCTTTTTCCTTACATATACAACGACGCCATCTGACTTGTTTATATCACTTTCATTATAGTATATATTATATCCTAGTCCCTCCATGGTTGCCTGGGTTGACGCGTGGCCGAGGCATAGACTTCCTGGCATGAGGAAGCGCAGCGGTCCTCCCGGTAGGGCTTGTAGCCGGATGACTTGCCAGTTTACCCGGAAGTCGGAAGGTGACCAAATGGTAACCGAGCACACATTTACACACAGCACACATCTACACACATTTACTCTTACAATCATTACCTTACACTTACCACACGCACTAAACTCAACAAAATACTCAAACATCTTCTCTCGGGCGGTACGCTAGTCGTGAGGCAGATGCACAGAAAACCACCCGACCCGATTGTTTTCGCGCCGGGACACACTGGGAGTGTCCGGACTTCTGTCAGTTGTTTCCATCGGCATGGGCGAAAGGCTGATGTGAGCCTAGATATGCCGAGACTGTTAGTTTCGGTGCAAGATCAGAAGCCGGCCGCTTCGGACCCTGATCAAGAAGTGCGTATTGGGCAGGGGGATCGGAACCCCTGTTCCTCCGGGCGAGCCCTGATCCGTCCGTGTGCTCCGGGACCGGGAAAATGAAGGCTGGGCCTCTGGGAACTGGGGTAGGATCAAAGTATCCGAGGGTACACCCGTTCCCAGCTATTTTGGCCCACCTCCCTACGCACGATGCGCCGGTCAAACAATCAAGAAATAAAATGTCCCAATGCAATAAATAGATGAACTAGGAGGGAGGTAAATATCAAATCTGCCAGGAAGCAATAGTGGTAGTGGAGCAGCTTCCTTCACATACATTACCGCGTGGAAAAAAACAGCCCAGCCGACCGCAGATAGTAACAGTCCAGGAGTTCGCGAAGCAAGTAGACGAACTCCTCAAAATATGGGAAAAGGATTAAAGAGGCAGCCTGGTGTCAATATCGACATCAAGCACAGCTTACCCACCCTCGACGAACTTTTCCACTCTTGGAGGGAACGCCTGCTCACCAACACCGAAGAGCACAGCGCGACAGATCCTCCGGGAGCCTCGGCTATCTCATGCCAGCGGACTCAAAATAAGAGGGTGCGATCGCGAGACGGTGACTCCGATAGTGCTGAGTCTTCAATTATTGACAAGACGGCTAGATCCACCGGGCCCTCGGAGATCGCCAGCTTTGAGACGGTCCTTTCAAAGAAGGAGAAAGCTGCAGCTATGAAACAGCAGTAGCAGCTACAGAAACAACCTGAGCAGCTGATACAAGAACAACAACTGCAGCAGCAGCCGCAACTAAAGAAGATCCCAATAGCCAGGACATCGGTGGACAAGAGGAGCGAGACTGCTCAAAAGAAGAAGAAGAAGCAGCGACCCAAGGCTGTCCTTATCCGACCGAGGGATGGAGTCACCTACGCGGACGTTCTCTCAAATGTCCGCGAAAAGGTCACAGCAGAGTATACAACGATTGATATTAAATGTATTAGGAAAACCAGGGCGGGCGATGTCCTGGTAGATTTGGGCACAAAATGTGGAAGTCAGAGACCTGGACATCCTTGCCACCAAAGAAGATGTGGAGACGGCGATCAAGAGGGTCATTGACGAAGCAGGAGTCCGAACGGGTGAAATTAGCGTTTCGCTGACCAAGCCCAATAATCGAAAGCAGCCACATGCTATCGTAGAGATGGACCAGGAAATGGCAGAGTTCCTCCTTGAGAATAATCGCCGGAAAGTCGGCTGTATGAACTGCCGACTGAGAAGCTGGCAGCGGCTCCAGTGGTGTTTCAAATGTCTGGGCTACGGGCATGAAGCGTGCGATTGTCGTGGCCCAGACAAAAGCAAGGCCTGCTACAAATGTGGCGGGGAAGGTCACAAAGGAGCAGCCTGCAAGGCTACCGAGGCGAAGTGCGTCTTCTGCACTGACCTGAAAGTAGACCAAGCACAGCTGGGCCACACACCAGACTCAGGGCAGTGTAGAACGTTTTGAGAAATGCTGAAGCAGTTCAAAGCCGTGCGTTAATGATGGACCGCATAACGGCCCTTCCAGCGAACCTCCATAGAGCCGAATTAGCCAACAGCCTTCTGACTCACAGTATATCTGAGACGAAGGCTGATGTGTTGCTAATCAGCGAGCAGTACTGTGACTGGAACGTACCTACGTGGTACAAAGACATACTTGGCACAGCAGCAATCTACGTGGACCCACGAGCCAACAGAGTGGACGAACACGGGACCGGAAGCGGCTCTGTGTGGGTGAGAAGTAGAGACGTAACTTACGTCAGCTGCTACTTTACTCCGAATGTCCGTATTGAGCAATTCAGGCGGAGTCTGGACGAGCTGGAAGATGCCATCCGCGAAATAAAAGGCGAGATCGTAGTCGCCGGCGACTTCAATTCGCGAGCATTGAAGTGGGGCATGCCAATGCCGGATAGCAGAGGAAAGTCCATCATGGAGATGGTATCTAAACTCGGTCTGATTGTTCTCAACGTTGAGAACACGTCAACATTCAGAAGGGTAGGACATATTAGGACGATTCCGGACGTGTCTTTCGCATCCGAAAATCTAGCGCGTAGAGCGTCGGATTGGAGGGTAATGGAGGATTACAACGGAAGCGATCACCAATACATCACGTTTCAGTTGTGTGATAAATCCCAATCTCTTAGAGTCGCGACAAAGCCACCCCGATGGAAACTGGCCAGGCTGAACACGGAAAAACTAGTCGAGGTACTGCTCGACGAACAGGGCAATTTACTAGCCACGAACGCCGCCGAAGACAGTGACGGAGCGGATGCCCTTGTGAGGGAGACTATGGGTCTCATTCACCAAGCCTGCAACGCGACATGGAAAACGCCCTGTTTACTGGTGGTCGGACAAAATAGCGCAACTGAGAGCGGAAGCGAAACGCCTCAAAAGAAGGGCGAAAAGAACGAAACGGAAGCAGCACTGTTGTCGGCGCAGCATAAAGCACCGCGCAAGTGGCTCTGACTCGAGATCAACCGGAGGAAGGCACAGTGCTGGAAGAGCCTGACGCAGGAAGTCAATCGGGATGTGCGGGGCTTGGGCTACAAGATCGTGAACAAGACACTCTGCGCGCTCCCAAATCACCCTGTCGACGAGTACACCATGGCTCGAATCGTGGACACTCTGTTCCCAATACACCCGCGAAGGCAAGACCAGGAGGAAGCCGCTGAAGTAGGTGAGATTCCCCTATTCTCCACCGAGGAGTTTCGGATCTCCGCCAAAATGATGCGGAGCGGAAAGGCGCCTGGGCCCGACGGGATACCAGCTGAGATATTGAAGATCATCGCGGTGAGAGCACCTTCTCTATTGCTGAACATATACAACGCGTGTCTGAAGCCGGGTGTCTTTGGCACTCTCTGGAAGGTTGCGAGTCTTCTATTGATCAGCAAAGGTAAGGGAGGTAATCCCCGATTTCCGTCGTCTAACAGGCCACTGTGCATGTTGGACCACGCAGGGAATCTCTAAGAGAGGTTGCTAAAACCACGGCTATAGGGGTCTATGCAGGCTATCGGCGATTTACCTGACTACCAGTACGGCTTCAGAAAATAGCGATCTACAGTGGACGCTATACGAGAGGTAGTTCGGCTGGGAAGGAGAGCATGAACATGAAATTATTTTTCCAGAAATATCGCGCTTGTCGTTACGCTAGACGTTAAGAACGCCTTCAACTCGGCCAGGTGACGAGACATCTTTGACGCGTTTAACGAGTTCAGAGTCTCAGAGTACCTCATGCAGGTCATACGAGACTACCAAAAGGACCGTATCCTCTGTTACGGAACAGAGGAAGACCAACGCGAGAAATATCTCAGCGCCGGCGTGGCACAGGGGTCAATCTTTGGCCCTGATTTTTGGAACATCTTGTACGATGCCCTGTTACGACTCAGACTACCGGAAGGGATGTACATGATAGCCTATGCTGATGATGTCGCTTTAGTCACCATCGCGCGGGACTTTGAAAAAGCACAATATCTGCTGAACCAGGCGATGCGCAGGATCTCGCGCTGGATGGGGGAACACGGTCTCGACTTGGCAATCGCTAAGACAGAGATCGTGCCCTTCACTGGCAAACGGATTGAGACCACCTTCCCCATGTATTTGGGAGATGTAGAGGTTTCGACAAAGAGGGAGGCTATGTGTCTGTGACTCAAACTAGACACTAAGCTTACTTTCTTTCGTTACCTAGTGTATGCAGCGGATAAAGCGACGAAAAAGAATGCATAGTTGTGCCGTCTCATGGCGAACACGAGTGGACCAAAAGCAAGCAAGCGTCGACTCCTCATGTCAGTCATTACTTCGATCTTATTGTGCGGTTCTGCAATATGGGATGATGCAATGGAGACGGAATCATATCGGATTCAACTCACTTCCGTTCAGCGTAGAGGAGCTCTCAGAGTCACCAGCACCTATCGCACAGTCTCGGGACCCGCAGTGCTCGTTATTGCGAGAATCATCCCGATCGACCTACATGCGGCGCAGCGTAAGCGAATCTACGAACGAAAGAAAACAGGAAAGGACAGAACAGCAGTCCATAGAGAGGAACGAGAACGCAACATGGAAACGTGGCAACGATCCTGGACAACCACGCTCAAGGGTAAATGGACAGCAAGGCTGATAGACCAGCTGGCCCCTTGGATTAACAGAGATCATGGGAGGTAAATTACTACTTGACCTAATTCCTGAGTGATCATGGGTACTTCTGCTCCTACCTCAGTCGTATGGGGAAGGTTCAGAGCCCGAGTTGCATCTTCTGTTCCGCTGATTGCGACGATGCGTTTCACACGTTTTTCGTCTGCGAAAAATGGAACGAAGAAAGAACAGCTCTTATCAGCTCGGTCGGACAATTCACGCCTGAGAACGACGTGGGCGAAATGTTGTCCGCCGAGGATAAGTGGGTCACCGCGGCAAAATTCGCCGAGACGGTCATACGTCAAACGAAACTGTACCTAGACAGGGCAACCGACGAAGGTGTGAATGAAGCGCTGGGAGACGATCCGAGCCCCCCAACATAACCCAAGGATCTCGGACGACTCCATGGAAATTGACGTGGAGGGAGAAGATGGGACGCTTTCTTAACCGGGAGAGGCTCAATTTCTCTCATTTTATGAATATTGCGAGGAGAGACAGAGATACTTCTCCTTTCCGGACGGAGATGAATGCGCCGGTTCGAATAAGCGTATAAATGAGACGGGTTAGATCTGACGTCCCCTCAGGGGATCTAGAATTATGAATTTTTAAATTTGTTTCAGGTGAAGGCAGCAGCGGTTGTCGAGACGATACTAGAATGGCACCATCCTGAGGTAATGTGATAAACGGAACCAGGTTGGGTTCCGCCAGAAGAGGAAAGGGTAGTAGGTTTTAGTGGGTCCATTTACGATGCAACGGCTGTGTAGTTTTTTTGCGTTTCTGTTTATTTTACTTTTTGTCCTATATTATACACACGGTGGATGCATTCCTTACCAGCCCCACACTATCCGGCTGTGTGGGCCCAGTCGGGTGTGCCTTAGGTGGCATTTCCTACATACCCTCGAAAAAAGAAAAATAAATAAGTAAAATATTCTAGTAATTTATAATAATCATAAAGCTGAAGGTTCCAAGATTCATCACGAACTATAACATAGGGCTTGATCTTCAGAATCTTAATAAGAATTTGTAGATTTTCAAAATTTGCATTTAAGTTTCTAATAATAACGTACAAGGTAGTATTTGATTTAAGCCCCTTTCAGTATTAAGTGTATGTAGATCCTGATAGGGAAGTTCTTGTCAAATAACTTAATTTTGGAGGATTAAACTTAATTATTAAACCTATTAAACTTAATCAAATTCAAGTAGATTAATGTATTCTTCCATTATGATATTCCTAGTTGTGGCGTCACCTGTGTCGTTAGATTTTGACTATTATCTACCTGCTGCTGTTGTTTCCTCATTAAAATACTCCATGTTGGTAAAGTAGGTTATAAAGGATTATCAGTTGAGTCGATATATTTTTTTATTTTATTTTTCAGATTTTCACATGAGTCTTTATATTATGCCATATGATTTATGTTGTATTAAGTCTTGTATTTATTATCACCAAAAATGCAATTTAGGCATTCAATAATATTATTTGCAAATTCATTAGTTGTGTGCTATTCTGAGCAATTAAGACAAGGTGCTTCGTTTCTGCACTTTCGTTCATCATGTCCAAGTCTGCCGCATTTATCACTTGGTTTAATATTTATTAAATCGCATACTCGGCAATTTTGGTAACCTTTAAAGATTTTGTTTTTATTTTCTTTGATATACTTGTAGATTTCAGCTAGCACCTACATCAAGACATTACTTATATTATCCTTGTTTTTGTACATGTGTAGCACTGTACCTTTATTTGTAAAGTTGATGAAATTTCTTATATTGATGTTGTTTTCTATATTAACATTGATCACATTTGTTTAATTATCAATACCTACAATTTTAATATTAGGATTGTTTATTCCTCTGTTTTGATGTTACATACATTCTCTAGTTATTTTTCAATAGATTTTCAGTTTCACTTACACCGTCACAGTACATACAATTAATAACTATTTCATCCTTGTTTTTAACGAATACATTCTTGGTTTGTATACGCTTATCGTTAGTTAGGCACTTAGTTACATTGTTTTTAATGTTAGTTTTATTATCATTCTAGTCACGTCTTGTTATTGTTATTTTAGGGATTGGTTTTTGTGGTGGCTCAGCGTAGCTTATGGCTTAAGGGGGTACACCACCTTTAAAATGTGAAACAAAAAAATTGATTAGGAATTTTTATTTTGATATTTATTTTAAAAAGGTTTTTTTTCCTGAAAGTATACATAAAAACCTACCAATTTGTATATTTTTTACTTTCGTTGGACCTTCTTGCCTCCATGGCAAACCAGACTATTTTCGAAGACTTTAAGCACTGTCCGTAAGATTCCAAGTCTACGCATGGATGGATTGGACTAAAAATTTATGGAGATACTCATTATAGTAGTACTTTTAGTATGAACGTAGGGATTTTGATTTTAACTAGTAGAAATTTTTTTACATGTATAAAAGTGATAAAATTATTAAAAAATAATTGTTATATTGACAATGTTCATATAAAAAAAAATACTTTTACTCGCTCAAATTCATAGAATGCATGGATGCATAGAAGGTTCAATGAAGGTAAAAAATATACAAATTGGTAGGTTTTTATGTATACTTTCAGGAAAAAAAAACCTTATTAAAATAAATATCAAAATAAAAATTCCTAATCAATTTTTTGTTTCACATTTTAAAGGTGGCGTGCCCCCTTCAGAAAATGTTCTTTTCTTAACCTTCATTTCTATTTGCTTATCTAGTAGTTCCCTCAGCAGTTCAATTTTTTCTTGTAACTCTTTGTTAATTTGTTTCAAAAGAGAATTTTCTGTTATCATTAATTCATACTCAGCTTCATTTCCGAAGTTTGTTGCATTCTGTATTTCTAGAGTTTGTTTGATACTTCGTTTAATATTTTCTGTCTTAATTCCTCAGATTTGTTAAATTTTATTCGTGGAATTAATAGTTTTGCTGAATCACTTAAGGTATCTTCATTAATCTTTTATGGTAGTTTTAAGCCTCTATGTTCTGGGCGAATAATAAGTATTTCACTCACACACTTATACCTTTTTGTTTGCTCAAAACAACTTTGGTGGTAAGAACTATCACAAATAATACATATTACTGCAGCATTTTTTACTTTTGGGTGACACTTACAGCATTTATTATACGGCGCAGGAGGAGATTTATCTCTTCCCACCATCTTAGATATATTTTTGATAATACTTTATTATATATTGATATTGCGTTATTATAATACTTTACTTTTCAAAAGTATGTAGTTGACGTAAATTATTTTAATTTTGACGATAGCATTAATTGATTTAAGGGTATGTGACAATTTAGTTTCTTAAATAATAACAGTTCTAAATATTAATATTTGAATTAAATATACAAGCACAATCATCACATATGATATAACATTTAGAAATTCGGAAAACCTCACTTAAATAACCTCGCTTTTTCCATCTTGGAGAAATGCGTTTTTATTTAATAATTATTTATCAAATTATTAATTAAATCCACTTTTAATTAATAATTAATTTTAAAATTATTAATTCAATTTAGAATTACAGGGGCCTGCGGCGGCTCAGTCGGTAGAGTGTCGGATTCCCACGCCGGTGACCCGGGTTCGAATCCTAGTCTCTGCCGATTGATACAAGCACCACTGTAAAAATTACATGTGCTTTGTTTACAAACACACCGCAGACCCCCGTCGTCGATTAGCACCACATGGGAGCACAAACATGGCAACGTTAAAAAAAAAAAAAAAAAAAAAATTAGAATTATGAATTAGATTCACTTTTAATTAAGACTAAATGTTGGATTTGTAAATTATTTGTGAATTAAATTCAACTTTCAATTAAATATTTGCAACCCTGTTGGAGAGAAGGAAAAGAAAACGATCAAAAATCGAAGTGTGGTCAAAGAGCCAACCTCAAACTGAAGTGAACAATAATAAACAGTGATTTAATGTACATAAGCACATAATTCTGTAATTGAAAAGAGTAGAATTATATGAGAATATGATATAAGTATAAAATAGGTGAGAAGTTTAACTGTAGTCAATTATTTGAAGAGTTTACTGAATATTTTGTTGATGCTGGCTTTGATTTGAGGATTCATTTTAGTTTGACAAATTATTGATGAATGCAAACATTTTAAGATCCATTCGAATATAAGGTTAAAAGAATGAATTGTATAATGGTTAACAATATATATATATATATATATATATATATATATATATATATATATATATATATATATATATATATATATATATTATTAGCTTTTTTTAGAATGACTATTTGTCCGCTTTTATCATACAACTAAAATTAACTTAGAATATCTTCAACAATTACTTTATTTACTTCAGTTTTCTGAATTCTCAAGTAATATACTATATTCTAAGTTTATTTGGGTTATTTGTCACATCACAGGGGTACTAAATTATTTTGAAGCTTCATTAAAATCAGTGATCCGAAAGTATTAAGATTTCTTGGCAGTATCAACAATATTGATAGCATAATTGTGCAATATAAACATTAATAGTTTTTTTAGAATATACATTGACATATGCATTTACAGTTGTTGATTGTTTTTAGGGTAAGAAAAATTGGGAATATATAAGAATTGCCTAATTAACCATTCGTCCACTGTCATCAAAAGCGTTTGATAATTATTGAAAGTGTCTGTCACCAAAATATTGCTTGCGCATACCTTATACAAGATTTATTCTAGTTTTCTAAATTCTTGACTAACATAAACAACATTCTAAATTTAATTCTGATATTCGATATTAGTTCATATGGGTGCTAAATTATTTCGAAGCATTTTACGTAAGGCGCACTTTTCTATCATACTAATAATGAAAATATGTTGTAACTAATAACAATAATTTTTACTCTGAGAATAGAAACTTTTAATATTCATATTTATAGCTCGAACATGATGAATACAACGAAAAATTATTATATCAAGTTCTAAATGATATTTTAGTGTAGCCCATGAATATGACAAGGAATAAACATGTTGACTTTTTAAAATGAAGATTCAATAGTATATTTTGCAGATTTTGAAAAGTGCAATATTTGAACGTATGATAATGATTGCTCACATCTACTATTATCGTATATCTGAATTAGTTGTAAAATGTTTTAACATATTTATCAAGAATTGAGAAAAACTGAAGTAATCGTAAATAATTTCAGCGTAAACAATATTCTAAGTTAATTTTTCAGATGTTTGATAACAGTTGACAGATTATAACATTTCTTTAATATTATATTCTTATCTCTTAAATACAATCAAAATCTGTAAAAATTTATTTCATCACTTCACAATGTTGTTATATTACTTTAAACCTTAGCGGCCACACCTCAGCCAGGCCACATAGCGGCCACATGGGGTAACTCATTACCCCACGCTGAAAAACCTAGTTGTACAAGACATATGGGTGTTTTAACACTTGTAAATTATCAAACGCTTTTGATAACAGTGGACGAATTGTTAAATAGGCAATTGTTATATATTCTCTATTTTTCATAACCAAAAAACAATCAACAACTGTAAATGCATATTTCAATGTTGATTCTAAACAAGAAAACTATTAATGTTTGTATTACACAATTATGCAATGTTCAATATTCTTGACACTGACAAGAAATCTTAATACATTCGGATCACTTCATTTAATGAAGCTTCAAAATAATTTAGTATCCATATAATGTGACAAATAACCGAAATAAACTTAGAATATTGTCTGTTAATTGAGAATTTAGAAAACTGGAGTAAATAAAGTAAGCGTTGAAGTAATTCCAAGTAAATTTTAGTTGTATGATAAAAACGGACAAATTATCCTTCTACAAAAAGCTAATAATATTTATATTGTGCACCATTATATAATCCATTCTATTAATTATATATCTGAATTGATCTTAAAATGTTTGTATTCATCAATAATTTGTCAAACTGAAATATATCCTTAGATGAAGATCAGCATCAACAATATTTTAAGTATACTCTTCAAATGATTGACAATAGTTAATCTTCTCAGATATTCTATACTTTTATCATATTCTAACATAATTGTACACTTTTCAATTACAGAAATATTTTTCTTATGCACATTAAATTACTGTTCATTATTGTTCACTTCAGATTTTATCATTTATATCATAATCACACTCATTTTCCTAACATAGCAAATCACAACAAATCATGATTGTATATATAACCTCACTTCATGTATAATAAATATTGTGTTTGCTCATTAGCTGCACTTCGATTTTTGATCATTTTCTTTATCTTCTCTCCGAAAGCTCCGATTGTAAACACCGTTTTTACATATTTTTTTCAATTGATTTAATAAAAAAAAGACTAAATGTTGTTTATACCTATACCGGAGAACCTACGGGAGCGTCGCAGATCCAACTTGAGTATATCAGCGCCACCACAATACGAGCGAGCGATACGCTCGCAGAGGCGCGCGGCGCGCTTGTATTCGGGCGTGCAGAGAGCCCAAACACGAGGTACTCATATTGTGGGCGGGTAGCACGCACAAAACGCGCGCGCGATGCGCTCAGTAAGTGAAGGCGGTTGAACTGACATGAAACTGGTATCGCTACTCGGGCGTTTAGCGTAGCCTCTGTACCAGTAAGTGCCGCCTTGCACCCGAGAATTTTTCCGTGTATGTGTACACACCATCCGTATACATATATATATTATATACGTGTAGGCAGACAGCAATATTGTATACACATCAGCAGTGTATCTAACATATGTAGATCAATGTAGTAGAGAAACCGGAAAGTCATATATATTGTAACGTGTATTGGTGTATGTTGTCGCTCGGCCATGGGTGTCCCATGACCTGCGAGAAGCGCACAACGCGCTGACATAGCAGGTACTTATCTCGCACAGACAGTAGTCGGGCAGCACCCGCGAGATGGGGTTGAGCATAAGTCGCGATACACCTCTCTCTCTCTCTCTCTCTCTCTCTCTCTCTCTCTCTCTCTCTCTCTCTCTCTCTCTCTCTCTCTCTCTCTCTCTCTCTCTCTCTCTCTCTCTCTCTCTCTCTCTCTCTCTCTCTCTCTCTCTCTCTCTCTCTCTCCTAGTAGCACCAATAAAAGACTATTATCCCTAATCCTTGTCTCTTCTCTTGTGAGCATCCAAACCTCATCGAAACTCTTAAAGCACTTAACTGTGCCGAGTAGAGACGCGATAAACGTCGCGCATAGCGTTATCCCTCTCTGTAACGCTGACATCCCTTGTGTTTTTCGCGTATTTGGACTGTTTGTCAAGTGAAAAAGTAATTGAAGATCGTCGTGAGTGATAATGTATCGTAGAGTCAAGCCGGGAGACAGGAACGAAGGACGTTTAGGAGTTCTAATTATTTTACCGTTTAAAGTAGAGACAGGAAGGATGTCTGGTTGCCCGCTCGCAAACTTTTTCAGGATCTCCCTAATGTAAGTACCTGTGTAAATAAAATTATATTTTGTCCTTCATGGGTTTAATCGCGCCCAGAAATTTTCATTTACTACAATTAGACTTTCACGATAATTTCGTTATCGAATCTTTTCGGGCGCGAAATCGAAAAAAATAAGCGTCCATCATCCCAAGTACCCAGTAGCAGATCGAGGGAGTACAATTTCAGAGACGATATAGATCAGATCTGGACTGCCGATCCTGGATTATGCGAAATTAATCTAGCGTAATCTGATGTAAGTGCGGCTCCACAAATACAATCGTCAGCTGCGTGGTCCGCAACTACGAGCACGCGAGCTTTGGGCCAGCAGTGACCAGCGCGTCAAACTCCACGTAAGTTTAATCCTTGACTTGGTGGACGACCTCCACGATTACGACGACCGCCACGGCAGCGACCGCACCTGACAACGTAATCGCGCGTAGATATGCGCTGGCACGAGCGTAATTGTTCTAATTAGATCCCATTCAGTTCGCGGATAGAATAAATAATTTCAATCACGAAAGCTATATGCAGAGCACAACCCGCGATAACCTTTCTAACCCTCAATTACCTTCGACGCCTTTTTTAGACCTTTATTAAAAGAAACTTGCCGCAATGGGTAAAATACCCATAAACGCCTGAAACACATTAGATGCACAACACCGGAGTGTAATTAATAAAACTCCCCTCACTGCAGCCATTTTAAACAGTTTTTCTGACGCTAAACCAGAAAATAACACACAAATAACGTACTTCTCAGCCAAGCGTCCAATACGGTGCCTCAGCCTAATTACACCTCTCAGCCCAATTTCCCAACATTTAACCCCTCCATGAACACACATACATTTCTCAAGCCTCACACATGCAAAATATTAACTTACAAAATTCAATACAAACTAAAAATACCGCAGCACACAAAAATCACGTCACTTGGAACACAACCGCAACACAACAAACCTTTTACATACCTGAATAATCACCAGACTCGGCATAAGACTCCCAAAGTGACAAAATTATTCCGACGGTCGCGCCAAGCCATATATAGCTTGGCCACGCGCAGGTACTTTTTGACACTCATGTTTCGGAGCCGCGCGTCAAGGGCCTTACTTTTACACAGGAATTAAATTTAATTCCAAATTTTAATGGAAACCTAGAGAAACTGAATCTCGTTTGCCTAGCAATATGCCAAATCCGGGCAAATTTTGGGCTTGATTTTGAGTCTTACATTCTTTTAGCATTAGCGGGAAAACTACCGAGCACCGTGGGAGAGGCTTTCACGGCACAATTATTAAACTATGATACAACAGAAAAACTATTGGCCGATTTAATCTTGCAGTACAGTAACGTGGGTTTAGAATTGCTAAATCAACTGTTGACTATACTTGATTCGGCGCTGGATATTGAATGTAGCTATCGTAAATTGCGGAAACGGGGAGCGAATTTAGATGCCCTTCAGCATTTTATGTTTGGCCTTACGCATCCTTTAGACCATCAAGTGCGCAGTGAACACCCACAAAATCTAAATAAGGTTATTAGAACTGCAATCAATTTCGAATGCTAACAAAGCGCTCATCTAGTTATCTCACAAATCGCGACACAGCCTCACTACCTACTCCGCAAATAAACTTTTTGGCGTCTCAGCAGTCTCCGGATGCACAGACATCTCAGCTGTCCACTTTCAAATAAACGCGAGATCAACAATAATAACTATGCAGGGCGCAATAATTATAATAACTATAATAATAGTATAGTATAATAATCACTCGAGTCATGCCTGCCGAATTCCGGACGTTAGGGAAAGTTTTTGTAGTCGTTAATGACCTTTTATGCGAAATGCATAATGTCCCCGACAATTTCCCCATAGATACAGATATTGTTGAAAAGTATGAAGGGCGTGTAGAAGCCGCTCGAAAGTAATTAGTCTTAGATTTAATTTCGATTCCTTTTTTGTAAGATGTTTTAAGACAACTGTAAAATCGCGTTGCATTATTTATTGAAAAATAAAAAATATTGACATAGCAGTTGTCTGGGTTCTTTTGCAGGACATTGGCCAAAATTTTCTATTTGGAGATTTTGTAGCACAAAATCGCAACGGTGTCTTATATGCTGAGTGTGTAAACATCGACGAGGTGTCGGTCACAGTGCTAGTCCCGCAAGTTGAACTTATCCCGTGCGAAACTACGGTTTCGGATGAAGCTATTCTATGTCGGTGACGACGATAAAATAGAATTGTTAGACCGCGTTAAAAATAAAACAGCTAAACATATCAGCTGTATAATTACGTAAGCTTCTGCTTAACTCAACAGTGCTGCCGATCAGTAAAGAGTACCACGACAAATTTTAAATTAAGAA
Organism: Gastracanthus pulcherrimus; assembly: GCA_949152435.1. Lineage (NCBI taxonomy): Eukaryota > Metazoa > Arthropoda > Insecta > Hymenoptera > Pteromalidae > Gastracanthus > Gastracanthus pulcherrimus. Next base: position 68,312,906 of record OX424574.1, read on the forward strand.
ATGAAATGGGGCAATGCAGACTACTCGTACATTTTTACGCAGGAGCTTAACCAGAATATCTGTATTCACCAGCTGCAAATCAATGGAAATGTATATTGTTGACACATTATTGTGAATATATCTAAGCACTTTATACATCTGCATATGCTTAGGGATTACTTTACAACCTACATTCCAACATGCAGGCAGATGCAGAATATGACGAGAATGGCAAAAAAGATAACGATCGTAATGAGCCGGTCAAAAGCTCAAATCACCCCCCCCCCCCCCGCCCCTCAAAAAGTAAAGGAAAAAATGACAAGCCGATCGAAGATAATTATAATTCTTCCGTAAGCAAAGAGTCACACTCTGGCTCTCACGCTGGAAAAGATGCACAAGACTCCGGCAGCATGCAATCGGACGCACGCAGCGTATGAGAGGCATGTATTCTTGAACGCGCGCACAAAGATGTGCTCGAGAGGTGTCATCATATTATTTATCTCCTAACTGCTGATCACGTTTTTATCACAGAGATTTTGCAAGCGTTAATTGAACGACGTTACATTATTACTGACGAAACCACGAGTACTGGGCTCAAAATAGCTAACATGAATATATCAAAATGCAAGATATCAATTTATTAGGATTATTTGTCAAAGACAACATCAACGACAAAACGATAAAATGAAACTTAAATAAATGTTTACAAAAACGATCTGACTATCCTAACCTTATCCGAATGGATCACCATGATTGATTAATTTGAAAATCAAATGGAAGGACTGCCGCTTATAGCAGTTTTGTATTTAAACAACTTGCCAATTTCTCTTACAATAGATCGCTACAGATTCATTAAAGAATATCATGAAGTAGCAATCGGTGGATATAGATGCATCAAGAAATCTTTCAGCAAAATTGCCAAAGACTATTACTGGCGCAACATGCAGATGCTAGACAGATATACGTCAATTTGTGCTAGGATGTGTTTCTTGTGCCAAACGAACAAGCTAGTGCGTGTAAAGATACGATTACCACTAGTAATAATTGACACACCATCAAAACCCTTACAAAAAATGTCCATGGATTTTTATAGCCCTCTTAAAGATTTAGAAGAAGCTTATAAATACATCCTTACATTACAGGGCTGTCTATCGAAATATTGCATTTTAATTCCAGTTAAACGTGTGAGTGCGGATGAAGTCGCACGCGCGTTCACTGAGAGGGTTACTTGCTATTTCGTACCTCCAGCGGCCCTGCTACCAGATCAGAGCACGCACTTCCGAAATAGACTGCTAAATACATTTTGCCACATCTTTAAGATAGACAAATATTGTACTACGGCATATCACTTGCAGTCGAATAGTGACATCGAACGCATGCACCACACGCTGACGCAATGTTTGAAAAAATATTCAGAAAATCGTAAGGACTGGAGCAAATGGGTGCCCAATTACCAGCATCTTTACAACTGTACGACCTATGATTCGTCTAATTTTGCACCACACGAAATTGTGTTTGGGCAAAAGCTGGGCACGCCTTTAAGTTTTCCTCCAAAAGAAATTGTTCTTACATGATGGACCCAATAAACAACCTTCCCGAGATATAAACACTCGCCGCCATGAACTTCATTCAGACTAAATTCAGATCGAAGTACTATTACGATAGGAAGCTAAACGTGCATCATTTTCGCGAAGTCGAAATGGTCTACAGGCTTAATGAACCACAGATTGGAAAGTACAACCACGACTACGAGAGCCCTTATGAAATTATTGCCATCGATTACACTCGTAAGAGAGCAAAGATAAGAAATGGTTATATTACCAGAATTATTAGTCTCGATAAGATAAAACGGGCCACAGTGTTGATGAACAATAGTCCTTTTTTTATTAATTTTTGCGACCCTCGCCTGCCAGTCCCCCCCCCCCCCCCCCTCGAACGTAATACATTCGGATGTTGTGGAAAAATTTATAAGAAATTAAACAATCAACTTAAAAAAAGAACAATCAAGACTTCATCATGTACAATGCTCAAAAACTCTAAAATATACATAGCAATTCAAAATTCAAATGTGTAATGATCGCGACTTTAAAAATTGTACAATAATACATATTACAAAAGGCGCAACAATCAAAATTAATAAATATGTATAATAGTCAAAAACTTCAAAAATAAAACATTAGATTATCCCTACATACTACAGAGCGGTAGAAATGCGATAACATAGCCATAATCGTTCTGCCAAGTCGCACAAAAATATACATATATTAGATTCATTTGCTGTATTGTAGGAGCGATATACTTGGAGGGGAATTATTAATAAAGACATATGCATCTAGATTAACAAAACAAATAAAATAAAAAAAAATTCGGTTTGACCGGCTTCCACTAAAGTTGATCAATTTTCACCTATTGGATTTTATTATTCTATATCTAATGCTCAAACTAAATTAAATAACGCAATCGAATACAATTCATTACTTCTTAACTAATAATAACAGTATGAAAAACGCTGCCAACTGCTTTGGCACTATGCTTTCTTAAAGAGAATTTAATTAAAATCCTGTTTAATTATTTTCATTTAGTAAATTGTGCTCCACTGAAAAATGAATAATTTTCAATAAACATATTATCGTATATATCGTATATTAGGGTGTCTTTGGTCAGCGATGTGTCATTGATTCTCAAATCTATTTTTATCTAAAAAATTAAATGAAATGTATACGCGAATGAAAGAGTAAATTATTGTTTTTCTTTCTTTCAGTGCAAAAAAATGCGTAAGACACAATAACGCATCATTTCTTAAAGTCATGAATTTAAAAATCTTACTATTATTTAACGTATTCTAGTTTATAAATTCCACTATTAAAATAGTATAAAAAGTGTAATTATTTTATGCTATATTATAGATAGATACCAATTCAATATTGCAAAAAAATATTATGTCATTATTAAATCATTTTTAACAAATAACAAAATAATAATATTTTAACATAACATTATCTTTGAAATGTTTGTGTAATATAATGCGTAAAGTTGACTAGAATTGTAGAATAGTAAATCTCATATATAATAATACTTAATATTTACTAGAAAAAGTACAACAATAAAGCTTAGAGCTGTCGTGACATACAGAGTGAAAAAATTATGTTTAAATTGAATTATCTCTAACATTTCAGAAAATTATAAACCAAATCGGCTAAAAATATTCGGCCAATAACCTGACACCTAGCAAATATTCTTTGAAACTTTCAAGGCATTACATAAAGTATTACTCAAGTTATCGTTGTCCAAAAGAAAAATACATTTTTTTGACATTTTATTTTTCTTCTCAGAAACCAAATAGTTTTATTACCTACAATTTACAGGAATGTACCTCTAAATAAAACAAGTATTTAGTAAGAATTTCACTGACTTTTACAGTATAGTTTTCAAGTAATAAATGTTGAAAGAAATTTTTTTGTTACACAGTATAACAACTGAAATTTGACTGGTATAAAATCGATTACGGTCCTCAAATAAAAGATTTTATGAGTAATTCATTGCATAAAAATTCGCTTGTCAAAAGCCATTCCTGCATTGAAGGAAAAAATATTATTTGACCATTTTTGCTGAAACTTTCATGCGCACATGAAGTATTGATGCCAAATATCTGTGCAAAGTTTGAGAAAGTTATACCGCAGATTGAACGAATGATGATATGCCACATACTAACACACACACACACGCACGCACGCACGCACGCATACACGCACACACACACACACACACACACACACACGCATAGACATTTTCTAAGACTGAGTATTCTCGGACTCTCTAACGATTAAAACATGTTTATAAGTTAAAAAACACAAAAGAAAAATGTTCGCCATCACAAAGCTTTCTTGTTGATAATGCTTCTTGTTGAGAATGCAAAAAAATACTAGTTGTATCATCACCAATCACACAAATTACACGAACAGTTATTGACAACCAAAACTATATTCAAAATGTTGTTCCCATTACTTTTTATTCTTTTCCTTCCAACTGACTCAGTAAAAAAAAAACGGAAAATATAGTTGAAATTTTCAATCTAGGTGCAAGGTGAAGAAAGGGCTACTAAATCGCCTTCGCGAGAGGCAGGAGTGAGCACAGCTGAACTGCTGATAGCTAAAACATACACAGTACCGTGTTGCCGTTATTATTGAGCACGTGGTATTAAGGCTAATTCACGACAGGAGTTATAATGGTTATATTGGTAATTTGTAAATCGATTTTTCCCGGGAGGTACCATTTTTTCTAATATACTCTACAAAGTTTTAGATTCTTCGAAAACTGGAGACCCAAATGGAAATCGAGCAAAAACTTTCGATATAACCGATGTGCGACAACCTTTACGACCGACAAATGCTCCAACGTTCAACTGCAAATCAACGGAGGATCTGCCTTTCCTTCCGAGAAGGTCATCACCTGGTTCATACGACACGAAGCCGAGGAATGCGCTTGTGACCGCGCCTTATCACCAGTGAAGACGCACGAACACCAGTACCACATATAACAATTCATGGATCAAAAAGTCATCAACCAGTCATCAGATTTGGGCATGCCGCACGCAGGAGTGCGCGAGACCGAAAGAAGCCTGCTACGAGCAAAGGCCATCCTTTATAATAATAAATAGCTGCTGATAAGTCTGTACAGCAGATCAAACAATCACGGCGCTTCACTCCGTTACGACAGATCAACCAGGGATAAACTTTCAGGGTACGCAGCTGCTGCCGAGTTCAAACGAAGCTCAAAAAGCGCGCAAAACTCTTCGTGACCAGGTAGCCACAAAGACATGGACGACGCAGCGTCAGGAACATTGACCAGCACGTCGTAAGAGGCTGTGGCATTATCAAGATAGTGCAGTGAAGCGAAACCTATGCGCGAATGTGTTTCCTATTTCTAGCCTGTATAAAGGAATTTTTTGTGTGTATGGAGAATGCAATCATGAGTATTTTGTAAAAACTCTTTGCATTTATCCTTTTTCCTTGAAAATTAATAATGTAATTAGTAGTAACAAACCTCTTTATTTTTATTATTTCATTTTATGTAGCGCTATACTTCGTACATTTGATATGCCTT